>CM059272.1:15981425-15988925 GCA_030347295.1 Setipinna tenuifilis
TACTTCCTGTGTCAGGAGCGATACTTCCTGTCAGAGACGGTGGTTTAGTGGAGTGGTGCCACCCAGTTACCTGTGGCTCAATGGACACACACACACACATGTAGGCTCACTCATCGTTGTCAGAAACACCAGCTGATGGGTCTGCAGGTGTGTCTTTGGCGGGTGCATCAGATACCCAGACAGGTGTAAAAAAAAAGGCCAGAAGAGCTCCTTCCTCAGGTGTGTGTGTGTGTGTGTCAGGTAAGACTCAACCTTCTGTGAGTGGCTGTGGCACCGCACCTGTGCCATCCCAGGTGGCAGGTGTTGTGCTTCTGCTTCCGCATTCCCATTACAGGGTGACATGGATGAACTTTGTGTCTGTGTGTGTGTGCACGTGTGCACGTGTGTATGCAGGTGCATTTGTGGGGTTGCAGATTTGTGTGTGTGTGTGCATGTGGGATTGCCGATCTGTGTGTGTGTGTGTGTGTGTGTGTGTGTGTGTGTGTGCGTGCGTGTGTGTGTGTGTGTGTGTGTGTGTGCGTGTGTGTGTGTGTGTGTGTGTGTGTGTGTGTGTGTGTGTGTGTTGGGAGCACGATAGGTGAATCAGCATGTGTGTGTCTTTGTGTTTGCGTTATTTCCAGGAGTGTATATCTGTGAGCAGTGTGTCTGTTAGAGAGCCCCGACAGCTGAAACATACATCAGTGTATGTGAGTGACAGTTCTTCAGTAGTCATCATCATCATTGCCAGAGGGAAAAAAACAAAACATCAATTGTGTCCTGCATAAAATAAGCTCAGATAATCCAGTGATACAAGGCCGACACCAAACTTGGCAGGACCGTTCAGTCAATTGTCTACACCATCCAGATCCAGGGAGCATCGGACCTATTCTGCCACATATTCGGACATATTCGGCCACATACGGTACACATCCTGATTGGGTCCGAGTCAGATGCTGTTTGGGGAAGTGTATGTGGGAGCAATACGCTGCAAGTGGTGCTTCTGTGTTTCATAAAAACACATAAACGACAGCAAAGAAAAAAAAAACAAAACCAAACACAACCAAAAAAAAAAGACGCATTGCTCTCGGACAAAAAACAGAGCAGGTCCAGAGTGGAGAGCCTGGAGTCTGCTGTGACCCAACAAACCAGGTCCAGAGAGGTCAGGTCAGGTCAGGTCGGGTCCGATCAATTCCAGGTGGGGGTTGGTCAGGTTGTGTCCGGGCTCACTTCCTGACAGCGGTGTGTCCTCCGCGGCGAACGGGGACTTTGGAGACGGGGATCTTGGTGCGGGGGGCGTCCCCTTTGGCCTGGAGCGAGTGGTAGGCCGGAGCCACGTGGGTGTCCCTCTTGATGGGGATCTTGGAGTCCCGGGACAGGGGGATGCCTGACGATGACCCTGCTTTGGACAAGGGTCGCCCAGCGGACGCACCGGGCGGAGAGGGGGTGGTCGCTCTGTCGTCGTCAAACTCGTGAGGGGAGGTCGGGGGCGACGTGGTGGGGGACTGGTCCCCGTACCCGCTCAGGGTGTCCCGGCTGCCCGTGTCCCGGGAGAGGGGGTGCAGTATGTCCTCCTCAGAGCCCATGGGTGTGGAGGGGCCACAGGATGCGACTGCAGGAGCGGTGGCGTCTCCGTTGGAATGAGGCTCTCGGCTGGGAACCTGCTGCCCCCTCGTCGCTGCCCCCACTGGCGCTGGTGCTCGTCCCCCACCACACACAGGGATCTTGCTCAGGCTGGCGGGCTTCACAACTGGGCTGCGCTTATCTCCTCGTGCCCCTGGGGCTCCAGCACCACCACCACCTCCACCTCCAGGGGCAGGCTGCTGCTGCTGCTCCTGCACCCCAGGCTGAGTGCCACTCCGCTGGATGTCCGTCTCTCTCACCACCAGGCCCTCCCGGCTGGCCAGGTCCTCCCCGCCGTCCACACGCGCCTCCTCCTCAGGAGGAGAGGAGGTGGAGGAGGTCCGACGGGCTGATGTAACAGGAGGTGCAGAAATAGGAGGCAGAGGAGAGACTGGGGAGGTGACCGACGGAAGCCGGGTGGAGACAGCCACAGCTGGAGGTTCCGGAAAGGCGGATGGTTTTGAGAAGGGGGTGGTGTTGTAAGATGGGGGAGGTTTGTATGCAGCGGGTACCGGGGGGCCTTTGATGGTCCAGGCTGGTTCAGCAGCAGCAGCAGGGGCAGTAGTGGGGAAGTCAGAAAAGGTGGAGACGGGGGCAAACTTGGCGGTCGGGGTCGGTGGTTTGGTGTCAGCACCCGAGGCCGGTTTGGTCGGAGGCGAGGTGCGGGTCCGGTCGCAGGACAGCCCGAAGGTGGTGACAATCTTCTTCTTCCCAGGCATGGTGGTCTGTTTGGCTGGGGCCATCTGGCTTGTGATGAACTTAGGGAGGGGGGCGACAGGGGGGGTCGGCTTGGGGCCGGGGGCTGCCACAGCCGATGGTTTGAGTGCGGCGGGTGTGGATTGGGCCGTGGTTGGGGGCGATGGCGAAGGGGTGGGGGCGGGAATGGGAATGGGAATGGGAACGGGAATACCCCTCGGCCTCGACTCGCTGACAGGTGGAGACGCTGGGACAGGAGAATGTGACGGAGCAGGAGACGGAGGCAGAGGGGCTGTGACGTCTGTAGAGGCCAGGGGTGCGGGTGCAGGTGCAGGTGCCGGAGAGGCGGGGCGTTGATATGCAGGTGATGGAGAGGCACATTTAGCCACGGGGGGGCTGGATGGAGGCACCACAGGTGGAGGAGTGGCAGCGAGCTTAGGCATAATCACAGGGCTCGGAGCGCTGACGGGCTTGGCTGTAGTCACCGGGGTCGGAGTGGTGGGAGCGGGGGAGAGTTTGCCCGATGGCGTTGCCGAGGACGACAGGCTCTTCTCCGCGCTGTCCGTGTCTTCGGCGCGCTCCTTGGCGGCAGAGGCCCCGACGCGGCTGCTGGCCTTGGCCCACTCGGCCTCCACGTCTGCCACGATGTCCCCGCAGCCGGTCAGCGAGTCGAAGCTCAGGATGGACGAGATGTCGCCCAGCAGCGTGCTGAGCCTATCCGAGGTGGGCTCCGTCACTGAGGCGTTGGGGTTCAGCTGGGACGCCCCACCGGTCGCCCCCATGGCAGCTGTCTTCTCCTCTCCGGCGGCTGCTTTTGGGGTGCCAAGTTTGGGGGTGTCAGGCTGCACCGGTGCTTGCGACTGCACGGTGGACTCGTCCAGGTCACGCTCGCCCTCGGCCCTTGGCGCAGGTCGCGGGGTCAGCGTCAGGTGCTCCTTGATGATCTCCACGCTGTTGGAGCGTGAGGCAGTCAGCGGCGGGCCCGCTCCCTCGTCGCTCTCGTCCGCCTCGTCGTCACGGTGACGCCAACGCATGCTACCGAACAGGCTCCGCAGGCCCTTACGCTGGCGCCCCCCACGCTGCGCCTCTGTGTGCACCTGCCGGTCCTCCCCCCCCACGCCCCCGGCCCCACCCCCACCCCCACGCCGGGCTCTCCGTAGCAACGACAGGAAGTTGAGAGACTTAGCCGACGTGATGGAGGAGATGGAGGGTCTGGTAGGGGAGGAATCCACCTTCGGCTCCTCCACCGACGGGTGCTCGTTCTGGGCCAGCTCGTTTGTGCTGCCCCCCTCCGGCTGGGGCTGCTGCTGCCTGGAAGCTGCGGGCTCCGACACGGTGGCTGCCTCGGGAGCATCCTGCATTGCTGTGGTGCTCTCCGTCAGTCCGTCCAGGGTCTTGCTGCGCGGCAGCGGGGATTTGGGAGCCCCCTCCCCTTTGCCGCGCCTGGTAAAGATGCTGGCGACGCTGCTGCCTGGCTTGCCTTTGCCAAACAGCTTAAAGGCCTTTCGGATTTTGCCCGCGGCTTGAGGATCGCCTGGTGGCGTCTCGCAGCTCTCCAACTGGGCGTCCATGTTGTGTGGACTGCTTTTCTCTCCTCCCTCTCTCCCTCTCTCTCTCTCTCTCTCTCTCTCGTTCTTTCTATTCTCCTCTCTGTCCTCACCTCCTTTTCAGAGGCACCCGCAGTTATTCAGTCTCCGTAGCTCTCCTCCCCCCCTCCTCTCACGCCCATGCAAAAAGCTTTATTCTCTTACCGTGCTCTCTCTCTCTCTCTTTTTCTCTCTCTCTCTTGCTCTCTCTCTCTGTCGCTCTCTCCCTTTCCCTTGTGTGGTCCTTCTCTTTCTCCTTCACTGCAGAATGGCGTATGAATGTGTCTCTCTCCGCGCCCTCGTTACCTCTCTCTGTCTCCACAGCACACACGCTCCCTCTCCCTCTCCCTCTCCCTCTCCCTCTCCCTCTTCTCTCTCCCTCTCCCTCTCCCTCTCTCTCTCACTCTCCCTCTCTCTCTCACTCAGCCTTTTTCTTTAGCACATGTGCTCCCTCTCTGCCATTCTCCCTCTCTTTCTCTCTCGCTCTCTTTTTCTGTCTCTCTCTCTCTCACTCTGCCTCTTTCTCCTCAACACATGCACTCTCTCTCTCTCTCTCTCTCTCTCTCTTTCTCCCTATGTTCCTGCCTCCTTTAGCTCCGCCCTCTCTCTGCCTCTTTTCTCTGTGGCTGCTCGCACTGGTCGCCATGGCAACTGAGGGTCTAAGCAGCTTTCGTCAGCAGCAGAGTAGAGCCAGGGGCTGTCATCAGCTGCCCCAGTCCCCCTCTCTCTCTCTCTCTCTCTTTTTCTCTATCTTTCTTTCTCTCTCTTTCTCTATCTTTCTCTCTATCTTTCTCTCTCTCTGTCTCGGTCTCTTTCTCTATCTTTCTCTATCTCTCTCTCTTTCTCTCTCACTCTTCCTCTCTCTGTCTCTCTTCGTCGTTTCCTCTTTTTCCTCTCTCTCCTATCTCCATCACTTCTTCCAGTCCGTCTGTCCGTCTGTCTGTTTGTCTACAGCCATCTTGCTTGCTTGTGATTTGTATGTCTACCTGTCACTCTCCCCCAAGTTTTCTCCCCTAGCCCTCCCTCTCTCACCCAATCATTTCCTCTTCTCCTGTTTTTCATTCGGCTTGCTCTCATTGTCACTCTCTCCATCTCTTCCTCCCCTACCCCCTCTCTCGTTCTACTCCTCCATTCCACTCTTTTTTTTAGTGTCATGTCAGACCCCGCGGGGTCCTGTACGAGTGCAGCTCTTAGACGTCTAACAGGTTTGCTTTCACACTGTCTACTGCTCGTCACATTGGCAGACTGCTGCCCTTATTTGGGTAACAGAGTAGGGCATGCACACACACACACACACATACTCATCCACACACACACACACACACACAAACATACTCACCCACACAAACTCTCGCACGCACACACAAACACACACACACAAAGCAGTGTGTCCATGCAAAATCTATTGCTGTGCAGTGGAGCTCTAGATGTCACATCTCACTATGATCATTTACTAACAAGCCACTCAGAAACAACCAATCCATCCCCCACACACACACCACACACACCGCTAAATGTATGGAGTTAGGATGTGGATGGATTAAAACAGGATATAGAATATGTTAAAGAAAGAAAGCTGAGTTGTGTTTTAATCAGTCCCTGCCCTTATCAGAATATTTATTTCCTCCCACCACTCGTTCTCTCCATCCCTCTCTTTTTTCTCTCTCTTGCTTCTGTCTGTCTCCCTCTCCCTCTCTCTCTCTATCTTTCTCTCTCTCTCTCTCTCACTCACACACTTTCACCGAGTCACCCTCTAATTCAATTGACAATACTTCAGTGTGGTTTATAGGCTGCCCTGCTGAAGAGTGGGAGTCTGGGGAACTGATGATTCTGCGTTCGCTGTGTGCCAATATAGGAATGAAAGCCACTTAATGCAACTGCTATTAATGCTCACATATTGCATCTGTCATATACATCATAGATCCTGATGGAAATATGTCATAAAAACTGTTTTTTTTTCCATTTCCATATACAGTATCACAGTAGGAGGCGCACACACTCACACACAAACACAGAAGCATGCATGCACACACACAAACAAACACACACACACACGCATGCATGCCAGCACACACACAGATGCACACTCGTAGGCCCACATATGCACACACAGACACACACGCACGCACACGCACACACATGTTCTCACACACACACACACACACACACACACACGTGTTCACACACACACACACACACACACAGGCATACACACAGGGCATACATGCAAACAGCCCCTCAGGGAGTATATTCTGTACTCAATCCCTGTTGACCCCTCTCTAGTGACTGTGTTGCCCTCATCACAACCTCCAACTCCACCCCCTCTCTCTTTCTTTCTCTTACATACACTATCCCTCTTTCTTCCTCATCTCTCTCCCATGTGGTCCCTCTGTCTTTATCAGTAGTGGTAAAAAGAAAGAAAGGTAAACAGCATGCACAGTGTCAACAAAATTAAGTAAACTCTGCATATCTGTTACATTAGATAGACATAGCAGATGCTTTTATCCAAAGCAACTTACAATAGAGGACACAAGTAAAGCTACAGATATGCAGAAGTAAGCAATAACAACACAAAGTGCAGTCGGAGTACAGGGCGATGTTGGTAAGTGAAGTTTACAGTAGAAAGGGAAGTACTCCCAGAAAAGAAGGGTCTTCTGGATGACCCTACTTGGGATGACCCTACTCTCATAGCATCTGGTAGCTTGTTCCACCATTTTGGGACGACAACAGAGAACAAGTTAAACTGAGATCGGCTTGTGTGAGGAGAGGCCAAGGCCAGACTGGTTTGCTTGTGAGGCTCGCAACATCTTGGATGGGATATAAGCTTTTATTGTTGCCTTTAGGTAAGCAGGGGCAGAAATAGACAAGTAAACATGGTTATGAAAACTTAAAGGAGAAATTCGGTGTGAGTCAATCAGTCATAGCCCTGTTGTTTGAGGTCACGGGGTGCTGTTAGAGGTTAGAGGGAAAAGAATGACAAAGTTGGATGACAACAGGGCTATGAATTCATTCACACTGAAATTCTCCTTTAGAGAGGAGGGTAAATGCCACACCCTCTGCCACTACACTACTCAACATCCTTGTCTGCCCATAATTGGGGGGTACTACCTTTTACAGGGGGTACTACCTTTTACATTTTACATTAATCACATTAATATGTGGGTACCCCCCAACGTTGCTATTTTTGTCTCTTTGGGGGGTACTGGGTCTTGATCAGGGGGTACCGTGCCTTCCCACTATCCCCGGTAATTCAAACTATGCTTATCTCTCTATTTCTGCCTGTGTAAGCCCAATGCTTTCACCTCAGTGCCAGTGTACCATAACTCCTCTTCCCTGTTCCCTGTTCCCTGTTCCCTGTTCCCTGATCCCTTCATCTGTCCACTTTCCCTACCATCCATTTCCTTTGTTCTCTCCTGTCCGTCCACTCTCTGCTCTCTCACTGTACTTCTTTTCTCTTCTTTTATCTTTCTCTACCTTTAATCTTGCTCTCTCTGCCTCTCCATCACAGGTGCTTCTCTCTCTCTCCCTCCCTCTCTCTCTCTCTCTCTCTCTTTCTCTTTCTCTGCCTTCCTTTCTTTCCCTTTTTTGTGTCTTTCTCCGCCTTTCCACCTCATTACCA
>CM059272.1:15991425-15996425 GCA_030347295.1 Setipinna tenuifilis
TTACTCTCCATGGAACCATCAGCGATTTAAAGGGCCATTTAAGAACTAGTTATTCATCTAGACCAGTGGTTCCCAAACTTTTAACTGCTTTGTACCCCCTGAGTATCCCCATGAGTATTTTCACACAATAATTGTGTATATTTTATAGTAGACAATAATGTATTCCCAATTGGGTTGTTTGAATGGGATAGTTTGAATGTAAGATCTCTATCCACATATAGTATGTGTACTTAATCTTTACGCTAGTAGAAGCTGAGAACTCATTCACAGATTTATTTTGAGTTGATCCACGTACCCCTAGGGGTACTCGTACCCCAGTTTTACAATCACTGATGTAGACCATTCCAGTTTAATTTGCCACCTACATAAAAGGTCAGTATATTTTCTCTGACTCCACAGGCCTGGTGTACTATTGTAAAACAACGTGTGTAATCTGATGCCTAATGCCGTGAGTGGGAGGGGGGTCATTTGTGTATCTCCTCCATGTCTTCCTGTTTGACAGCAGGGCACCCACTCAATTAGTGATGGGGCAATACCTAGGGCATGATGGAGCATAATGTGTGAAATAAGCCACCCAGAGACCCTCCCAGAGATAGGGTGGTGGTTATTGCAGCTCCTGATTCAGCTCTGCTGTTAATAAAGAGTCATTGGGCTGTGAATGGCCTGTGCATGAAATACAGTAAAAGAGGAGAGCCAGAGAGAGAGGGGAGTTTAAAATACAAATGTTGACGAGCTCCGGAGGCGACCCTTGGAAATTTTGTTTTGAGCCCCCCATTTAGGTTTATAGCTTTTATTAGTAGGAACTGGAGTGTGCATGAACTACTGAGAGGGAGAAAACAGACTCCCAAAGGGGGGAGGTGAGTTTAGCTTCAGGTCTTACGTGAGTGTTGAGTGTAAGGGGGGTGGATGGAGGGCAGAGCTGAGGTCATACACACACACACACATACACATACATACAGTATGTGCTGCAATGTGTGTGTGTGTGTGTGTGTGTGTATGTGTGTGTGTGTATGTGTTTGCACATACAGTACATGTTTGCATGCACAGTGCACATGTCCACATGCATGCATGAGTGCACACACACACTCTCTCTCTCTCTCTCACACACACACACACACACACACACACACACACACACACACACACACACACACACACACACACTTAGGCATTGCAGCACATATTTAACTGCAGCTATGTCAACTAGCAAAACTGGCAAAACACAGAGATGGTGGACTGACTTAGTATTTGCCATATCCATGACAACACAAAAGGTTGATGTAAATATAATAGCTGGATTCTGATTTACACAGAGATTCTGTACTGTACACCCTTTGTAATGGATATTCAGCTATCTCACAGCTACTTACTGTCATATGTTATAAACAGCTGTGTGTCCCAGTAAAGTTTCATCCTTTGATCTGCTCTTCCTAAATGTCTGGATAGTAGCATTGGATATTTAAAGTGTACAGGAACCTGAGTGTCTGTGTTATGCCTACTGTGGTAATATGCAAGGGAAATGGATAGCTTGTGTATCCTCCTCTAAACCTTGTCATTACTGAAGAGTGGGAACTCTAAAACATTCTATCATCAAACACATCAACACTCTCCCTGAGGATTACAGTTCTCTGCCAAGACAGAAGGGATCGAAAATAGAACAAAACAAAGACAAGCGATCCAGCCAAGGTTTCTTCTCCCTCACAGTTCTCACAGTTCTGGCTTTGAACTAAACCACAGCAAGTGTTCAAACATAATCCAGTGCTTAGACAGCATTGCATTAACACAGACTACATGTGGTCACAATTAGTTGTCCTGTTATGTTTAAGTGTTTGATTCAAGGGTTTGACAGCCATCTGATTAGCAGTAAATAAATCTATAATATCTATTGTGACATCTGTTTTTATTGAATTTAATAAGGCTATATTTTCGGAATATACTTAATCAGTCTGGAGTTTTGAATCCAGGAAATCCAAGAATATCTTGGATGTTCTCTCATTTCAGTTTATTGATGTGCCTGGTTAAAAAAACAACGAATTGTTTATTGAATGAAGGATTTAGCAAATAAATCAGGGGAAGGGGAAAAGGCAAAGCGAAGAAGAGATAGAATGAGAAAGAGAGCGAAATGGCAAAGCAAAACAAAGATGTGATGGGATTTCTAGATATGAAGAGAAAGTGAGAGAGAGAGACGGGGGCTGGGGAGAGAGAGAGAGAGAGAGAGAGAGAGAGAGAAAGAGAGAGAGAGAGAGAGAGAGAGAGGGAGAGGGAGAGAGATAGAGAGAGAGTTAGTTTATCTGTTTCTAATTTGAACTCTTCTCTCCCCTCCTGAGGTCCTGGCACAGCACAAGAACTCCTTATCTCCAGATTTCATGTGAGAGGGGCACCGCTATGAACAGACGGCCTTTTTGTTCCCGCAAGACCCGCTGCCTTCCTCAGCACAGCACCACACAACCAGCCCAATAACCCCTTGGTCTCTCTTCCCCTGCACAGCATCACACAACCAGCCCAATAACCCATTGGTCTATCTTCCTCTGCACAGCACCAAACAAACAGCCCAATAACTCCTTGGTCTATCTTCCTCTGCACTGGGGCTATACCCAATGTGTAAGCCTGCATCCTGTTTATCACCTTAGGTCAACATTGACTGAAATTGTAGACGTTTACTGAAATTTAACACTTGATCTTTAATTACATCTACATTGTGTACAAATAGCCCCAACTCACCTGTGTGTGTGTGTGTGTGTGTGTGTGTGTGTGTGTGTGTGTGTGTGTGTGTGTGTGTGTGTGTGTGTGTGTGTGTGTGTGTGTGAGTGTGTGTGTGTGTGTGTGTGTGCAGCAGTGTCTGAGATGGAAGCCTGCCTCCCTCCGCCTCCTTTTGGACATCCATCCGCACCTGATCTCTTCCCACACTGCAGAGTGGCTAACACCTCTCTCTTTCTCTCTCTCTCTCTCTCTCTCTCTCTCTCTCTCTCTCTCTCTCACTCTCTCTCTCTCTCTCTCTCTCTCTCACACACACACACACACACACACACACACACACACACCTCAAGGGCCCAAAGAGAACAATAGCGCACACAGCATAGGAACAAGTAAACCCTCTGTTTGCATTTAGCCTCGGGAAAGGGCTGTGTGTGTTTTAAATGTGACATTTAATCCTGTTCTACTTTTAGTGAAGTACAGTTCAGTTCATTAGCAACTATGTTTCAATATATGTGTTAGTGTAATTGTATAATATAATAAGTGAACATCATGTGTAAGGCAGTATATCAGTACATCTGAAAATATACACATGTAAACAGCACTGTGCATGCATTGGAAGGTTGTGTTGCAGTAGTCCACTTTAATAGAAAGCAGAGCGGTAAAGGAGCCTAGCCTCCATGTGGTACAACAGTAGTCCTACATTTGAGTACAATGTTTTAGTATTGTTTTCATTGGACATTATATTTTTATTTTTCACTGCAGTGCTGTAATTTGCTTTAGACAAGAGAGTCTGCCTAATACATGAATGTAAACATGGCAGACTTACACTTAGCGTGGTGTCATACATGGCCCAGTTCACACCCAGCCCTGTAATCCTCTCACGCTCCATGATGCTCTTTGCTGGCTCACAGGCTGCTGCTGTGCACTGACCTCTGTGCGGCAGGCTTGGTGTGAGCGCCATCTATTGGCCATGGGGGTGATAAGACAGATAACAATCAGAAATATAGGGGTGACAAAATGGAAGTGAGTCTGTGTCTGTGTCTGTGTCTGTGTCTGTGTCTGTGTCTGTGTCTGTGTGTGTCTGTGTCTGTGTCTGTGTCTGTGTCTGTGTCTGTGTGCACATTCACGCTTGTGTGGGCCAGGGATGGATGGGAGTAAAAAAAAGAGAACCTCTCAAAGTCAGACAAAAAGAGAACAAGACAGAGAGACAGAGAGAAAGGGAGGGAGAGAGAGAGAGAGTGAGCGAGGGAGACAGAGAGAGGATCAAACAAAGACAATTAAAGGACATACTGCAAATGCAAGTGCAGTTCAGAAACAGTCACTCTACCTACTAATTATATGCCCACCAGGCTGGAGTGGGATACTGGTTTGGGGGTGGGGGGTTGGTGGCTGTGTGTGTTTCGGGGTGGAGGGGCGGCGGTAGGTATTGATGAAAAGTGACCTTTTCTTATGATTTCATATTCATTTTGGGATACATTTCAACCCATTTGTAGTAAAAAAAAAAAAAAATCTATACTCCATGGCTCAGTGTGATAGAGTTCAACTGAATTCTATTTCCTGTTCTGTCCATTATGCACAGAGCAGTCAAATCCTGCAGTATTCTTTGTTATGGCCCCCACATTGACAGGAGCGCACAAAAGGTCTTAACCTTTCTGTGCCTCTCTCAGGACGCATCCTTGTCTTGTCACAGGCTCAGACTAGGGGCTAGGAGAGGGATGGAGACTGACCCTCGTCTGGCGAATAGAGACTGAGAGAGGAGACGGGGAGACGGATGAGACAGATTGATGGCCAAGCACTCTCAGCAGCCCTCCAGCACTACCACTGTCTCTGGGGCTGATTGATGTGGCAGAAAAGACTCTCTGCCAGTGGGCCCATTCATTTACGTGTTGTTGCCAGAGATGCCCTAAACAATAAAACAACAGTAAAGACATCGATTTGACTACACTATCCTTTTTAGTGTAACTGTAACCATTTGTGGTAGGATACATTTTGTTTCATAAGCCTGTGTAGTATGGTTATTGTAGTATGGAAGCTGACATCCATTGGCTATGGATTTGTTTTCCTCTTCCCGGCTGCTGCTGCTTGTAAATTAATCACACAATTTGATCTGCTATAGGCTAGACATATTTTTGACAACTCCCGAACATCAGCCGTCTCAAAAATGTATGGTGGGCACTGCGTTTTTAACACAATCTGTAAGGGTCGTTTCGGCATCCATGAAACAGCTTTACAGTACAGATGTGCAGCGATGTGCAGTGATTTCATCTCATGGTCAAACCCGTCTTTGTGCTCCTCTCCGCTGC
>CM059272.1:16001425-16043925 GCA_030347295.1 Setipinna tenuifilis
TCTGCAGTGCTGTGATAACCTGTGGACAGTGGCTCACTGGAGCCAAATTGGTCCTATGACAGCACAGTTACCCAGAGTGCAGCTTTGAAGCTATGTGAAGTCTATTTATTCTCTATCTGCGAACACAGACACCAGATCTCAACCCAATGGAGCGATTTTGGAGTAGAAATGCAATTTTGAAGTGACCCTTAACTTAAAGGGTAGTGTATAATAACATTTAGGAGCCTTTACAGGACGTAAAGCGATTTGCTTAGATGTGCATAATTAGCCTATAGCATTGCTCTGGTGGGGCCATTTTGTGGTTGCTGGTTTTAACATAGCAACCGAGTACTAGATTTAGATTGGGTGTTTTTTACTCAGTGACAATTTGTAGTCAAAGATCTAAAGATGAGGCCCAGCTTAAAATACGTTTAAAGAGTTCCTCTTTAAGAGTAGTTGACAAGTTATGTACATTTGCTACTCTTTAGTGGCCTTTTTTTTAACACTCGAGCTTCCTCTTTCTGAAGCTACAGCTTTCTCTTTCCGTTTATGTGTGAAGCATACCTCTGCATCGTGTTTCTATTATAATAAAAACAATTCTTTGAGATGTTGTTCACAATATGGTCAAGTGTCCACATCAGTAATTTGTAATCTGTTGGTACAGTTGGCCTGTCTGTCTGTCTGTCTGTCTCTTTGACTGCCTGAACTGTGAACTGATCTGTGTGTCTCTCTCTTACAGTGTCATAAATGTGTGTGTGTTTTTCTTGTAGTCATATATTTGTGTGTGTATGTCTTGCAGTCATATATCTGGTGGTGTTCCATCTCTGCTTCATCATGTTTATGTGGTCCTACTGGAAAACCATCGTGTCCAGACCGACCAACCCATCCAAAGAGGTACACCAGCTTTGTGTGTGTGTGTGTGTGTCTGTGTGTGTGTCTGTGTGTGTCTGTGTGTGTGTGCAACCCACCCAAAGAGGTTCCCCAGCTTTGTGTGTGTTCATCCGTGTGTGTGCATGTGTGTGTGTGTTTGTGTGTGAGTGTGTGTGTGTGTGTAACCCATCCAAAGAGGTTCACCAACTTTAGAACTACTCATGTCTGTGCTTGGCTCTGTCTATCTATCTGTCTGTCTGTCTGTCTGTCTGTATATCTGTCTGCCTGTCTGTCTATTTCACTGTCTGTCTGTCTGTCTGTCTCTCTCTCTCTCTGTCTTACCTGTCTGTCTGTCTGTACATTGGTGACCTTCTGCTTGTCCGTCAGATGTTTTATGATGCATTCCTGTCATCTTTCTCTCTATGCCTGTTTGCACTCACTCATACGCACGCAATACATGTGCAATGTGCATATTGCTATTTCAGACTTTGCTATGTGGTTAGTTGGGTGTATTCCAAACCACTCTGTATTTATAAGATTCTGTGTGTGTGTGCGTGTGTGTGTGCGTATGTGTGTGCGTGTGTGTGTGTGTGTGTGTGTGTGTGTGTGTGTGTGTGTAAGCCAGGCTTCTGTGCTTGGCTACTGAAATAAGGCTTTTAAAATTGATGCATTTGTTAACAAAAACATTTTGTCTTTTCAGTCAGTCATTATGTTTGTATTTTTATTCATAGGCACAGCCCTGCAGTGGGTGCATTTCCTGTGTAAATCTGTGTGTGTGTTCTGTGATCTGTGACCTGGGTGGGTGTGTGTAGAATCAGTGGTCTCTTTGTTCCTGCCTCTGTGTGCTGTGTGTATAATCTTTGACCTCTGTATATGTATGTGTGTGTAATCTTTGACCTGTGTGTGTGTGTGTATGTGTGTGTATGTGTGTGCGTGTATGTGTGTGTGTGTGTGTGTGTGCGTGCGTGTGTGTGTGTGTGTGTGTGTGTGTGTGTGTGTGTGTTTGTCTGTGTGTGTGCATTAGTTCTGCCTCCCTAAGGCAGAGAAGGAGCAGTATGAGAAGGAGGAGGTGGCAGAGGTGCAGCAAGAGATTCTCAAGAAAGTGTCCAAAGGCCTACCCATATACACACGCACTGGAGGAGGAGGTACACACACACACACACACACACACACACAACCAAAGGCCTACCCATATACACACGCACTGGAGGAGGAGGTACACACACACACACACACACACACACACACACACACACACACACACAACCAAAGGCCTACCCATATACACACGCACTGGAGGAGGAGGTACACACACACACACACACACACACACACACACACACACACACACACACACACAACCAAAGGCCTACCCATATACACACGCACTGGAGGAGGAGGTACACACACACACACACACACACACACAACCAAAGGCCTAGCCATATATACATGCACTGGAGGAGGAGGTACACACACACACACACACACACACACACACAACCAAAAGCCTATCCATATATACATGCACTGGAGGAGGGGGTACACACACACACACACACACACACATACACACACACACAACCAGAGGCCTACCTATGTACTGGCACACCCAACCAGTGAGCTTGCTCGTAGACACTGGAGGACACCCACACACACCCACACACATACACACACATAGTTTCAGACACCCTCTCACATTCTTACACTTGCACACACACACACATACACTTGCCCTTACCCGCCTTTACACACACACAAACCACTTCCTTATGCCTTAACTAGTACCTAGTTTTTGGCCGCGTGTGTGTTTGATGTGGTGCCTGAGGCGGCTCCTCTGTCTCCATTTAGACCAGCTGTCTCCGCCTCCACACACCCAGAGTCCCTCAGTCAGAAACAGGCTAGTTACACACATCCAGAGTCCGTCAGTCAGAAACAGGGTAGTTACACACAGTCACAGTCAGTCCTCCATGTCATGCAGAGGTCTCTGCAATTCTAGAACTTTCTGTGTTCCTGGTAGTCTAACAGCTGTCTGTCTGTATGCACATCTTGTTGGTCTAGAACAGAGAGTGAAAGAGAGATGGCCCCCAAAACTACTTGTTGTCATGAGCAGGCATCCTCTCTGAGGTTCTAGAGCTTTCAGAGTTCCATCTAATATACCAGCTGTCTGCATGCAGAACATGCCAGTCTAAAACAGGATCATAACATGGCATTAGACCTTTCCACCATGTGTAGGCCTCTTCGGATGCTTCAGATCTTCAGCATGATAGACCCCTGAAGTTCATTGTGACTGCTGAAGATTGAGTTGCCTGTGGATTGTTTAAGCTCTCCTCATAAAAAAGTGTTGCCTAATGTCAGGCAGATGGTGTTAGTGATGTTGCTCAACACCATTGCTCAAAATGTGTCCTGTGTGTCACCACCTTATTAGCAGAAGAGAGCCCAATATCACCATATCGCCTATTATCAGCTACTTCCCTGCTCTTCCACTCAAAACAATACTTGAAAAAGAAGTTATCACAGTGAAAATACACCAGTTTAGCTTCCACAAACATTTGGTTTGAGTAAGTGAACTTATGACGTTTATTTTTAACTGATTTTGCATCTAAATGTTTCTCAACACCCGGCCGATAGTAGACTTCCTAAGCTACTGCTGTCCCTACTGTCGTGGTGTAGTCTCTGACTGAGGCAATCTCCCTTTCCCCTCCACAGCCATCCGCTACTGTGACCGCTGTCAGGTGATCAAGCCTGACCGATGCCACCACTGCTCCACCTGCGACCAGTGAGTGACCTTTTGACCTTGTGACCCCTCAACATTGACCCTTTGGCCATGTTTATGTAGTCCCTTTCCTCATCTGTGATCTTTCCAGTTTAATGTCATCAAGTCCGTCTAGTCAAGTGTGTGTGGTGCCCATGCTGTTGGCCTCAGTCACTGGATTTATAAATCCCCAGTCTGATCCATGATGATGTTATGATGATGGGATTATAGTAAATGGTGTCTGTCCTATTTTCCTAATGCCATTTACACTATTTTTAGCAAAGAGATTCTCAGAGATTATAGGTTAAAAATGGTTAAATTGAGGAATACTATCTGATTACTGTCTTTTGTCTCTCTCTCTCAGGTGTGTGTTGAAGATGGATCATCACTGCCCGTGGTATGTTTCAGGTTTCAGATCCTATACTTTTAGTACAAGTCCTATAGTTGCTTACAGATCATCTATGATATACATTTTGGTCCTGTAGATGTTCTGTAAAAGCAAACACTTCAACAGTACCACTATCTGTTGGTCAAGGTGAATGTCCTGTTGATATAATAAACTATCCACAAAAGCCATTTCCCATTACGCAAAGTTTTTTTGGTTTCTGGGTTTGTTCTTCTGTATCTGACTAGACTACGCCCAGTGGGTCTGTCAAAGCCACATATGAATATCTGATCAAAGGCAGCAGCCAGACAGCCAGGCGCTGACTGGACCAGTAATCCGATTTTGAGTCGCACTGTTGGTAGACCACATGCGGGTCACGTGTGGCTGTGGTGCGGGTGCCCTCCTCAGTCCTTGTCTGTATCCCACGATTTCCACACAATTTAATATCTAAGGAAGTACAGATATCAGTCAGAAAGGCATTATGTGGGGAGTACACACATCAGACATTAAGCCTAGGGAGTTGCATTGTGTGTGTGTGTGTGTGTGTGTGTGTGTGTGTGTGTGTGTGTGTGTGTGTGTGTGAGTGTAAGCCAGGTGACGCAGGTGGGAGTTGCTTCCTCTGTTTGATTGTCCAGATGGGACTAAATAACACTACTTCCCTGTCCCTGCCCTGTTCCTCAAACTCTGTTAGATGTTTACAGAGTCAAACAGCTATTAGAGAGGGAGACAGTTAACTCATAAACACCTCTATGTGCGTATGCATCTTTTGCGTGTTTGTCCATATATGCAGGTGTTTGGTGTGTGTGAATGCCTCTGCTGTGTTTTTTTGTCTGCACATGTATATGTTTACATACCTCAGGTGTGTGTGTGTGTGTGTGTGTGTGTGTGTGTGTGTGTGTGTGTGTGTGTGTGTGTGTGTGTGCGGCCATTGACTGCTCCCACTCCCCACCTGTGTCTTGTCGTTTCCAGGGTGAATAACTGTGTGGGCTTCTCCAACTACAAGTTCTTCGTGTTGTTCCTGGGCTACTCCATGATCTACTGCCTCTTCATTGCAGCCACCGTGCTGCAGTACTTCATCAAGTTCTGGACAGTAAGCTCCCACAGACACACACACACACACACACACACACACACACACACACACACACACACATACGCACACACACACACACACACAAACACACACACAAACACACACACAGACACACACACACACACACACACACACACACACACACACACACACACTAGCCTGCAAACCTTACACAAGCTCTCTCCAGCTGTCTAACTTTCTCGGTGCCATTTTTCAATCCACACTGCATAAAAAATCCAACTGTAAGCTCTTATGACAGCATTTTTTGCTGCTGTGGGAAAAAGTGTGTCCAAGAGATAGCTTCATCTCTCTGTCTCTGTCTCTGTCTCCCTCTCCCTCTCCCCCTCTCTCTCCCTCTCTCTCTCTCTCTCTCTCTCTCTCTCTCTCTCTCTCTCTCTGTCTCTCTCCCTCTTTCTCTCTGTTCACATCTCTGCTCCTCTGTCTTTCGTCTGGAGTGCTTTCTGACCCGGAATATTCCTCATCTTCAGGCCAAGGTGTCGGGCAGGCACAGTTGATGTTCTAGTTCAGGTGCCTCCAGTCCAAACTCACCCTTGTAGAGAAATGCCAATCTAATAATATTAGCACTCAGTTGAAAGCCCTGTCTGAAATTGTCCACTTATCCACTACATAGTATTCCAGTTAAATTATCTGGCACACTATATAGTGAATAAGTGAGTATTTTAGATTTCGCCTAGTTGTTATTTTGAGAGATTTGGCTCTAATAATGAAGGGTAAAAGTAAACACACTCTCTCTCGGGATGAGTTTGGATGAAACAGGTTTTCTCTGTGTGGTGGTTGACTGTAGTTGTACTGTAGTTCTCCAGTGTTAAGGTACTGGATTATTGCTTCGAGCTCTTCACTTCCTCACCAGTGTAACAGGATTTATAATGGTTCCACTTTTTGCCATTGTATTTCACTGTCTCTTTAAGACATCAGTAAACCTTTAGCGATAGGAATGACACCGGATCATGTTCTGCCCAGTTTCTCTTGCCCACAAAAGTGGTGTTTCATTGCAATTGTGGACCCAAGGCAGTGAAGTGAATATTCTGTGTTATTCTCAGATTGTCAACTGGGAATTCTCGCCTTGTCATTGATTAGGCTATGATTCATAGGCTATGTTCAGTAATTGAAACTAGCCTAAAGTTAAAAATAACAGTTAAAAAGGAACTCAGACTGTTTCCCCCGAGACTGTTTTGCAATTCTTGGTGTAGTGTATCATATAAGAGAGGGTCGTGAGAGTCAGTGTTAATGTGTCCAGGTCTGAGACTATGAGCTTAGAGGAGTCAGTAAAAGAGAAAGTTGATTTGGCCCAGACAGAAGTGTCTACATCATCATCATGTGATTTCGAAGTCGCCACTGTGTTGTTGTTATTGTATTGGTCGTCTAGGTAACGGTTTAACCTGGCAGTTATAGAGAGCAGCACTCTCAGATGTTTGGTATGAACCGCAGTGAATGAAGCTGCCTGCAGCATTGAGAGAGGACGAAGTGAAGGGTGTTAGTTGTTTGTTAGTACTTCCCTGTACTTTCTAAACATCCCTAAAATGTGTTTGCGTAGGGTTTTAGGTTTGTGATGTATATGACAATTAATATTTTTGTGTCAGTCCTAGTTTGGGGCTTCCAAGAGATCACATACCCATATGTGTATGTACACTACATGTACTGTATGTGTGTCAGTGTGTGTGGTTGTCTCTCTGTGTATGTTTGGTTGTCTTTGTCTGTGTTATGTGTGTGTGTTATATGGCTTCACCCCTTCTGTGTGTAACATAGCTGCCCTGTTGCTTAACGCGTCTTTGTCTCTAACACTGTCTCAAGCTTTGCCGAAGGAGAGCTGCAGAAAACTGTCCTCAGGTAAAACCTTACCCTTCTGATGTGTGTGTCTGTGTGTGTGTGTAGTTTGTAGTTGTTATTCCTTGCTTTCCAGTGCTTGCGTGTTTCTTGACAAACAGCTGCAGTAGTTCACCAGCTTTGAACATTCTATAATCTACAGTTTCTGTCATTACATATCTCTGGCCTTATGGGAGCTGTAGTCCTGCAGGGCTCTACAGTAGTGACCAGGCCAGTGGCTGGGCTTTACCCAGACTGAGTGAATGGCCGTGGCTGTTGCCATAGCAACCAGAAGAGCCAGAGGAAGCTGGGAGCCTAGAGGTGTGAACCAAGGGGGCGTTAATCTCTACTGTTGTCAAAGAAACACACAGTGGCACACTGTGTGTGTATGTGTGTTAGCTGAGATCTGTTAGTGTTGATACTGCAGTGATGTGGTTTGTGTGTTTGTGTGTATATGTGTTTGTGTGTGTATATGTGTGTGTGTGTTTATATGCTTGTCTGGGTGTGTCTCATTGGTGTAAATATAAAAGATGTGATATGATGTGAACATTGTGGGATTTGTGTGTAATAACGGTCCATCTCCCTTATTCTTTCACTCTCCTTCTATCTCTCCCCCCCCCCCCCTTTCCAATCTTCAGAATCAGCTGCCTGACACTCACGCTAAGTTCCACGTCCTCTTCCTGTTCTTCGTGGCCACCATGTTCTTTATCAGCATCCTGTCTCTCTTCACCTACCATCTCTGGCTGGTAGCAAAGAACCGCACCACCATAGGTACATACACACACACACATACACACACACACACACACACACACACACACACACACACCATGTCTGCCTGTTTCATTGGTTTTAATGTTTATCTAGTTGCCAATGAACATTGTCATTTTCTCTTCATGGCCACTGATGTAATCTTGCTATCGATTCTCTCGCCTCTCTTTCTCTCCCTCCCTCCCTCTGTTTCTCTCCTCAGAGGCGTTCAGGGCCCCTGTGTTTAGGAACGGCCCTGATAAGCATGGCTTCACGCTGGGCTTCAAGAAGAACGTGAAAGAGGTGTTTGGAGACCAAAAGAGATACTGGCTCCTGCCCATCTACACCAGGTGAGACAGACAGAGAGACATACAAAGAGGGAGGGAGGGAGGGGAGGAGGGGGTGATAGACAGAGGGAGGGAGGGAAGTTACTGGGGTTGGGGTTGGGGTTGGGGTCCAAACGACACAGCAATCAACCCATCTCGGACCCTATACTGGGCAGGTTTGATGTGAACACGCCGACATGGCAACCCGGGTTATAAGGCGTGGTATCGTGACGTATAGGTTTAAAAGATTATAGTTGGAAACTGTCTCTCTAAAAGGTGGTTGACAGTGGTACTGCGTGATCACGACGTGGTTGCTGCACAAATTTTAACATTGAACAAGAACTTGGTTAAAAAATGGTATAATTTACCAACACTGAAGGCTTCATGTGAAATTTCATGATAACTCATGGCACATGATGTTTGGTCAGTGTAGTCAGAGAGTGTTGAGAGGGGAATGTAAGAATGTAAGATCTTTGGTGTAGCCCTTTATAAGCTTCTTTTAGAAATGTAACAATTAAAATTTAATATATTATGATAACAAGAATAAATAGATTTATCAGACATGCATATGAAACGCAACAAGCCACTGTCTTAACTTTAGAATGTAAATGTAATGTAATTTTAATAAAATGTAAGTCCCATTAAAATCAATCGACTTAACCAAAGTGGTAGGAACATTGCCAGCAGGGGGCGATAAAATGACTTTCCCTCCCTATTGACCAGAATTTATTACATTTGTTGATACACTTAAAAAGATGTGAAATGAACTGTTCAGTTGTATGATTGGACTAAAACAGGCTATTGTCTTAATACACTACACATGGATATAGTGTAGATTATAGGTCTTTCTCTTTTTGTCTCTCCACCTCTAGCTTGGGAGACGGGCACACGTTCCCCACTCGCCTGGTGAACATCGACCCAGAGCAGCTGATTGGGGATCAGCCCAACTCCAAAGGGTAAGGCCAGCCCCAGCACCCACATACTGTAGAATGTAGAATCAGAACACTCTGGAACTGACATTCCACAGGGAGCATTGTGCAGTTCAAAGCTCAACCCAGAGATATAAATCAAATCATTATGCTGTCAATTTTCCATGTAATAATATGATCACAAGAAAAAGTATTCCTTCATCAGTCTACATGCCCAATGTACAGTCTATACAGTACATGCATATAGTTCCAGGCACGGAAAGCTGTATTAAACTGAAAACTTTATTACACAACATGGACTTGCAATATTAAAGGGAGGTTATAATAATCTTTTCTCTACTATCATTACAACATTGTCCTTTCTGTTTGATTTGAGGAAGTTTAATAGTTTCAACACCTATGACTAATCAGTGAGAAAATGTGTGTCTGTGTGAGTGTGTGTGCGTGTGTGCTCTGACCTTGTGATCACTCTGTCATGCTGCAGTGCTTTAGATGGCGAGAGCATGAGTAACTCCCACAACCATCTCCTTGACAACAGCGCGGCTGATGGGAAGCAGCACGCAGGTGGGTTGAGCGGGACGCCAGTGGTAATGTCACGGCCATTGTGTGAACTTTGACCCCTAACCATGACCTCTCTCTCTCTTTCTTTTTTTAAACTCTGGGCCTTGCAGATGGGGGAGCCACAGTGACTGTCACAGTAGAGAATGAGTCCTAGTCAGGTGAGGTGTGTGTGTGTGTGTGTGTGTGTGTGTGTGTGTGTGTGTGTGTGTGTGTGTGTGCGTGTGTGTGCGTGTGTGTGCGTGTGTGTGTGTGTGTGTGTCTGTCTGTCTGTCTGTCTGTCTATGTCTAGAATCCTGTTTTGTAGTTCAGTGAAAAACTAAAAGCTACAAACTAATGATCTGTCAAGTGATGTTGAGCGACTTTCCTTTCTGTCTCCCTCCAGGCGAGAAGCAGTGTGTGATGGTCCAGACTATCGGTGCGAAGGTTAAAACCTGGAACGGGCAGAGGCTATCTTCACACACACACACACACTCACATTCTCTCTCACACTGCCTTAAGGTCAGCCACGTCTCCATGGAAACCAGTAGTCTCTGATTGGTCTCCAGTGACTGTTAAGAAACGTGTCCTCCCCACCGCCTTGGATATACGCCCCCTCCCTCCCTCCCTCCTCCCAAAGGCTTTCATTTGAATCCACCTTCAGAGCTACACCATCTGCTTGCGTTACACACACACACACAAACACACACACACACTCTCACTCACACATACACACACTTACAAACATGTACACACCACACACGCACACACATGCAAGATTATGTCAGCATTACAAGTCTTTGTTACTAACCAAAGACGGACAATTGGAATATTTTGTGATTTATTTATAATGGTTATTAATCAGCTCGGGGACAGGTTTGAGCTCTCAAGCCAAAACAAGTGTGGTGTGTTTGCACAAGCATGGGCTGATATTGCCCACAGACACCTCAAACCCCACCCCCACCCCCCTCCACCCCTCCAAAGGCTCTCTCACTCCTGTTAGATGGCAGCCCGCTCTGGCCCACATGTGGTCCTGATTTGGCCCTGGTATGGCTTTGCACTGGCCCTGATGTGGTACATGTGCAGATACCCAGGTTGGGGTGCGTTCAGATTAAGCAAACGGAGGCGAATGTTTAAGACGAATGTGTTGACTTTGGTCGTTTAAATGTAGACCTTTAAGTTGTGAAAAGGGCAACTTGTAATGCAGTGCTCATGCTCGTTCCCAGGGTACTACCTCCTTAGACCTTAGACATGTTTACGTGTTCACATATGGTCACAGTTGACTTCAAACAAGCTTGGAAACATCTGCCCGTGCTTGCCATTTTGAACACACCTCTTCCCTCAGTCTGTCATGGAGATTCCACTCTGTCTTCCTGGTTCAGATAACACCCTGATGTAGGCTACATCAGTTGCAGGTAAACATTAACATGTTGTGGAATTACATTACATTACACTTAGCAGAGACTTTTATTCAAAGTGAGTACAGGATAGTGTTGTTGAGTGGAAGTTCATTTTGTTCAGAAGGGAAGTACTCTCAGAAAAGAAGAGTTTCACAAGCTTCTTAAATGACAACCTATTAGTGCTGGACTTAGTGCAGCACCACACCTTATCTGCTAAATATCTTTACATGCTTAGCCACTATAAGCACTTAACAGAACAGCCTCACAGTGGTCAGTGAGATTGGTGGCTTTTGGCAACTGGGTCAGGTCCTACAGTGACTGGAGATCTTGTGGGGTCAGATAGAACCACATGTTTGAGTCTAGCTCATGCTAAACCAGCTCGAAACCAGACAAAACTGCTCTCAGTCCCTAGTGGTGGTGTTGGCTTAGCCTTGCTAGAAGCCTGCCTACGCACCTCCGCTGGATTATTTTCTCCCTACAGTGGTAGTCTAGGTTTGCTTCATGTGACATGGTTAATTCTGGTTGTATCTTTAACGGACCAAGGGAGTGTTCGTGAGCAATGATGTCAACTTTATGCGCTACATTTAAATTGCATTGCGAGGGGCTGGTTCACCAGGCTAGTGTTGGCTGGTATCTGAGGCTAGTCTGTGTTATACAGTGTTAAACAGAGTTATAAATATCACACAGTGGTGACGGCCTCACCAGGCTTGCTTGTGTCTGGGTTCCACAAACTTGAATCAGTGAAAATCCTGGCTAATTTAACTAAGTGGTAAACCTCTTAACAGAAGAGAAGCTGATGACTTTGTTTTGACAGTGTTTAACCACTTAATTCTAAATTAGCCAGGCTTATTATCAATGCACATGCTTTAAAGAACCACCCCCACCTGTCATCTCACCCTACCAGACCAGTGCTGGACCTATAGTACACCTGGGCCAGGGCAGGCTGCCCAATCAGGAGCTGCTGCTCCGTCAGAGTGATGTTGAGGACCTCAGGAGTGTCTAGAGATGTACCTATGGTGTGAACTCGCACTTTAGTTGTCCACAAACTCTCCCGGCCATGTTTGTTTGTTTGTTTTGTTTTTGTTTGTTTGTTTGTTTTGTTTTTGTTTGTTTGTTTTGGTCTGCAGACCAGTGCTGTGGTGATCTGTCTCTCTCTCTCTCTCTTTCTGTCTTTCTCTCCCTCTGTACAGACCCTCTCACTGTTCTCTTTTTGTGGTTATGGTGGAAAAGACTTGTCAAACGTTAAATGCTCTAGTGAATTTTTTTTGTGTAGTCATCGTGACTGACCTGATGGCACCTGATTGCACCCTCTAGCTCCTGCTTCCTGCTAGTAGGGGTGAGCCCACTAACCAGTTTTAATACGGAAAGATGTGATCGTTTTAATGTTCATAGATGTGACAGAGACTATGAGCCGCTGATGTGTTCCTATGCTGTGAGGGGTCGTGATGCGAGTACTTGAGTAGTGGCACATGCTGCCAGGGCTCAGTGTGGTGCTAACCTGTGACTGAGGAGCTGCACGCTCACAGCTCCTCTCTCCACTCCACCTGGCTCCCAGAACCCTTTGCCACCTGTTGCCCTGTGTGATCTTCCACCTGTCTCCCAGCATGCATTGCAGCTTTCCCCAGAATATTTAACAGCTCCTTGGTTGTTACTGGTCAGCAGGCCATATGCTGCAGTGACCTTGCCCTTTCTTCTGCCCACCCTTTACACCTCCTTCCCTCCTCCTTCCTGCTCTCTCCACAGGATCTTCCTCCTCTTCCTCCTCGTCATCCTCCTCTGCAGTGCTCTTCCCACAGATTCCTCCTCCACAGCCTTCTTCACACTCTCTAACCACAGATCCCCCCCCCCTCCCCCCCCCCCTCCCCCTCTTCCTCCTTTTGCTTTCCTTGCCTGTTCCAACTCGTCATCACAGTTCTTCTCTTCGTCATCACAGTTCTTCTCTTCCTCCTCCTCACATGCTCACCACGACTTTCTCTTCTTCCTCCTTCTCAGTCATCATGTGTCCATCCTCCTCCTCCTTCTGGTCTTTTACACTCCCACTGTGGGTTCCTCCCACCTTTTCAGTGCCTTTCCTTCAGATGTGTTCATCCGTGTTGTCACATTGCACAGTGGTGGTGTTTGTTGCCCAGTGTCGTTTGAAGCAGTCTGCTTCGTTTTCTGTTTTCTTTGGTTGCGTTATGTACATTGTTTGTGTAGACTGTAGTTCACACACACACAAAGGAACTCAAAAGCCTTGAGTGCTTACATCAGAAGGGAGGATGGCTTTTTTATTTGTTGTTTTTTTGCTGTTCACGATACAAAAACACTTCTCTCTTCGCACTCACCAGTGGGTGGCCTCACAGGACCAGATGTGCAGTACGGAGCACACATCTGGAGATGGCTACAGAGGACGGACTCGGTTGTGGACAAACCCAGTTATGGGATATAAATTAGTGTGGCTTCAGTAAATAATTCCAATGATGTGAAACTGTGTAGGGGGAAAAGTAAGTAACATTTGCAGACCTGTGGTTCGTGCTGTTGTCCACTACAAGCTTGTGTCCTTGTCCCCAGACTCCTGCTACTACCACATCTGGTCCTGAAGGCTGAACTCCTAGCCACAAGTATTACATCCACACACACACACACACACACACAACACAGCATTGCACCACACATACAGTACATACACAGCTAAGCTCATACTTACAGGTATTGCACACAAACACAACACAGCACAATACACACAGCTAAGCTCCCTTAGAGGCATTACACCCACACACACAACAAAACACAATGCATACACATACGCACACACACCCTTACCCTTAGCCAGCTCAGTGCTTTACATGCCAGATGGTGTGTGCTGTCTCTTGAGTATTCTTTAAAGAAGTACTCTTTTTATGTCTTATTTTGGGGTAAATGTAACTTATTTATATATGCAGACTTTTTGTATTAACGTTTTTATTATTGTTATGATTATTATTTTAAAAGGGAGCTGTTGCTGGGATGTAGACTGAAAGCATCGTGTTTACATTTTAGTCTTGAGGGATTGTCTTTTCTTTTGATACGGAAATTACACTTTTGTGTACAATTTTTTGTTTCATACAAAGCTAACTGGAGAATCCACTGATTGAACTGCATTCCAATTCAACATGTCACTTTGATATCAATTCCAGTGTTATTGTGTGTGGAGCTTATTGGTGTTTATTTACAGTAGAGAGGATCAGGCATGGAGGGGTAGGCCCAGTACATGGTTTAGTGATAAACTTGGTAGTGGGTATGTTAACTCAGGGGTATTGGTGAACCTCTTAAGAAGCAAAATGGCTTCATTCTTTGGCAATACAAAGATGTAAGGCTCTTGGTTGAAAAGGTTTTCCACTTACTGAGTTAACCTTTGTGGGCAGCTGTGGCCTAATGGTTAGGGAGTCAATCTTGAGATCGGAGAGTCGTAGGTTTTAATCCCGTACCAGTAGGAAGAATGTGGGTTGGTGAGTAAATAACTAGTGCTCTCCTGCACCCTCACCCATGGCTGAAGTGTCCTTGAGCAAGGCACCTAACCCCACATTGCTCCAGGGGAACTGTCCCCATACCAAAGCGTCAGCTAAGTATAATGTAATGACAACAACCTGAGTTGTCACTAAACCATGTTTGAGGAATAGGCTACCCCTTTTGGATTCTTTCATAGGCTATTTATTTCCTTTTCACTAATGACTTTTACATTATTATGTAATACAATTATATTATATTATGGCTGGAAACTCCCTTTGAGGCATCTGGCATACTAACGCAACATGGCGGACAAGTGCTCCGATGCTGGCCAGTGAATGACACCCCTTGGTTCACACACACCAAAGTGATGTATGCAGGTTCAGCTTGTCATGTGAGCCATTCCAAAATCTAAAAGGTGACATGTAACAGCATGCAGTACCAAATTAGTCGTAAGTGTACCCAAAGAGTAGGGGAATACAGGCACATCAGGGGGGCTTTTCATCATCATTTCATCACTCCTCTCTGTGTCACATTTGCTGATAGCTTAACAGTTGCTCTGTGTGTAGCTTCATGCAGCTTTATGACCGTCAAGAAGATTGTACCGCCACCAGCATACCACATCTTACAAGTAGACTAGCAATTATAATCACTCATAACCATAGACTTGACAAAGGGGTACATCACAGAGAGACATGTAATAAGTTTACCACGCAGACGGGTACAACCTGGAAGCTTCCTGTATTGGGGGGGCACTAATGTGAAGGATTATCAGGTGTTTAACAAGTGCTGTGAGCTGCATATCTACGTACCCCTGCTTAGCATGACCTGTCTCCACTCCAGCTCTCTGAGCGCATATCTATAAAACAAAAAAGTTAAGTGACCATAGCGGTAGTAAGATTAGGATGAGCACAGGTAGCCACGGTCATGGAAGTACAAGACTGCAGGGGGCACCAGTGGGTCAAGTGGACCAGTGCCAGGTCCACATACATCTCAAATGTTGCATTCCAGTGTATTGTTGGTGGTTTGAAAAACTGGACTTCCCAAGCTGTCTGGAGGTGAACCAGCAAATTTTTAGTACGAAATATCCCTCCTGACAGTGTCTGGAATGCAACATGAGTTGAGATATCCCACTGAATGGCTGGTGTAGGTAATGCACTGATTATTAAAGAGATGGTACAAGTACAATACTCTTGAGGGTGAATGACAGTTAAAGGCAGTTAGATATTAGGTGTGAACACCGAAAGATTTATGCCAAAATGATCTCAATGAGGGATCTCTGACCATTGATAACGTACTATTCTATGTTACTGGAATACCAAACAATTGGTTGTCTCAAGGACCATTTTACTGTACATTTTGTTTCTATGGCTACAAATGACTATTTAATACTAATAGTATTTTCTGCATGTAAGGGTTTTTTATTTCTTGATTTTGTTTTTTAACTTACCTGTGGGCCAGTTTTGGTTGGAATATATTTCAACAAATGTTTATGTCTAAACAGTTTGCACAGGTTTTTCATGTCTAATGGTTTTAATGTTTGTATTTTGTAGATTACACACACAAAATGTAAAATGCACTAATAAATGACAAGCAGTTGTTTTCAAGCTGTCTAATCGTGTCCATCAATTATATACTGGTAATATATGGAGATAATTGTGTCTCTTTATTAAAGCAAAGAAAACAAATCCAAACATACAGCTTTAAAAACAAATTCGTGAGACTATAACAAAATCGATTATGTTCTGATTTTTGTTTTCAAGTGTTTCTTTGTTTGGAGTGTTTTCTGCGCTTAAATAATAAAGACACAATTATCTTCATATTAATACTGGTAATACACAATTCTAAACACAGGAACATTTACTTGTGCTACGGCTATTATCTACCTCTGTAGTTTCATCTCTAAATCACATGTAACATCTTCTAATTGTGAGAACATTTTCAGTTTGTGTCTCCATTTCCCACTACTACAGCCAGTGACACCCAGGAAGCCATCCCCACTCCTGATCTTTGCTCTGATGGCATGAGATACCTCCAAGAAAAAACGATGGTGTTGGTGGCATCTGTGCTGTAGTAGACGCTGTCCATCGAGTGGGGCATTTCACATTCCCTCTCTGTAAGTGTTCAAACCTAGGTCCTCCTCATAGTCATAAAAGGTCTCATGGCACTATTGCAAAATGTCATGGGTTCCCCAGTGTCTTGGCAACTCAATCTGCCCCCCAGTCTAACTGCCCTCTAACCATCTCCCAGTGTAATTGACCTCCTAATGTAATGATCCCACTGATTTCATCGGCTCACTCTCCACCTCAGGAATGGCCTTATACACACTACACGCTACACACTGGTGGTGGCTAGTGGAGTTCCCCCCTTCACTAGAAAGTGGTTTTCAGAGCCTTGAAATGCACTATATACAGAACATGTGTTTTTATTTACTTGGCCCACGATGGCAACCGCAAAACCCTGTTAAAAGACGTCAATGTGTTGGACCAGTGAGTGATGCGCGGGTTGATCCAAAGTGAGCGGGTACCCGAGGTCACGAGTCACCAAAAAATATTTTTTATGATATTCGAGTCGCAGTCGGTCGGGTCATTTGAAATAAAGATGCCGACTACACTTTGTAATTTATATAGTAGACAAAATGTTCTATGGAATACATAGACTTTATTGGTTGAATAACTGGCGCGAAGACGCCACGAGCTCTGTAGGAGGTAGAGATGAAGGCGGCAAGAGAGAAGGTAAAACTGGGGAGTGAAAGCTCCACAAACACACGAATAGAAAGAGCAAAGTGTGGGAGACATTTGTTGAAATAATGAAAGATGATGACCATAGTGCTGGCTTTGCCATGTGTACTTTCTGCGATGTTATTTATACATTTGATAGCCACAGCACTGGCACGACCAACATGGCCCGTCACAAGTGCAGCACGTAGGCCTACTTATTTAGTTTATCAACAAGTGGCACCTTTCAGCCTTCGTTGTAAGCCCAGGTTAGGCTTACTGTAGGCTACATATGTTGGGTGTTTGTGAATGTTATTATTGCACAATTGTTATTATTGCGCAATTGTAGCTTCAGTTTTTGGTCCGTCTAAAATACGTGAATAAAGAGTTATAAACATATTCTATGCCTACATTGTGTGCTTGTGAAAGCTTGAATTAGGCATCCGCGTGAGCATCATTAACTGCTGAATGGGCAAAGAGCCCGGTTTTCCCCAACACGTTGAACTGAGCAATGCCAATGTAATTTTAATAAGCTACTTTTATATATAATATATAACTCCATAATGTCGCTAAGTAATGATGACCCCACGAAGTAAATCGAGAGCATAGACCAAACCCGCTTTTAAAAATGCGGGTCAGGAAGCGAGTCGGGTACAGTATTGTCACATTGACCCGCGCATCACTGGCACCAGCGTAACAATACCCATGGCACCCATACCCCATGGCAATATTCAATTATTTTGTCCCACTGCTCCGGCTGTTGCACTGGTCCTCCCGTAAAAAGGACACATCTTACCGAAGAATCACATTGGCCCAAAGTGAGACAGCGACAGGTGGCACAATAAGAGATCTCTTCCTGTACACTTTATGTTTTATTGGTTAATAACAAAGCCATACCTTCAATCACAATTTGTCTTTCGTCCATTTTGTCAGAAGCTTCCAGATTCCTCTTTAGACAGAACTGTACGTACACATACGATGTGCCATAGCATTTGAGCACTGCACTATGTAGATAGATATTGAATTGATATTGAAATGAGTAATTACTGAAAGTAAGGTTTGTAGGTTGACTGAAAAAAAGATTACATTTATAATTTGAGAGTTAAACTGATAGAAATGTGATGTTCCTTTTGACAAAACTCAGTCACCTACAGGCTGAATATGTACAGAAGTTTCAAACTCAACTTGGCAGTCACAAATACCATAGGAAGACAGTGAAGTTGTATTAGGGGCTTCCATTTGAAATTACAAATGCACAAAGACATGGCACTATGTTATATTTAGAAATCTTACTGTCAACTGGTAACCTTAACAGTGTGTGTGGTAAGAATCAGGTATGACCACTTCACATGAAGTTGAAATAAAAACAGTCTGAATGTGGATAAGCAAATAAATGACTGTAAATGAGACCCTTAACCTTCCTGAAAAGTGTGATTTAGACAAGAAAATGCCTCAACAAAACTGGACCCACCGAAGAAAACATCACAAAGCAAATAACTTTTTTTTTTTAACACAGTGCCACAAAACCAACACAAGCGTTAAATCACCACCACAGAAAAAAATGGTGCAGAAAAGAAGGGAAAAAAAATCAATCAAAATTCACACATGCCCAAAACAACATAACATCCATGCATGCCCAAACAAACAAACCAAAGCTTTGTGTTTACTTGCAAGGTGAGAATACCCAAGCACAGCATCCGAGCGCCTTCCTGTTAACTCGGGCGCACAGGACAGAAGAACAAAATGGAAGTTAACAGTTGGGCCAAGCACTGCAGGCCCTGTGGTAAAATTCCAGGGCGGTCGGGGGCAGGGGTGTGGTGTTGGCAAAGGCTGCCAACCTCCGATGCCCCTCTTTCTAGCCACGGCTGGGCCAAAATCAATCTGCCTTGAGGGGAGGGTGGGTCTGTCAAAAAGGCTGTCTCTCCTTCCCTCCCCCCTGCTTCGGGCATCTATGGGGAAGCTCAAAGCTGCATTTCGGGGTGCGGAGCAGAAGTGCTCTTATACCTCCCTCTAGTGGAGTCTAGTGGGGTACACACACACACAAACACACCTGTGTAACCTAGCTTATCTGAGTTGATGGGGCAAAGTAGCACATACGTACAAACATATTTACCCATTAGACAGCTGTACACACACACACACATATATAAACATTTGCTCTTTCTCACTCACACTCATATCATTTCAAGGAATCACACACATAACCACACCAGGTCTGATCAATCACACATGTCTACAGAATATGCAGACACAAACCCAAAACTCAAACAGACACACATAGTCAGTGTCAAGTGCGCACGCACACACACTACTGGTCGTCCCCACGATCTCTCAGACAGCTACAGAGGTCCTCGTGCAGAAGGCTGGATGCCCTAGACTCCGCTACACAGCTTAATCAGCACACTCACCTCACGTCCTCTGAGAAGCAAGCATCACTCTCTCTCTCTCTCCTTTCTTTCCCTCATCCCTCTCTCCACAGGCACAGCTGGGAAAGACAAGAACTCCTACCACTCTTCGCTTTTCCTCTTTTAATAAATTCAACTCCCATTCAAAGCTTTTTTTTTCCTTTGAGGTTCAGTCTCCCAAACGACATAAAAAAAAAAAAAAAAAACCATGAAACATTCTCTCTCTCCAGGTTTTCCCATCTCTCCCCTCTCTCTCTCTCTCCTTCTCTCCCTCGCTCTCTCTCTCTCTCTTTCATGCTGCTCTGTGAGGTTTGTCATCTGTCGCCCCCCTCCACTCCGGTTGGGGTGGATGTTGAGTCGAGACGAGTGTTTTCTCCCGGTGTTCGCCCGCTGACGGGCTTTTTCATCGCTCAGCCAACTTTGGCCCAGCGCAGGAACGCCGGGATGTCCCGCACCGGAACGTTTCGCGTCAGCGCCTTCACCCGCAGGTTCCTGTCGTCCGTCAGGAGAACCACCTCTCTACGCAGACGCACCTTCCCATCTGAGAGAGACATAGAGGGATAGAGAGAGAAACAGGTAGAGAAAGCGTCTAAATTAAAACTGGTGCAACATCTTGAATCACTACACTCAGCCTCTACAGGAAATACACAGGTCAAGAGGCGGGAGCATGAGCATGAGCATGATCATTAACCAGGACTTTAACCGGTTTTCATGAGCTGAAAGGTCTCCAGCAGTTAATAAAGTTTGATTTTTAAAGAGAAGTAGATCTGTTCAAAAACAGATAGATCTGTGGGTATTTTTGTAGTAAATGCCTCTGTCCATCACATGTCCTGGTTGGTGGCAGACGGCTGGCAGTGACATAACCGTGGCTGCGTACGCACCTTTATGGGCTGGCACCAGGTCCTTGGGCTTGTCCTTGCAGTAGTGCAGGCAGCAGCTCAGGATAACATCATCATTATTACCCTGCACAGAGGAGAATTTAGAAGTAACGCTGTGTGTCTCACACACACATGAACACACGAAGACACACGTATGCGCAGGCAGCAGCACGTAGCTTCATACACTCAATCAATCCCACAATCCCTAGTATCCCTTTAGTCCACACGCATTCTCCCTTAAGCGCACGCACACACACACACACAATATGTGTGCTTATCAACAACACTCCCCTACCCCACCAGTTGCACCACACACACTTCACATGTGTAGTCATCAACCCCAGCCCACACATCCATCTAACTGCAACACACACACCATCACACACATAGACAAAGACAGGCAGGTAGACGGACAGACCTTCTGTCCAGAGATGTCCTCGCTGCGGAAGGCGATGGAGTCGAGCTGGCTGCCGCGGCTGGTGAGGGCTCTGAGGCAGGGCTCCCTCTCAGAGAAGCGCCGCTCCAGGAAGGCCACGGCCTCCCGCGCTCTCTCCTGCACATGCTGCGCGTGGGCACCGCCGTCACGGGCATCCTGCTGCCCCTTGGCCAGGCCATCCAGCTCCGTGATCACTGAGGGAGGAGAGGGAAGGAGGGAAGGAGAGGGGGAAAAAGAAAGACTGAATGAATTGTAAGTTCATAACCACTGAGAGAAAGAAAAGAAGAAAAGCCATCTCAAAAATCATGAAACACCTGCCCCCTCTCACCACTAGCACAGACTCACCTATTCGAGTCACCACTACCGGATCCACCTATGATACACCACTACCACACTCACCTATGAGGGGCACCACTACCACGCTCACCTATGATACACCACTACCACACTCACCTATGATACACCACTACCACACTCACCTATGATACACCACTACCACACTCACCTATGAGGGGCACCACTACCACGCTCACCTATGATACACCACTACCACACTCACCTATGATACACCACTACCACACTCACCTATGATACACCACTACCACACTCACCTATGAGGGGCACCACTACCACACTCACCTATGAGGGGCACCACTACCACACTCACCTATGATACACCACTACCACACTCACCTATGAGGGGCACCACTACCATGTAGAGGCCACAGGCCACCAGGCTGCGCAGGCCCTCCAGGTGGTCGATGAAGCCGTTGGTGTCGGGGACCAGGTACACTGGACGGATACGCAGCTCCAGACGACGACAAGTCTGCAGCACCTCCTGAGAAATGCATGCGCGCGCACACACACAGGGTTTACAGGGTGTTTCAAAAATTCCACAGCAATAAGGAATGTGTATAGATCATACTGTAACAAGCTGAATGTGTACTGTGGGTGTGTGGCTTAGTGATCTGTACATTTCCTGCTTAGATGATCCGTTTGTGTCTGTGGATGTGTGTGTGTGTGTGTGAGAGAGAGAGACCTTTATCATGTCCCTGCTCTTCTGCTGCTGGGCTAGTGCGTCTGTGTGCGTCTGTGTGTGTCTGTGTGTGTCTGTGTGTGTCTGTGTGTGTCTGTGTGTGTCTGTGTGTGTCTGTGTGTGTGTGTCAGACCTGTATTTTGTCCCTGCGTTTCTGCTGCTGGGCCACCTTCTGGGCGAGGGCGTGGCGTCGGGCTCTTAGCTCCTTGATGTCATCCTCACTGCCATCCGCTAGCTCCGCCTCCATGCCCACCGCCAGATCCGCCTCGGAGCCAGACTGAGATGACTCCGCCTCCACTATGACATCATCACTCTGGAACAGGAAGACCATATAAGGCATTAGGAATATCACTAATATGAAAACATATCTCCGGTACAAAAAAGGTATATCGCTTGTGTGGCAAGAAAAAATTATGGTGAGTAATCCATAAGGTGGCCTTCAAGACGCATCAATTCCAAGTCTCTTTTTTTTTTTTTTCTCTCCCCAAAAACCTGCCTTTATTTCTTGTGCCATACAAATTAACAGCCCTCCAATGAAGTGCACAGTCACACTTGACACACAACTGCCTTAGCCATTGGTAGCCAAAACACTTCAGTGCATTTAGATGTTTGTCCGAATTCATTTTAGTCTTCTAGACTTTTGGTAACCTTCAACAAAGAATATCTTTCTTGAGCACATCCGGATCATGGACTTCATTCAGTGTCCATTCTCATACCTCTCCCCATCCCCCCCCGTCCCTCCCCCTCCCGTGCTCTACAGTTAACAGCCTTTTCCATTTCATTTTCTCATCATCATCATTTCCCTTCCTTCCGATTCTCTCTCTCCTTGTCCGTCCACTCCTCTCTCACCTGGCTCTCCTTCCTCGTCCTCGCGTCCTCACTGGTTGGAGTGGGTGCCTTCACCGTGGACACGTACTTCCCTCCTTTGAACGCCAGCAAAGGCTCTTCCTGTCCGCACAAGGCCTCCAGGAAGTACTTCAGCTGGGTGATGCGCTTACAGTCTGCAGCGATCGCCTAGTAACACACACACAATTATATATTTGATGACAAAAGGCAAATAACAAAAGAGCTCCTACTGTTCAAATGGTTAAAAAGCTGTTGTTCTGTGGTAGCACCACCAGGCTGATTAAGAGTGAGTGTATCCTTATAAGGTGTGCTTATTCATGACTCAGCCAGTCATTTTGTGTACGTCATTTTCTATTTCTTTGGGGCATACGTGTACATGAGAAACAGCGTATCATGTCTGTGTATGTGTGTATTTCTTTGTAAAGTCATTCCTTTGTCTACATGCCTACTTAAAGTGTGTGTGTGTATGTATGTGTGTGTGTGTGTGTGTGTGTGTGTGTGTGTGTGTGTGTGTGTGTCCAACCTTGTCTGTGCTGCGGTCGATGTAGCAGGGCTCCTGTGGAGCGGCGAGGAGCGGCACGAATCCGGCCAGCAGGAGGTCCTCCTCCAGGAGCAGCAGGGTGAGCTCCTCGTCCTCCTCCGCCCCCTCGCCCTCCCCCTCCACCTTATAGAGCGCCGCCTCCCCGTGGTACACGCGCGCCAGCTCGTTACACAGCTCCGCCAGGCAGCCCCACACACTCGGACTACTGCTGCATGGCATGGAGGGAGGGATGGAGACAGGAAGACATGGAGGGATGGAGGGATAAAGGGGGAGAGAGAGAGAGAGAGAGAGAGAGAGAGAGAGAGAGAGAGAGAGAGAGAGAGAGAGAGAGAGAGAGGGAGGAAGGGGGCGAGAGAGGGAGGGGGAGAGAGAGAGAGAGGGAGGAAGAGAGAGGGGGAGAGAGGGAGGAAGAGAGAGGGGGAGAGAGGGAGGAAGAGAGAGGGGGTGAGAGGGAGGAAGAGAGAGGGGGTGAGAGGGAGGAGAGAGGGTGTAAAAGAGAAAAAGATAGCAAAATAGAGAGATGGAGGAAAAAAACAGAAGAGGCAGTAAGAAAAGATGGAACATTGAGAGAGGGAAAAAGAGATGGTAGAGATGGGAGACAAAAGAAAGGAAAGGCAAGAAATTTGGGATTTGGCAGGAAACAGGTGGAAAAAAAGAAGAGTGAAACATGAGTTAATGAGAGCATTGAGGAGCATGACAAGCTAAGGTTACTGGGTTTTTACGATATAAAGCAACTTTTACTGTTAGTAAGGGCTGACAAGGGCTTTAGCGGATACTTTTAACTGAAGCAACAGGGGCTGTCAACACTGGGAGTTAAGCCCTTGTCTACCACTACAGTCACCCCACCAAAGCCTAAGGAGAGCGCCAACTAAAGCCTTAGCACACACAGCAAGAGGGCCCTGTGCTCATGTCTGGCAAAGGCAGCTACAGATACTGCTTCAGCAGTCAGCATGCAGTCAGCCAGAGTGTGTGCATGAGTGTGTGCGTGTGTGTGTGTGTGTACTCACGACATGCTGTTTGCTGAAGGGATCCAGTTTTCCATGTGTGCCTGTGTGTACGTGTGTGTGTGTGTGCGTGTGTACACTTCATGCTGCTGGGTGGAGAGTTTCTGTGCTGTGTGTGTGTGTGTGTCCTTACTCCATGCTGTTGGGCGGGGGGTTCCAGTGTTCGGGGTGGCCCAGCATCCAGTCGGACCAAACCTTGGCGCTGGGCAGGAGCTCGCGCAGGTCTGGGGAGAAGGCCGACACCCTCACCATCTTCTGCACGGCACAGTCTGTGCAGTTGGAGCCCGCCTCACAGCCATCCACACACACCGTGTCTGGGGGAGACAGAGGGAAGGGTGGGCGTGAAAGTCACTCCCAGTGGTCATTGTGATCACACGCCACATCACGGCACATCACAGTACACAACAAAATTTAACCTCTGCTTTTAACCCATCACAAACGTGAGCAGGGGGCATGATATGACAACAGCACCCGGGATGCAGTGTGTGTCTGTGTGTGCGGGTGCGTGCGTGTGTGTGTGTGTGTATGGGTGTGTGTGTGTGTGTGTATGGGTGCGTGTGTGTGTGTGTGTGTGTGTATGGGTGCGTCTCTCTCTCACCTGTGGGGGCCTCTCTCAGCAGCTGTGAGCAGCGCTGTACCAGCAGCCCGAACATGGCCAAGCCCAGAGCTGTAGCCTGCTCCTGCAGTGGGGAACGAACATCCCCATCCCCGTCTCCATCTACGCAGACACACAAACATTAATACTAAATGATAGGAATGCTCTGAAGTTGGCGTGCGTGAGTGCGTGCGTGAGAGAGTGTGAGAGAGAGTGTGAGAGAGAGTGTGAGAGAGAGTGTGAGAGAGAGTGTGAGAGAGAGTGTGAGAGATAGTGTGAGAGTGTGTGAGAGTGTGTGAGAGTGTGTGAGAGTGTGTGAGAGTGTGTGAGAGTGTGTGCGTGTGAGAGTGAGAGAGAGAGAGAGAGAGCGCGCTCTGTACGTTGTAAACATGCTGATGATGATAATCTGCAGTAGACGTGCCTGTGTGTGTGTGTGTGTGTGTGTGTGTGTGTGTGTGTGTGTTACCTCTGCTCTGTGCGTTGTGTATAGTGAACATGTTGATGGTGATGATCTGGAGGAGGCGTGTGTGTGTGCGTGTGTGTGTGTGTGTGTGTGTGTGTTACCTCTGCTCTGTGCGTTGTGTATAGTGAACATGTTGATGGTGATGATCTGGAGGAGGCGTGTGTGTATGTGTGTGTGTGTGTGTGTGTGTTACCTCTGCTCTGTGCGTTGTGTATAGTGAACATGTTGATGGTGATGATCTGGAGGAGGCGTGTGTGTGTGCGTGTGTGTGTGTGTGTGTGTGTTACCTCTGCTCTGTGCGTTGTGTATAGTGAACATGTTGATGGTGATGATCTGGAGGAGGCGTGTGTGTGTGCGTTACCTCTGCTCTGTGCGTTGTGTATAGTGAACATGTTGATGGTGATGATCTGGAGGAGGCGGGTGCTTCCCATAGGGGAGGGGCTATGCTGCAGGAGGACTCGGAACTCCTGAAGTACTCGACTCGCTACAGCAGGAAACGTCTCCATGCTTACGCACACACACACACACACACACACACACACACACACACACACACACACACACACACAAAGTGGTATGTACATTAGGGCAGTGAGCTCATAGGAAAATGTTAAACTTTATAATTAAAATAAATAAACAGCAAATGTATATTATAATATTGATCTAATATTGATGATTATAATATTATAATATACTTTAGAGGTCTTACCCGACTTTAGTGAAGAGCTTCCCATGTGTGTGCAGGAAACTAAGAATAAACCCTTTCTGGAGCTGAGGAGAAAAATACACCAACATCAGCAACCAGAAAACACACATCGCAACGCACACACCTGTGTGTATCTGATAATACCACCAAGAGCACACCACAAAAAAAAGGCAAAATGTAATATGTATGTGGCAACGAAAGTTGTTGTTGAAATATTTTTTGTTTAAAGTAGAAATATGACTCATCGCTAATGACTAGTTTACCAAAGCTAAATTGCAAAAGAAATGGCATGAAAGGGCAGATAAGTAACCGTGCAATCCATTTCCCAGCTGATTTAGCTCTTTCTTCAATGGTCTTTAACAAACTCAACTCAATTCCGGTCCACACAATAATGGACCCTCCACCATTCTGTCTTAAAGCGAACTTCCGGCAGAACATGTGCACGCACACACACACGCGCACACACACACACCGATACACACACACACGGATACACACACACACGCGACACATGCGAGGGAGGCATGAGAAGTTTCTCATCAGAGTGTGTTTGCACTGACGTGGGCGAATATCCCCGGTAACAGGATAACAGCTGCTGGGCTGGTGATTCACCCAACAACCACATCCAACTACCTCATCAAGTGTGTGTGTACATTTGTGCCTGTGTGTGTTCTTGTATGTGTACATGCAGCAACCCCCCTGACCCATCAAAACTGATCGAAAGTGTGTGTGCGCACGCACGTGTGTGTTTTTATATATGTATGTGTGTCTGTGTGTGTACATAAGCACACGTACAGATCAACATGTGTGTGGCTGCAACACAGCCCATTCTGTATGTGCCATTATTTTAATAGCAAAAAAACTGAACGCTTTATTGGAACTAATGGACTATGGGGGTGCAACATGGGTTGTTTATCAGCAGCAGAGGGATTGTGGGGGGTGGTACACTATGCCCAACATGACAGCAACAAAGAGACAAAAAAAAACAACAAGAAGAAGCAACAGGAAGAGAGGACAGGAAGATAAGCGGAACTCTGAAGGACACTTGAGTGCTACCATGAAAACACAAAGAGCCTAAAGAAAGCAGGGCCATTACACTCAAGAGGCAGTGCACGTGTGTGTGTGTGTGTGTGTGTGTGTGTGTGTGTGTGTGTGTGTGTGTATGTGTGGGTGTGTGCGCGTTTGTAAGAGACTGTGCATGTGTGTATCTATGCCTTTCTGGCAGTGTGTGAAGTTGTGTAGGGGGTGAGCACAGAGCTCTAATCATGGGTGACTGTGCAGACGTATGTGTGTGTGTTCACTGTGCTGTTTCTTACATGCAGAGACAGCAAATTGAAGACTATACGATTTAAATTTAAAACAAACACTGAAATGCTCGCCAGGCTTCAGGCTTCTTTCAAGAGTTGATGCTTCCATGTGATGTGTGTGTGTGTGTGTGTGTGTGTGTGTGTGTGTGTGTGTGTGTGTGTGTGTGTGTGTGTGTGTGTGTGTACGTGTTCCCATGTGAGAGATGCAGAGTGTGTATGACCAGTGCACAACTGTGTATTTGTATGTAGGGCTGCAGCTATCGATTATTTTTGGAATTGAATAATCTATCCTTTTTTTCTTCGATTAGTCGAGTAATCTAATAAAAAAACATCTTTGCAAAATGATAAAAAGTCTGAAAGTAAACAACCAATTGGCTTTTTGTTCCCTCTTTGAAGTCCCTGTTCCCCCTTGAAAAGCTGTATAGAGTAACCCCGCCCTCAGTACACCGGTTTGACTGGCCATACACCCAACTGCTCTTTGACCTGCATTAGCTGTGTTACTTCCACGCAGAGCGGTGAATGTGCCCAGTAACCCAGCAACTACACAAAAAAACTTTTTGGTTGCCGTAAAGGAAACAGGAACTTAAGGGAAACTCGATCAGGTGCCTCACCGGGCTAATAAACACATATTAATTACGTGATTACTTCACCACAGCATGAATGTGTTATTTAACTTTTGAAACATCATAACTAACTAATAATCTCTCGTTCTTAACTTGCCAGAAGCATACATTTTTACTATTGTTCATCTGAATTAGCAATCACAATAAGGTAGTTTCAAATACAGCAAGTTAAATAATGCATTGATTCAGGAAAAAAATGCCTTGATTTTTTTTTTTTAATCGAATTAATCTATTAACTGCTTCAGCTCTATGCGTATGTGAGAAAGACAGTTATTAACTGTGAGAGTAAGAGTGTGCATGCATGTGTTTGTGTGCGTTTGTGAGAGACAGAGTTATTGAATGTGATAGTAAGTGACAATAACAGTGTGTGTGTGTGTGTGTGTGTGTGTGTGTGTGTTCATTGATTCCAACCACCACTCACATCTCTGGAGCTCAGGGTTCCCAGTTCTCCGTCCAGGTCGGTGTCTTTTCCGGACTCGCTCTCGGGCCACGACCCCCCGGGCTGCTGGCTCGGCCGGATCCAGATCTCCTCCCGAGTGGCGTCCATGCTCCCCCGCCCCCCTCCTCCCGGCCCACCTCCCGGCCCTCCTCCTCCTCCTGCACCTCCTGGGCCTCCTCCTCCTCTGCCCCGCAACCCCCGCGACCCCCCCTCACACTGCTGCTGCTGCTGTTTACGCCGCTCCACATCATCCGCCTACACGACACACAGGGACACACACACAGGGAGTTATAGAGGCACACACATGGACAAACAGACACACGACCCAGGTACACATGCACCATACAGGGACACAAACAGGTATAACATACAAGGACAGACACAGAAACAGACAGAGATGGACAGAGAGAGAGACAATTACAGACACAGACAGAGATAGACAGTGAGACAAGGTGTGTTGGTTGGCCTCCAACCCTTCCAGGTTCCAAGTTCCAAGGCCCTTCCGAGTTCTTCTTGAGACTTCTCTAAGTCTAACACTGACCCAATAAGAGCTTCAACTTCCTGTCTTTCTTGTGTCTCTGGCTAAGTGGACAAAAACATGGCCTTGAGTACTTTAGTGCTTGAGTACTGTGTGTGTTAGCGAGAAAAATGATTTAACTGTGTGTCAGTGTGCATCTGTTCTCTCGCTGCAGAGCAGACACAGGGACATTTGGTTGTTTTGATGCCACTCGTGTGTGTGTGTGTGTGTGTGTGTGTGTGTGTGTGTGTGTGTGTGTGTGTGTGTGTGTGTGTGTGTGTGTTTGTTTTCCCTGGTTTAGAGGGACATTTGGTTGTTTTGATGTGTGTGTGTGTGTGTGTTGGAGGGAAAATATGTAAGCAAGACTGTGTGTGTGTGTGTGTGTGTGTGGGTGTGTGTGTGTGTGTGTCTTTTCCCAGGTTCTTTAGCAACATTTGGTTGTTTTGATGCCACTTTTGTTTTGCTCTTTGTCAAGCGAAGCCCAACATGGCGTCTGTCGCATCCCAGCCTTTAGCAGCGTCCTTAGTCTGTTTCTACAGACGGTGAAGGACACATCACATTCCAGAGATGGCTTCAAAGCACAAGCTTAGCGTGTGTGCCAAGCAGTTACTGCCCCTCTCTGAGGCCTGACTAATGCAGAGCTGTACGTTCCTGTTCTAGAAAAGTGAAGTTAAGGGGGCAGCTGTGGCCTATTGGTTAAGGAGTGGGTGTAGGCAGACAGCAGTCAATGTGCCACTTGAGACTCACACAATTCCTCCCCTAAAAATCTGTCAATGATTTCCTCGAAATGCGTTACCGCTGTTATCTGTTTGTAAATCACAATGCCCCAAAGTCACATTGGGCAGCGTAATTGGGCTGCATTTGTAATGGTGTCAGTGACTAAAGCATTTGAGTAGGCCCCCCAGGATGACACCACCACCACCCCCACCCCCCACCGGAGGCCTCACCTGCCACCACCATCATCCCGGTTAGTCAGCTCGAGTGCTTACGCAGAAGGGATGACGAACACTCATCTGTCAATACCAACATCTGCAGAGACTGGGCTAAACCACATGTACTCACAACTTGAGAACAAGGGCTAAAAATTTACATTTAAAAGGCTGAAAATATACCTCGTGATAACAGAAGTAAACAGTCTAATTATTGGTCAAGGTGGTGTAAAGCCTTAAGAGACTGACCTTGCGCTTAGCTTCCTCAAACAGACCCATGAGGCTCTCCTTAGCCGTCAGGATGGGGTTGCTGGCGGCCAGGCTCCGCATGTAGTAATACACAGCGTCCAGCTTTCGCTTCTGGTGGACGGGCAGACGGATAAAGAAAGGGAAGGGAAAGAAAGGGAAAAGAACACAAAAAAAAAAACCTTCAGCATGCTGAATAGCTTTCAAGCAGTCATCAACTAGCCCATTACCAAATATCGGAAGCTGACTAAGACTAGCAATTACAGCTTCAAAAGCAGTCTGAGTACCGGAACATGATTCAATTACTCACAATAGATTTAAGAGAACCACTTAAGAGGAAGCTGCCTTTATTTAGACCAAATGGCACAAAGTGGCTTAAGCATTACGGTACATTTACACATACTGAATCACAATGTCCTTGTTTGCAAACAGCGCAGTCTGCTACCTTTTGTGCCATCATGCATTTCCTTATAGACAGTTAGCTGGCTACACAAACAGATGTTTATGTGTCAGTGCATTCGCAGCAACATTGCGGTCATGTTCTCACCGTGTACACAGCCAGCAGGGCCAGCTGGTTATACGGGCGGCCATTTTTGGGGGCTATCTGCTGGGCCTTCAGGTACCAGCTGTGGAGACAACCAGGGACAGATAGCTGTGAAGCTCAGCCATTATCAAATATACAGACTGTGAATTAACCAACATGCTCAGCTACCATGAGAACACTTTGAAACAAAATAGGAACACTATTTCAAACTAAGATAAGAACACTTTCAGGTGATTGGGGAAAAAAAACACTTTCGGCTACCTTAAAAACATTTCGAGCTGATAAAAGAACACTTTTAGTCAACATCAACATTCTGGGCTAACTGAAGAACGCTCCGAGCTAACTTGAAAATTAGATTGTGTGGACAATTTGTAGTATGTACGTTAACATGAGGGTAAATTTAAAAGTAGTCTACACTGGTAATGTTCTGAAGGGTAAGTACACTACAAAATTTCTTTCCCATAACACAGAACATACGTGATCGTTTAACGTCAGTTCAGCACAAAATTGGCACTTATCTGAGAAAACTCAAGACAACAACAGACAGTAGCTGGCAGTCAGTGTCGCGGTCAGACTTCTGAAGTCCTTTTGGTGTGCAAAGGCTATTACAGCGTCCAGTGTTAATAATTTAATGGGATTGGGTTATTTGATCACATTGATTTAGTTGAATTGTAATCTGCGCGGCAGTGACTATGCAGGGGTGTCACAAGACTGACAAGCATGCACAACTGGAACACTGGGACAATTAAGTTCACTGCTCCAATTAAACTTTAAGTCAAATCTGAATAATATTAATCTAATAATAAAAAAGGTGTTTATGAGTGTGTGTTGGTGTGCGGTTTTAATCCACAAGCCTTGAAGTGGTGTGCGTTTCTAACCTGCGAGCCTTGCCATAGTTGGCAGAGTCAGTAGCCTGCTCCCGGTATCTGGCGAGGTCACCTTGGCAGATCATACACCTCTGAGCACTAATGAGTGCATACTTCACCTAAACACACACACACGAGAGAGAGAGCGTGTGAGGGAGTGTGAGAGACGGAGAGAGAGAGAACAAGTGAAGAAGAGCACAGAGAGGAGAAGGGAGGGGGAGGGAGAGAGACAGACAGAGATCCACATTACTAACCATACAATCGTTTTGCATGCGGTCACAGTTGCCTATCTATCAGGAGCTAAACAAATGCTGTTCATATGACAGAAATGTGCGCACCGTCTTCTTCAGAGGACGTGTCCGTATGGCCATGCCGTCCATGTAGTCCTCCAGCTTGAACACAAACGCCGTCTGGAGCTTCTGTAGCAGCGCATCAAAGAACGCTGCCCCCTGCAGGCACAACCACAGAACTGCTCAAACACCATCTATAGAGGCACTCAATGATCTTTTTGTCCTCGTCACCCTACCCTAATTGAAGTCATTATGTAATATAAACATCATCGGTGTGTCCCCCATATGGGTGGGTGGCTTTTCACAGGATGCAGAATTGTATCCGAAAATTAGTAAAGTAGGAAGATTGTACTTGATAACTATACTTTCAGTGAGTGTGTGTCATGTTTGTGCAAGATGTATGCACAGAACCACACCTCATCCAGCACGGTGAAAAGCATGTTCCGCACGTAAGAAGGCGTGTCCGAGGGAGATTCCTTCATCATCTGCCGGAACCGCTCGATCACCTGGTAGAACACGTTTTTCCACAGCGCCTGGTCCAGATTCTGGGAGTCGGAGAACTCGATATCGATCAGAATCACTCGCTCGTACATCGCCAACAACTCTGCCCTGAAACAACATATGGAAGCACCAGAGAGTGAAATGCATGATGGGAAATGAAGCATACTTAAAAAACAAATGAACAGAAGGTCAGACATCTTGGCGCAGCATAGCCACATACAGGAAGACAAAGCAGGTCAGATGAATGACAGGTTGTAAGGCAGTCCTAGCTGCTCCACTATATCACGCCCCGTAGACCACGTTTTCTTATGTTAATATCAAACTTCCTCACAAGACATGCACTATTTGTCTCAACTTTACACAACCTCTAGCAAATACCATGTATGTGATGTACCATGTAAAAAAAACATGGTCTCATCACGTTCAACATTACATAAACATATACATAAAATGAATAAACAAACATAATATAATAAACATAAATAAACGTAGCGCCAAATTCAAAAATGTGGTTTTTGCTTCTGAGAGACAGACAGAGACAGAGGGGGAGAGAGACAGACAGAAAGGCAGACATTGTAAAATGTGTTCCCTGGTACTGACCTGAGCTGTGCCATGCGCTCCAGCCCGTCCAGGCTGATGTGGTCGCGGGACAGCAGGTTGCTGAGCTGCAGCTCCTGGGAGAGGGCCGAGCGCAGCAGCCTACCCAGCTCCCCCCTGGCCTGCTCCTCCACCTCCTCCTGAGACAGCGGGGGCGCCCCCGACGACACGAACCCTGCCGCCCCCTGCCCGTAGTTGCTGTAGTACGGGGGGGACGCGTACATGTCTCCAGAGTAGGGCACGGGGTAGGGGTAGGTGTAGCGCGGGGGGGTGCCGGAGGCGTCCGCAGGCACGGGGTAGCAGTAGGGGTTGTCCGAGTTCTGGAACTTGTAGAAGGCCACCGCCGAGGCCGGGTGGCCTTGGAAGTGCTCCCCCTTGCGGACAGGAGGGCTGCCCGTGGCTTCGTCATCCGTGTCGAGGAACTGCAGGGGGCCGTAGCCGCCGTGGGGCAGCATGTAGAGGGGGTGCTGGGCGGCGCCGTGCTGGCTCACCTGACCGCGGGCCACCAGCGCCGGCTTCTGGTCTGGGTTGTTGGGGTCCCAGAGCCTGCGGGTGCCCCCTCCGCGGCCTCCTCTCCCCCGGCTCCACTTCGACACCCCAAACAGCTTGGGTCCCGGCTCAGGGGAGCGGGTGAGGTCGGTGTGGGCGGGCAGCACCAGGATGCCCCTGCCCCTCCCCCGCGGCTGCTCGCTCTGCCTCCGGCCCGGCTGGTCATCCCCTGATGTCAGGGTGGGGTGACCGGAGCCTGGCTGCCTGTCCACAGTTATCCTCAGGATCCCTCCTCTGCCCCCACCGGACCCTCCTCTCAGGCCCCTGCCTGACTTCTCTGGGGTCTGTGCAGGGCTCCAGTCCTCGTCGCTGCCTCGTGCTCTACGAGAGCTGCCCCCTTTGTCCCACACAAAGTCCTCCAAGGAGTCGGAGGAGGAGATGTCTCGGTTTGTCCGCCTACGTCGGTGGTTGGTGTTCGGCCGCCCTCCATTTCCCCTTTCTGCTATGACTTTGTTGCTGGAACTGGGGGTGGTGGATCCTTTGGGTCCCGGCTCCCCTCGATCTCTAACCCCCCCAACACCACCACTACCACCAGCTGGTGCCCTGCGTCTCTCTCCATCTAGTGGACCATCAAGGCTGGTGATGCTACTGGCGGAGCTGGTGCTGCAGGTCCGGTTTCGAGCTCTCCGGATGTCTGATTTGGAGTAGCGCTTCGAGGCAGTGCCCGCTTTGGTCCTGTTTGCTCTGTTTCGGTCACCATCTCCTGTGGCCCTGCCTGCATCCCCTTCCTTCTTTTTGGACCTGTTGTCCCTCGGCTGGGACCGGTCGAGCTCTTTCTGCTGTGGCGGGTCTTTTCCCTTGGGCTGCCTTGGGGTGTCTGCCTCCGGTTCCATCTCCACGCCCCTGCCCTTCTCCGTCTCCAGGGAGTCCCTCTTCCCAGACTCGGACAAAGACGCCCTCTCTCCTCCCTTGGAGCGGCGGCCTCCTCTATCCCTCTTTTTTCCGGCGCCCTCTGCGGGCGTGGAAGTCGTTTCGGCGCCGCTCGCCCTGGTTCGGCTCTTCTGGCCGTCGTTGCCCGACTTCCGCCTCCTGTTCCTGCCCCCCTCTCCATCTCCTCCTTTCTTCCCCTCCTCGCCCTCCCCTCCTTCCTTCCCTTCCCTCTCCATGCCGACACAGTCACCCATGCTCAGCCTCTCCACCTTGCTCGCCAGGGTGTCCACGCAGGCGAGGTCCTTGTGGGGCGGTCCAGACCCTCCTGCTCCATCCTTTTTCCCCGGTCTCCCTTGCTCGCTTTTCCTGTTCGAGTCCTTGCTCCGCCGGTTCCTCCCCTTCTCATCCCTTGCTTTGCCCTGTGCCTCCCCAGAGCCTCTGCTCTCCTCGTGATCCCTGCTCTCCAACTCGTGCCTCTGCTCGTCCTTGTGGCCCAGCTCTGCCTCCCTGCTGCCCTTCTCCATCTCGCCGCCGGCTCCACAGGGCTCCAAATCCACTGCGCCCTTCTCAAAGTCCTTGGTGGAACCGCCGCCATCCTTCGTGCCCTTTGACCTGCGGCCCCCCGCCTGGTAAATCTCACGGTCGGGCTTGCGTGCCTTCCGACTGTGTTTGGGGGAGACGGGCTGCCCTGGGTCAGATCCTTGCGCGTCCTTCACTGCGCATCTCCTTCCAGAGGTGTCGGTGCCTCTGCTCTCCAGGCGGATGTTGCTGAACTCAGCGTCCAGTAGCCGATGCTCATTAGATGGCACAGCATCGTCCTGGTGGTGTGTGCTGTTCCTGTGAACTCTGGGCTTGGAGTTGCTGTGTGGCCCCGAAGTTTGGGATTCCTGCTTTGGCATGGCCTCATCCATGGATGTCACAAGATCTGGCTTTGTTGGGGTTTGTGGTGTGTCGTCTGCCTCTACGCTCTCTTTACGTTTGTGGCCGGCGCCTGGTTGGTATCTCTGTATGTCAGGACGTTTTCCCTCTCGCTGTCTCAGTCGTTTGCTGTCTTCTCGTACATCTACAGAAAAAAAAAGATCTGATTTTTGTCCTCCAGACAGACAGACAGACAGACAGACAGACACACACACACACACACACACACACACACACACACACACACACACACACACGAGAGGAAGCAAGAAACAGTCAGACTGTACTGGGCCTGAAAAACACACACTATAAGCAAGCACTGCAAGCTGCAGTACCTCAGTGATGTTTAATTATCTACCATTGTAAGAAATTAGCGATTAATATAGCCAAAGTGCTGAGTATGCATTATGGAAAGACAACCCAAGCTGGATAGCTACACCAGTCATATGCTGTTACCCAGCAACAAAACTCTGCAGCTGCTACTCTCTCGTTTACCTCTACAGTCCATCATACAGTCTCTCTCAAAAGTACTCAATATAAATAGTCAATAATTCAACACTCAGGCCTACTGAATTTTAAATCATAATCATGGAAAAAAAAAAAACAGATTTTAAAAAAGCCTGTGGCAAAGACCCACGGAGTACACTGAGCATGCTGTAGTGTTAAGCTTAGTGTAGCAGACAGTAATCAGTGTGCCCATTCCTGCCCAAAGAAATGAAACAAGGACAGTGTCTAGAGGCACATCCTCACAGCTGGCATGATCCTGTGCTCATGGCATCAGTGTTACTTTTACTGTCATAACTGAAGCACTGAATACATTCATGCAATAAAGGGGAAGTAAGCAATGTCATTTCACCTAAATGGATGAAATAAAGGTCAAGTAAAGGATTACCAAAGTATTTTGAGGGGAAAAAATAGAAGTGATTAAATACAAAAAATGAATATAAAATTACTTCTTTTAGACAGACAGCAAGTAATGGACTGATGTCTGCTCACCGTCTCATCAAAACACTTTCACAAAGCCTCAGAACTAGGACCGATACATACCTACAATATTTATTTTTTGTTGTTTTTGGTCATCACCCTCCACAGGGCTTAAATGTATTTACTTTAATGTCACATTTGCAACTTACTGCAGCTATTTCATGGGTAAATTATGGATTTTTGTTCCAATATCATTTAAACAAATAAAAAAAATATCCAAACAAAAAACACAGCTTTGAGAACAAAACATGAAGTTTTAAATTTTTAGTCCTAAAAAAATTGGAACAAAAAAAACCACAGTGTAAATGGAAGGTGGATTTTTCACACCTTCCCCTGATACTGGGTTACACAGGGGGAGTTGCTATTAAGTGGTACTGCCTGATCATGTCGGGTTGCTGCACGCATTCTTGCCAACACTGACACCCAGATGATGCTGTTGTGCTTTATATAGTAAAACATGTTAATGCTTACAGCGATGGATTCCTGAATAAATAATACATTTTCAAGATTTGAGGAGAACTTAAGGGAAAATAGGGAACAATTTCAGACTGAATGTCTTCTTTGCATAAATTATGGTAGTGACAAACCCAAGACTCCCTGAAACATTGCTTATTAGGGTTATTCAACTTTTTCTTGTATTTTCTCTAATATTCAAGGGGCTATAGGCTACAAACATGTGCACGTTACAACTACAGTGCAAATATGCATAAATATATTGTACAGAATTTGCTTATATTGTATCCTTTTTTTAAACTCACAAACCCTAACAGCAAAAACCCTAACAGCATAATTTCTATTGCCGGCCCCCTCCCCCACGCATCTACCTTGATTATTTTACTGACCTAAGTTACCCTATATCAAGCCAAACTCCTGATTAAACTACAACATACAATAGAGTTAACAAAATTACTCCAATTCAAACTTCTAAAATATTTTAACTGACAATATACAGTACAGTACTTTTAAAATACCAAAACCTAATGCAGCAACTGAAGATATTGTAAACAGTCAGTGCAATGATACAGTCTTTGAGTCAATTATCCTCCGTAATTAAGCGAAAACATCAAACCACATTGTGCCAAAAACAGACATTAATTTGATGACAATTTTCTTTACCAAGAAATGTGTGAACGTCACTTGGGCCTCATTTTCGTGGGCTGCGACGCTACAGCTACAGCAAACCTTACCTAATGAAGCATGTAGTCAATAGTGGTAAAGAGCTTGCATTCTTTCTTGGGAGGATAGGGTAGCCCTTGGGGAAACAGCATTTGATGTTTGAGCGATTTCAATTGCGTTCTACTCTGGCACTAATTTGAAGCTGACTACCTGTCACAATTTAGTTTGGACTACAGGCTACTGAAAGCTGTGAAGCATTTTGCAGTTGTTATTTGAGAGGGTGTGTCGAAGCAAATATTACTGACCATGTACTTTGGTATCGTACAAAACACAATGCTGTGTTTGCCAAATACTTGCACGTTTCCTTGTGTTATGACTATGACGGAGTAACATGTCTAACTTTCAGAAAGTTAACAAGCAGCTAGCTACCCAGCTCTAAGTAGAAACAAAGTTGGTTTTCGCTCAACAGTAGCCATCTACGAAAATTACTACTTTAATATATTAATAATTGTCAATCTCAAAATCATCAAAAGATTCTATTGGCGAAAGGTTACCTTGTAAACCGACAACTGTTCAAATAGCACGCTATTGTTACCAACACAAAAACAACTTCATACCACGCAGCTAGTTAGCAACTGTTAAGGCTATGAGATAGCCGATTAGCCTTCACTTTTGTTACTCACCAATTAAGTGAATTAGTAGGGCATTAGCTTTTAACAAAATAAATAGCTTGCCGTTATAAAGCAAACAATGTCCACATAAACAATGATAGATGGGAACACAAAACACCCAGAACCACTATGCTGGTATATTTAGGAAGGCTATTTCTGTCTGCTACCTTGGCTATTAGTAACATCCCCTCGCTGTAACACATTGGGCTGCAGGAAGCAACACTATTCGTAGGGAGGTTTTCAAAACAAACGCGGCAGAACCCACATGAGTTTGCTAACATTAGCAGGAAGCTACCAAGCTATTTTATAGAGAGCTAGCGATGGGTTGCTAAGTTGACGGTCAGCTAAAGTGCAAGTGACGTTAGCTAGCTAATGCTAAATGCCTTGGCTAGCAACTTTTTAACGTTAAAGTAAAACTTCATAAAGTAAGTTTACGGTGGTCGTCTTCGCCATATCATGATTGAACCTACAGAACATGGTTCCTACCTTTGATATTTTCTCGACGAATAATCAGTGTTGAAGCTTCTGCTCGTAGTTCTGCAGCGGATATTCGCACTCTATCCAGCTCCTCCGCCATCTTCGTCCTCGTCCTCCCAGGTCTCCATCGGTTCTCATCCAAACATACGGAGTCTTTGCAGGGTCAAACTGCAGGTCTACGGACAACGTGTGTCTTGCTGTCGTGCACATCGAAACGACACAGCAACAGGCAACTAACCATTGAATTACAAGACAGAGTCTTCCACGGTTAATATGATCTACAACGACAATAGCAATGAAATAATTTAATAATGTGCAATATTATTGAATGTGATTTCAGGCATAACAGGCCTATATCAAAACCATTGAGAAAATATAGCCTAGAGCTTTATATGTATATTTAAAGCTATATTTCACAATATGTGTGTTTAGGAATATTTCAGGTATGTCTTTCTTTTTGAATTTGACTTTGCAGTTTCATTAATATTTATGACAACAATTTACAATGCAGTCACAATAAACTTTATTTTTTCCTCCAGTATGTATCTACAGGTAGGCCTATGTATTTCATAGCCTATAATATCCACATTGTTTCATTAAGGCAGAAGGCCCATTGTGTAAATTACAAGGAAAACCTTAAAGCTCCACTTCTCCTAACCAAAATAAGCAAGGAGGGTTTAGGAAATAAAAAGATACTGCCTTTAATCCCATATTATTAGATCCACTGTGTGATTATGAAACTAGTATATCTATCTATCTATCTATCTATCTATCTATCTATCTATCTATCTATCTATCTATCTATCTATCTATCTATCTATCTATCTATCTATCTATCTATCTATCTATCTATCTATCTATCTATCTATCTATCTGCCTGTCTGTCTCCCTGTCTGTCTGTCTATCTGCCTTTCTGTTCGTTGGTGAATCATGTGCTTCAATTTTTTATTTCAAAATTTAGAGCCACTGTTTCCTAAACAAGAAAGGCTACATGTTATTATGATTGATCTCTAAAGATTAAATTAGTGTTTGATTAAATGCCAAAAAATGTCACACATAATCACACTAATGTTTGCAGTGTGTTAATTTTCATGTAGATGACACTGTTGTACATTGTACATCATTCAAATGCATATTTTCTCTCTCTCTCTCTCTCTCTCTCTCTCTCTCTCTCTCTCTCTCTCTCTCTCGTCTCTCTCTCCTCCTTTCTTCTGTTCGCCCACTTCCCCTCCTTCTCGCTGGCCCCAGGAGGATGGAGTGGAGAGGTGTGAATGGATCAGGGAGACCAGTGACTCATCCGCGATGAGTCATGTGCAGAGAGAAGGCAGTGGGAGGGGGCTGAAGGGGGGTAAATAAGTAAATATCTGGCAAATGCTTGCACTTCACACTAATTAAACATCTTCGTGTCAGACCTACCATATCGGGGATGTGCAGTGAAGCAGCACACTGCAATAAAACATGGCTACCATGAGCACGGAGAAGGTGCAGATGATGAAATGTATGCCTCGCGAAGTCTCTGTATCTGCTGACGCTTGGCTGGCTTGGTCTCGCGGTGGAAGACAGCCAAGGATGGCTTTGTCTCCGCTTTCAAAATGGAAGACATGAATATGACAGACCAGCAGGGGGCAGTGCATCTCTGAGTACAGAAAAAGACAGTTTGCTGCAGAGATCTGGGCCCCATCACTAGTCTCCTGCCCGTGGCTTTCTTCCCTATACGGTACCTCCTCACAGTTATTAACTCTCACCTATGGGCATGGCCCCCTCATGACTAAATGCACCTTATGCACTTACAACTCAGCTACTCTGACAAAAGGGATGGAAAATGCAGACATATTGCCTCCCCTTGTCTCCCCTTCTGCATTGTAAAGAGAAATGATGACATTGAAATGGAAAAAAGAATTGACAATAGTGTTTGTGGGGGAAAAAATACAAAAGAAGCATTTTTATCTTTATTTCAGTGGCCACTCATCAATAGGAAGTGATGGTGTGTAGTTGCGACCTTCAGCGTGGCATCACTGCATGCCTCCCCAGAGGCAGCTTCCGCTATCAGCCTCTCCTTTTATTTTCACGCAACTGCCCTTATCTGGAAGACGACGGGAAGTAGGTGTGGAAAACAGCAGACCGAGAGAGAGAGAGAGAGAGAGAGAGAGGGGAAAAGAGAAAGAGAGAGAGAGAGAGAGGTTGGAGAAAGGAACAGGGAGAGAGGGAGAGGGGGAGAGAGAGAGGGACTGAGAGAGTGACAGGGCAATAGTGATAGGGAGAGAGAGAGAGAGAGAGAAGGGACAGAGAAAGGAATGAAAAGAGAGGGAGAGAGGAAGAAAGTAGGGAGGGGAGGCCACCACACAGGAGGAAAATGGGACAGTTTTAGCTGATGGTAGAGTAAACAGCTTCATTTCCCTAGCAACATGGCTGCAGAGCTGCCATTTAAAGGAGAACGGCTCCATTTCTCCGCTGCACGTTTCCATCTTATTTCCTGTCCTCTACTGCACACTTAGTGACGTGAATGAGCGATTTATCATCCCTCATGAAAGACATACCTGATGCAAATGATAAACACAGAAATAAGGATCGTTTTCAATACTACAGAAGTCTACATTAACATTGTGTATTTTATGGAAAACATTAGTGACAGTTACATAGAGTATTCATGCATACCTATTTGTAACCTATGATTACAAATTTCCTTTTTTCTTATTTATTTTCCTAAGCACACCTGCTTGATTAACAGCAGTAAAGCTTTAATGTGATTTGTGTCTTTAGCACGCTAATTTCGTGTGTGAGCGACAGTGTGAGGACACACAGGCAGATTCTCTGACACAAGGCAGCAGTGCTGCGAAGCAGAGGCATTCCTTTCTGTCTGCCTGCGGAGATGAGGCTCGAATCAGGGACATCTCTCCACCTGATGGGTTCTAGGCTGGGGCTGTCAGTGCTGCGCTCTAAAGCAGCATATACTGGAAAAGAGGAGACTGAGGGGGAGGGAGGGATAGAGAGAACGAGAGAAAAAAAGAGAGAAAAAGGAGGAGGAGGAGAGATTTAGAATATAGATGAGAAAAGCGGAGGCGGGTGGGGAGTTTTCTGCAGGTGAATTCGAACATCAGGGGGTTTCTCCTGCCCCCTCACTTTACTCTCTCACTTGCTCTCTCTCTCTCTCTGTCCCTCTCTCTCTCTCTCTCTCTCTCTCTCTCTCTGTCTGTCTCTCTTTCTCTCTCTCTCACTCTCTCGGTCTCCCCTCATCATTATAATTTCTGTCCCGCTCTCTATACACACAGTCTCTCAGCTGTGAGCTCAGCTTACCTACCTCCTCTCTGTCTCTGTCTCTGTCTCTGTCTTTCTCTCTCTCTCTCTGTCTCTCTCTCTCTCTCTCTCTCTCTCTCTCTCTCTCTCTCTCTCTCTCTCTCTCCTGACTCCCTGAGGACTGGTGGATGATGGGATGGAATAACGTTGAGGCTGAAGCTGACTTTTAGAAGTGGCAGAAAAGCCATCTGTGGTTTGAGCCCTGTACAGATTCAGGTGTAAGACCAATGGGGATGCCGGAGGGTGAATCTGGGCAAAGCCGGGAGAGACAGAAACAGAGAGAGAGAGAGAGAGAGAGAGAGAAAGATGAGAGTCAGAGGGACAGGAAACAAATTAAAAGAGAAGAGAGTGTGGGAGAACAGAGGAGGAGGGAAAAAAAAAACATTTGTTGAAAAGAACAGAGGTGGCGAGAAGGGGTCTCCGTTATGCAGGCATAGTGGTTGCCATAATTAAAAGTGAAAGAATCTCCTGCAGCAGTGATGGAAAGAAGGGGAGAGAGAAAAATAAAAGAGGCAGACAGTAAGAGAGAGGCAGAGGACACGAATAAAAACATGATTTATTGATGAGATACCATCCAGTGTTGTCACACTTGCCAGAAACACACTTGTCGAACACTCATTAGTTCAATGTTTTTTTGAATATTGTAACAAAGAATATGACAGGTGCTGGTGCATGTGTGCTCCTGTTCGCACAGGTGTGGTGATGTCGTTCCAGCCTTGGTTCGAAAACAACAGCTCACAGTACGATGGCAAGATTGAAAAAAAAAAAAACATCAGCTCCAAATGCAGTATGTCTCAATTTTCCTTTCCGGAGCGGACGGTT
>CM059272.1:16051425-16093925 GCA_030347295.1 Setipinna tenuifilis
AAGAGATGGAAGGAGCATAACCACTAACTCTAACTGAGGGAGCAGCCTAAGCTTCTGTCTCAGAAATAAGGTGGATAACAATTCAGAGATATAGTTACTGGATCGTCTGGAGAAGAATGGAATGAAGCAAGAAAAAGATCCAACACACAAATGAATAGGGCAAAAATAAACGAAGTTCTGGTATATGCTGAGCCTGCACATTGTAAGCTCTACGTTGCGTTTTCATTTAGCAGACCCTTTTATTGAAAGTGACTTACATAGAAACCTTTGTAGGAACATTGTATAAATGACAAAAATGTAATTTTACATTTCACATCATGTGAATGATGATTTGTAGTAGGTCAGTGGCAGTGAAGCTAACAGCAGCAGAAGCAATAACAGCATAAGTAACTGTAATGCTGTTTATTTATTTATTCATTAATTCATTCTTGTCTCTCTACAGGCATCACTACAGGCTGCTACATATTGGGCCTAGCCTATGAGATCCAAAAGAGAAACTTCCCATGTAGTAAAATATTTAAGCAAAGACAGTCTTCTTTTGAATATTATCAGTGTAAATATAAACAACATCCATGAGTGGTATTCACAGTGGTTGGGAAGTTAACTCACTCCTCTCCATAGTTTGATACCCATGGCTATTTCTGATTATAAGTGTACAACAACACCATGTCTTTTTACAGTGAAGGCAAAACTGATTAAAAACTCACAAAACATCCTCTCAATGACCAACAACTCAACATGTTTAGCAGCAAACAGAATGGAGATGAACCTGATGTCAGAATTTAGCTTGATAATCAGTAATACTTTACATTTCTATGCCTGAATATTTATTTTACCAACTTTAAAAAAAAAACAATTTTTTAGCAGACATGCTTGAAATGGTACATGCAACACCGCACTTTGACCCATTTTCAATATTCCTCAGAGCCACTCTTATAAAGCTTCTATTAGAGATAAAGGACTAGGTGTGTCCACAATTATTGGTCCATATACAATCTGCCATTTATTGGCAAAAAGAGAAAATAGGAAAGCATTAATGTCCCTTAAATATATGAGATTACCAATCAGCACTGCACAGGTCTGCAAAATATAGTGTACCAGCGTAAAGTTCATTAGCATACAGGAGTATGTCATCCATGAAAGATGGAAAGGTCATGAGGTATCAAATTCGCGAGGCACCCATGCATGCAGTAGTCAAAGGTGATTTGTTTTCAGAGAAAGTTGGAAGGCCTTCCTAAAGCCAGGAAGAGGCAAACATTAGCACTGACACTGGGAGGTCTCATAGGGAGTTACAGTGATACATGGCTGTGTGGCATGACAGACTGCATGATGATCTGGCTGCTCTGCCATGACTATGGTGGCCTCTGTGTGGCTGTGGACGGCATTACAGCCCCACTGCCCCACTACGGCTATGCTATTAGAGAAAAAGCCAACTTTATTACATCATGTTTCTCACCCCTGCTTCTCTCTCTCTCTCTGTGACTCTGTCCTTTTCTCTTTTTCTACACACACATGCACACACAAACTCATTACATGCTGAATGAATCAGCTAGGAAACTACACTTGGTGTCTCTGCCTTTGCAGATCCCTCCACATTTGTAAACAATATTACTCACAACAAAAAGCTGGTGGGAAGTGTGCATGTGTGAGGCATGTGTGCGGGTGGTCTTACCCTATAACATATGTTTTCATAAAATGTGTGGGTATAAATAAGCATGAAATTGAAATATAGCCATCCTGCACAGTTCTCACTGCAGGCATCTTGGTACATGTTACATGTGCAGTATATGTGTCCTCTTTGTACTGTGCTATGTCACTGAGAGCAGGGGGCATGGTGGTGGGGATGTGTATGCCTGTGTGTGTGTGTGTGTGTACTGACAGGGTGGACAGGCATGTGTCACCGTGATTGGTGATTGGGAAGGAAGGAGGAAGGGTGAAACCTGTGGAGTGACAATCAGCCTGAGTCTGAAATGTCGAAAAGGGGAAAGGAACATGTGAGTTTGCCGGCGGAAGCGGTAGGTATATTCCACTATCACCAACCGCCCACCTCGCACGCTGCATCAGTGGGACTCCGACCTCCCCCGCAAATGCTTCCCTGATACGCTGTTATTACGCACTAGATGGCATTGGAGTCCCCCAAATCCCGAGATAGGCTTGCTACTTCGCAAGCTCGCTTCCGAGGGGTTACAATTACGTTGTTCCATGATACGATGTTGAAATTCCTTATAACATCTTGTTTACAGTAACACGGTGAATTCGTACACCTGTTGCAAACACAAGGTCGTTTAACTCTTAGAATAAAGGTGGACGTGCATTGTAACTTTTTACTTTATTAAACAATTTAGGTTGTACTGCCTTAGTATGTGGGAGTAAAATGATTAAAAACACCCGAGTCGTTAACTGTTTTTGGAAAGCCACTCAACCCACATCGAAACAGTGAGCCAGGTACAGGTGCTCTATATACTATAACATTATGCTTAGGGTCGGAAAATGAATGAAGTATTGTAACATTTGCAACATCTTGGCTGCTAGGCTGTGTCAAATGACCTACATATATGCAAGACGGATTTAGAATAACCCAGTATACGCCCAAACGCCTCTTTCTTTTTATTAAACAACGAGATTAACCATATTTCACCGCCAAATTGTTGGACAACATTAAACGCACAGCTCGCCTCTCCGACGGCCGACTTTCCCTCCTCTCCTAGCCAGGAGCCGTCTTTATAAATAGCGAGCCCGTTGACAACATTCCGTCAATGACGTAATGCGTACGCGTGGATGTGTAGGTGATGCTTTTTAGTGAATGAACCCCCCTCCCCTTCACGGCTTACTAGTACTATACCAGCTCTATAAAAAGCGCACAGGGGCTTGTAAGAACGGATGAGAATCGCGGGTTTTCTGCGAGAGAAGGGTCATAACAGCGAGAACAGACTGTGGCAGTCTTGTTTGAACGCCGTAGTCTTCAACTGGCTCATAGAAACTTCATTTTCCACGACTTTACAAGTTGAAGTGCTAACGTCAAATCTACAAGCAAGATGCAGAAGCTGTTACTGACGTCTGCGGGTGAACATTTTGACTGAGACCACTGGCGGGTGAGTTAATTTTACCGTTTCGTGGCTTCACGGAACTGGAGCACGCTTAGTGTAAGACTGTAGACTTCATGTGTCCAGTTGAATTCTTAGAAGGGCGTTAAGTCATTAAAACAAACATGTTAAATAAACCAGTGATGTGTTGATGCAGCGGGGAGCACGCGGGTAGATTGCGGGAGATCTGAAAGTTGCTGCAGTGTGACTCACTTTTTTGCACGTGTATGGCATGACTTTTTAGAATTAAGTGAGGGAATCGAATGAATGGAATGTTCTTTCCAGGCATTTGCATGTCCGAAAGATGTTATATTTTATTCAAGGGATAGTTAAGGTCTGAAGGACGGCTATGACAATGTCTTGGTGGTAACCTAACTTACACTTTACATTCGAAGCAAGACAACGAAACATAATTCCATGTTTGTTATAGATAAGGTATCTTTTGAAATTATTAAGGTCAAGATAGAGAGTGCCTTTGAAATGAGTCAAAAAACGCAATTCTTTCAAACTAAGGAAAGAGTGACTCTGACATGAACTAGGCTATCCATCGACCCACAACCTTATCGCGGGCAGGTCAGGGGCTAACTGCAGACCTGAATACATACATCTTCCCTTCTGCGCGAAGGTCCCACCAGAGGATAACGCGTTTTAATCACTATTCTCGTCATACCGCGCAGCCTGGAGGTTTCCGGTGGAGATGATGATGCCCCCCCCCCCCTCCTACCCCACCCCCTCATTTTGTTCCGGTTGGTTGCACCCCCTTAACCCCCCCCCCCCCCCCCCCCAACCCCCAACAATATCCATATTTATTACCGCCATCTCCATATGCTAAGTATATACATGTGTTTGATTTTGGTATTTTCACTCCGCGATTGTGTTTACCTTGCCTGTCCTGGATGTACAGATTTCTTTTGCTTGCAATCATTTCCGTTTACCCCTTTCCTGCATGCATTCTGTGACGTGTTTTCAGTTGCTGAAGTCAGTTCTGCGTCACTCTTGCGCACTTTGCAGATGATTCGCAGTCACCTACTGTAACCCTTTAAAGAGACAGCGTGCTCAGAACGCGCGCGCACACACATACACACACACACACACACACACACACACACACACACACACTATGAGTATATGACCGCAAAGCAGTTCTCACTCTTGCTAGAGTGTTTGTTTCTGTTGGGAAAGCAAAAGGAGTTATGACCCTGTAGAGCGGTCATTCTTTTGAGGTTTAGTGTATTTCCTTTTGGTTGCACTTGGTAACTTATGTAAGTGGACCGGTCCTTAGGGATACAATATTAAAACTGATAGAATGCAAAATGGAAAGAAATATTTTTTTTACAATAATCGTACACATGAGAACCCTTTCTAGCAGCAGGGTACAGGTTCATAAAGTATCCCTTTACAGAGACTGCAGATAGGCCAATAGAAATAATACTTTAGAGCACGAAATATTATATCACATCTTCGGGTCGGATGATCGAGAGGGAAAAGACTTGACACTAAGAATTCACGACTGCGAGTCAAATTGCCACGCCAGTTTCAAAGAAACTTAACAGCCATATAACTTTGTGTTTCTACTGTACCAACATCGATATTTCTCAGTTGTCAGCGTTCCAGGCGATCCTGTAGACAAGAATGATTCCGGCAATCTCACATTTCAGCACCACGGACAGCAACCGGCCCCTTGCTGAAGCAATGGCTGCTGTCACGTGTGTCGCGGTGCTGAACAATAGTTCAGAGCAAGTGCAGCAGCACGAGCTGGCTTGTCCGCGGGAGCTCAGTCATCCGAGCAAAGGGCGAAAGGGACGAACACCACATTATAGCTGAAATAAAGAATACCACAAAGGTCACGTCCTATTGTATTAGTACAGCCGAGATTCTAATTAAAAAATTACTAGGAGCTACAGGGATTTTTTTATATGAATTGTTTAAATCGTGTAAAACGTTAGTAGTAAAGCACCTTACCCACACCCTCATTCTGCTGTACCAAATACAGCAAAACACATTTGATACATATAGAAATTCAGCAGTTTGATTGTTGGTGATGTTCTTTAGTTGTCGTTTTGACGGTGACTGCCAAAACCATTACATTTGTCAGCTGCTTGCAGCCGCACCAGGTTTGGCGGGTAAGAGGTAGGCTGTAATCGAACGTCCGAAACAGTCTGCCAATCGACCGCCTGACTATAATGGCAAAACCCAGCCACAGCCAGCACGTCATTACCTTGGCTCTAGACTGCTTACTGCTTACACACTCTCAAAGCACAGTAACAGTCTACAGTCATGGCTACTGAAGTCTGGCCAAAGCATCACTGGCTGCCAAAGTTGGAGTTTCGCTCCAGAAAGGCGGGACACAACCCCAGCTGCAAGGTGAAAACTACAGGAGCTGAGACTGCAGCTGACCACCATAGCTTTAGTCCTTTACCCACATTACCCCAACCCTGTGCCAAAACTATATTTCAGCTGTGTGTGTGTGGACGCTGAAATAAGCAGCAAGATTTAAATTCCCAAGAGTGAACATAGAACTTAGTGTAAGCCCACACCCACACTTCTACCCCCTCCACGCACGCACACACACACACACACACACGCCTCTGCCTCCACCCACACGTACACCTACACCTTCTGCCCACTGCCACACTCAAGCACATGAGCATACACCCACACACACACACACCCACGCTGCCTCCCCCGCCCCCTCCCTGCTGATGTGGTCACGAGCAGGCAGAGTGAGGGAGCGTGGAGGACAGCGTGTTCAGCCACGCCATCAAGACGTCTCTGCACTGCCATTGGGGGGTTCCTGAGCTAGAGGGCCTGGTCTCTCCTCCTAGCAGCCAATGAGAACGCCTCCTGCATCCAGTTGCCATGCCAACTCCTTCTCCTCCTCTTACACCGCTGTCTCCATGGTGACCGTGGCTTTAGATTGTTACTGTACCGACAGCATGTGGTAACAGTCTACAGCCATGGTCGTCAGGGGGGCGGTTGCCACGCCGACAGCACTGGCCCAGCTGAGAAGTGGAGCTCCGCAGGCACGAGGGAACATCCCAACGGGGAGAACCGCAGAGTCCTACAACTATGGACGGCTCGCGCCGGATACAGGCAGAACGCATATGATGCGGCACCAGGCTGACGGTGCTGGAAGTAGGTCGTGAGAGAGAGAAGAGGGAGAGAGAGAGAGAGAGGAAGATAGATAGAGAGAGAGAGAGAGAGAGAGAGAGAGAGAGAGAGAGAGAGAGAGAGAGAGAGAGAGAGAGAGAGGCATACACAGCAGCCTCTAACACAGCAGAACTCTATCATACACCCACACCCTCCCCTGGCTCATTATCACTTTTACCCCTCTCACTAAAACAACTTTCCCTGTCACACCCTTCCAACAAACTCAGTCACAAGCTAAAGTTATAAATGGAAAAAGTAAATGTGAACTGCAAACTAAATCCAAATGATGTATATGTCCCTGTAGATGTAATTCCCCTCATGGCCATAGGAGTCATCCAGTAAACAGTACATGTAGTCCCTTTTCGACTTGTTCCTTCGAAAGGAAGTTTTATCTGTCAAATATGTGGACCATGTGGCCCAGAAGGACTTCAATTTGAGCAGTAGCATCAGGTCAGTGGTCCAGACATAAGCGGGTCAATAATGAATCTGTTTCCCCCAGTAAGATGGGTGCAGTACTACAGCACTGAGAGGTTCTAAGAGAATCTGTTTCTGTCAGTAAGACAGGTGCAGTCCTATACCACTGAGATGCTCTGAAGGAAACTGTTTCCCTTAGTAAGATTGGGTATTGGACCGCAGCAGTAAGAAACACTAAGAGAATCTGTTCCCCTCAGTAAAATGTGTGCTCAGTAGAAACACATGCCATCTGTTAAATGAGCAGACCTGATTAAGCTCAGACCACACCAAATGAGGGGTATTAGTAATGCATAGTGGTCCCTACATGCATGGGAACATATAGGCTGTCCCAGATGTCCCAGCAGGCAGCAACAACTACTGATTACTCTAGAGGCAAGTACAACTCTACAGTAGTGTGTAGAGAGAAAGTCAAATTCTCGTCCACCTACACCAAACTACCACCCAAGGGGTGACCTGGTGTGGTGGTGGTGGTAGGTGTTGTATCCTTAGTGGAGAGTCCAACTATGGTGGTAGGGAGAGAAAAGAAACACAGTATACCATTTGTATAATTCTCCAATGCTATGCCCTATTATTTTAAAAGTCTGTTAGCAACTACTTTAACCTGTGTAGGGAAAGAGTAAAAGCTATACTGGAGTAGTTTGGCTACACATTACCCTTAAAAACTTAAGAGTGTAGAGTATTAGCTTTAGGCCAAAAAATGGATATGGTTGCACTTTTAACATTAAAATATACACAAATGATGTGTAATGTTACATGTTTATCTTTGTATCTGTAATGCCACATGTTTGCCCTTATATATATTTGTATACATTTGTTAATATGTAGAAATGCATTGTTTAAATAAAAAAACTAGAAATGTACTCAATCTGGTTTCTGACGTCCTCTTTTTCCTTATATTTTAAAATAGAGAATGTTGAAAGAACATTCCTGCAATAAAACGCTTCCACACCAAGAAAATTCTGGCACACTGAAGCCAAGCGACATCAAAACAGACTCAGAAAAAAACAACACTTTTCTCAGAGGTTTCCTGTTGTGCATTTCCAATGTCTGTATGTAAATTCTGTTCTGTTACAAAGTGTCTGTTCCCAGTGTCAAACAACAGCAAAGTTCTGGGACGTCACAGTTAGCAGTTCTGCACAAGAATTCTCCAGATGTGTCGGTAGGAACAAATGCCTCTCCCACTCCCAAAGCACCCTGTAAGTAGTGACCAATCAAATGCCTTATTTCTATTTCATGTGTATACTGCTCATTGACAAGAAGGGTGTGGGGGATGGAGTGGGCCTAAGTCGCTCACTCTAAGTCGCTCTGGATAAGATAAGATATACAAAATAAGATACTTTATTGTCATCCATGTATTACAGCACAATGAAATTCTTATTTTGTATAGTGTGTGGGATAAGAGCGTCTGCTAAATGCAATGGAGTGTAATGTAATAGATGTGTTCCAAGGTAGCCAAGTTGAGAAACCCAAACAACAGCCGGTGTATAATATCTAAAAGCCAATAGCGGGTGTATAGTATTTATAAGCCAATAACGGGTGTATCATATTTATAAGCCTGGCGTAGTGCAGCTCTCCTGACTCACCACTGTGGGCACAGGCAGTCTATAGGAACCATAAGTAGTCCCAGAGGGAGCACTCCACGCCTCCCACACCTCTGGCTAATGAGTGGCCCTGAATACCAGCCCGCTAAGTGGCAGGGAAAAACAGACCTACAGCAGGTAGTACAGAGGTACGCTCAGTCTCCACAGCATAGTTTCACTGGTAAAAAAAACACTGCATTGTGGGATACAGGCTCTGCACAGCTTGCAGCTGGTTACACGTCACCTCCCTGAAGAGTGGGACAACAGGACATAAAATGTAGAGTGTTTAATGATTCCAGAGCAGACCAAGTCTATCAGTCCAATGTAGTCACCTCCTGTTTAGCCCAATGGCTCTGTTGTACTGTTGCCATCATTAACCTATTAGGATGTGAGTTTTTGAACCATCTTAAAAAAGCATGCATTCTATGACAATATAAGATCCTAAAATTCCACATTGTATTCTATAGAGCCCCAACTTTTATCCTTCCAACATTCCCTTCACATCTGTGTGAGGAGGATACACCATTAAAGGTTAAGTAAACCTGCACGACAGACTAACATTTCATTTGAAACTCTCTTTTAGTGGCAATGGCCCTCATTCATCGGTGCTGGGTTGGGTACAGGTTGGTGGGTGCTGGAGCTGGAGCTGCGGCCTAGAGGGTGAGTCTGAGGTCAGGTTCGTTAAGGGGAGGAGGGGAGGGTGTGGCTCACATCTCCCGTACGCCTGTGGAGGGTAGTGGGGCACCTGCCAGACTGGCAACAGACCAGTAGGGTCAGGAAGCAGAGAGTGAGAAGTGAACAAGGGTGATGCACATAAAATGTTTTTTCGCCTCTAGTCTTACACACTTACACAGAGAGAGAGAGAGAGATAGAGAGAGAGAGAGAGAGAGAGAGAGAGAGCTTAATCTTTTTGCTCCCAATTGCCTCTGCCTCGCCAAGTCTCATCATAATTTGAAAGCATATGCTGCCATCTAGTGGTCAAAAAATATACAACGTTAATTTCCCTGAGGGACGTGGTTGCACACAATAACACATGACGCCATAAAAATACTACCACAGAAAAAAAAAGTTTCCAATAGCAATCAAGCTAACGTCACAATAAGCTTAAGTCACGGTAAGTTATTAATAACTTGTAAATAAATCACATAACGTATTAATCATCATTAAACAACTGCTAAAACCAAGTGATTTCAGTTAAGAGATGTGGATGAATGGATCAGTTTATTTAAATAACTCTCAAATGCGTGCACACACACACAGCAATATGGGAACTGTGTTTTTCTCTGGAAATTTTATCCAGAGGAGAAACAGACTTAACAGAGAGAGAAATGAGGAGTGTGCCATACAGATTGGAATAGAACGAGAGAGAGAGAGAACCATCTCTTACACACTCCACACCCACACACAACCACACACTCACACACCCACACACAAACTCCCGCAAGAACACCCTCTGCACACACACAGACACTACCTGCACATGCACGCACACACACACATACACACGCACACACAAGCACATACACACATGCACACGCAGATACACATGCACACGCACATACACACACACACACTCTCTGCACATGCACACACTCCCCCAGGGACATCTCCTCCCTGCACTGCAAGAGTTCATGTGCTGAAACACAGAGCACATCACAGCACATAAACTCTTACTGTTCACGGCGAAGCGCACAGGGACTTCAAACACACACACACACACACAACCTCATAACACATGCACATACATATGTGCGTGAAAGCACATAGATAGACAAATGCATAAACATTCCAGTTTCACTAGTATTGCATAACAACCATCACAGACACACACACACACACACACACACAAACAAACAACCTTATAATACATACATTCTTGCATGCATACACATATACACACAAATAAATAAAGATCCCCAGTTGCATCAGTTATGAATAACAACCCTATTCCACACACACACACACACACACACACACACACACACACACACACACAGTTGCACTGCGGTTGAGTGGCAGAGAGTAAGTGGGTATGGGATTCCCACAGGCAAACAGAAGCATAGTAATAAAAAAAATGGCACAATCTCAGACAGGCTAAAGAACTTTCCTCTTATTAATAGAGCAGGAAGGAGAAATACACAGAGAGGGAGGGGGGATAGAGAGAGGAAAGGGAGAGAGGGAAAGCAAGAGAAGGGGGAAAACAAGATTGAGAAAGAGAGAGGCAGAGAGAGAGAGGGGGATAGAGAGAGGGGGAGAGAGAGGGAGGGAGGGAGAGAAAGAGAGAGAGTGCAAAAAAGTGGGAAAGCAGGTGAAAAAGATAGAGGGAGAGGGAGAAGAAAGAAAAAGAGTAAAAGGAAAAGTGAGTGAGAGAAAGAGTGTGCAAGAGAGAGGGAGAATGAGAACCATGCCTTCAGCGTTCATCGTAGCACACAATGTCCAGATAAACAGGAAACCCATAAACTATTCCAAGTCATACTGGCTCTCTAGGATATTAAGCAACTCCTGCCACGGTCTGGTGACTCTCCACCTCCTCATCCTCTTTATTTTCCTTAACCTAATCTTCCTCAAGCTCCTCTTCCTCATCCACCTACTTCTCCTCCTCCTCCTTCTCCTCCCCCTCTTTTCCTCCTTCACACCTTCTCTCCCTTGCCCTTGTCGTCCCCCTCCACCCCCTCATCCTCTTCTTCATCCTTGACCTCACCCTCCTTGTCATCCACCAACTCCTTCAAACCTCCCCCATCTCCTCCTTTTTCTCATTCACCTGCTTGTCCTCTTCCTCCTTCACTTCCTCACCCACCCCCTCCCAATTCTCCCTTTCCTCCTCCATCCTGCCTCTCCTCCTCCTCCACATCCCACCTGTGTCTTCTGTGTGAGCAGCCATCGTGTCATACAACATGTACAGTAATATACAATCTTATATATAGTATATCATAAATGTACTGTAAGAACACCTGTTCTTTGATTTCAAACACCCCAGTCTATGGAAACACAATCAAGCACACCGACATGTTCACCACACACACATACAGAGCCTAAGGGTCTCCCCCACCCGCCCTCTCTCCCTCCTCCTTCTCTCTCTCTCTCTTTTTATCTCCTCCCTCTCTCTCAACCTCCCTCCTGTCTTTATCCCATTCTGAGTCATTACTCTCTTTTTTCTCTCTCCTCCCTCTCTCTGTCTCTCCTCTCTCTGTCTCTCTGTCTCTGTCTCTCTCTCTCTCTCTCTCTCTCACAAACACTGCTCTCTCTTTCCATCTGTACCCTCTCTCTCATTCCTTGAGACACAATCATTCCTCCTATCTCTTTCTCTCCCCCAATTCTGAGTCATGGCTCTTCCCCTCTGCTTCTCTTCCATCCTGTGTTATTCCTCCTCTCTCTTTCAATTCCCCTTTTCTCCTCCAGCCTGTTTGTAAACACTGGACCCATCAGGCAGACCCTGCCTCTTGCACCCTGCACTATAGTAGACATGCTGGCGAGATAGAAACCCATATTTCAATGCTACATATCATAAAAAAACACAAATGCGGGCTTCAGACCAATTTCAACATTTAGCATTGCTAGATTGAATCTCTCTTGAATTTTTGGGTAGTCTAAACAGCAGAAACCAACATGAAATGAGATTTATTCAAACCTCATTCAGTCCACTTATGGAGGTGGTTTCAAACTGGATTCCAATCAGATCTAGATCAGTAAAAAACAAAGACATCTTCTCTGATGGTCATAGAAATGGCATGGGAGCATACAGGGGTATGCAAAACCAAAAAAATAAAACTGTAATATCCCAAATTTAAAACAGTAGAGCAAAGACTTACATGCAGAAAGGTTCTGACAAACAGCACTTTCACTTAAAAGACTCCCTGTCCTCCCTGATTAAGGCAAAGTTAGAGCAGCTGGAGACATCAGTACTACAACATCATTACAAAACAAAACACCATTACAACAAATCTTTAACACATTTGAAACAAAACACCACAACACAATAGCTTAGCATCAAATTGACACCCCTGAGTGCCCCCAATCAGAGATTTATGATGTTTATTCGCTCACCAAACCCCCTCAGTAAAACTCCAATCCCCACTGCCCAGAGCCAGCGTCATTCCCAGAGTGCCTGATGTTGTTTGACAGGTCCGGCGGACGGCTGGAGAGTTAGTCCAGCAGGCTGCGTAAACACTCCAGCACAACACACTCTGTCCCCACCTCGCAGAACACGCTGTGAGCGTGTGTGGTTTTGAACGCATGCCAAGGGCTAGAGAACAACATCCATTAAGTGCTCTGTGTGCGCAGAGACACACACACACCAAACACACACAAACACACACACACACTGTAGATCCCTCTCACACACTTACATACACACAGACCTAAGTTATTCTTTAGTTACTGTCCATTCCTCTTAGCTGATGTGTACACATGACATATGATTGCACACACACACACACACAAACACACACACACACACACACACACAAACACACACACACACACACACATACATACACACACACACACCTTTACCACAAACACCTTTCACCTGTTTGTGAAAAGTTATTAGACAGGTAAGTCAGTGGAAGACTGGCAAACAAGTGACCTCAACATCCACCATACCTGCATCTCCAGACAAGTCAATGGTTTTAAGTCCAGCGGTAGAGACTACACACACGCCCATACACACACACACACACACACACACACACACACACACACACACACACACACACACACATACACACCTAGGTAGTTTCCCAGAGAATCCACATGACTTCGGGAAAGAACACAGGAAGTTTGGGTGGACGTCAGACCTTATATAGATGGCGTGAAAGGCTCCTTGGCTCCACCTTCACCACTGTGGGCATCTGAAGCTTCTCTGTTGTCTTATGTTTCTCCTGAGTGTCCATTCCCCCTCTTCAAGACCTCAGTGAAAGCACTGTTTGTCTCATGCAGTCCACCCACAATACTCTGCTCCAAACTTCACTCCCCATACACCCCCTACACACACACACACACACACACACACATAGAGTCATACTCCCAAACACACACACAAACACACTCATGTCTTCCTCCCTCCTGCTCTCTTCTCTCCCCCCCCCTCTCTTCTCTCTTGTGTGTTTGTCCTGCCGTTGCGCAAGAGGCCGGATTCCTGAGTGACAGAGTCACTGCCCAGCGCTTAGACTTACTGGCAGTGGGGAAGTCTGTGTTTCTCGTTTTCGCCCCTCCCCTCTTCCTCCCTCGCTCTCCCATTATCAGAGCCAGGTGTTGATGTAGAGGGGGATCACAGGGATACAGCAAATACACATGTGAGTCTTAGGAGTCTTAAGTGATTCCACGTGCTTTGCCAATCATCAGATAAAAAGGGCACAGAAATATGATTGGATTTAGAAAATAGAAAAGTATAGAAAGTATACATAGAAATGACTGCTGTTGGGCAAGAGACATGGGTGGAGAGATAATCTACCATCATGTACAGAAGTACAGGGGAGAGGCAGATAAAGAGAGAAGGGGGGGAGAGAGAGATAAAGACAGAGACATAAAGATGGCAGGGGTGAGTGTCTTGTATGTATAAAGGAGGAGGGAAGGGGAAAGGTCAATTAAAAAAAATGGAGAAAATGAGTGTTCTGTTTACTGACGGAGAAAGAGGAGAAAAGGGGTGGATTAAATGACTATCCTCTGTGAGCGAGAGAGGGAGAGGGATGGGAAGAATAATTGTGTTAAACGGGAAAGAAGATATGGAAAGAATGTATCATTACACTGTGTACAGTAGACTATGTGTCTGAGTGAGTAAGAGTGAGAGTGAGAGGTTAATGTGAGAATGAGGGCTCCTTGCCCAACCCATCAATATGACATGCAAACACCCTCTCTCTCACACAAACACACCACACATCAACCGAGGAATGTTCATCATATAGCTGATGACATAATCCCCATGTTTTTCAAAACAAGAATCAAAGTCTTGTCTACCAGAGCATGTCAGTGTGAATCTGAGGAATGATGAGAGAGATGGAGAGAGACAGAGTCAGAGTCAGAGAAACAGAGAGAAAGAGAGGGAGGGAGAGAGGAATAGAGAAAGGAAAAACATTCCCTCCACATCTGGAACTAATTCTGAGGGTATTACTTGTGCTACAAAAGTACACAGAGTTCTCCCTGTCTCAGTCTGATGTAGTACACACACACACACACACACACACACACAACACACACACACCCCCATTCAGACTCACTTTCGCCTCTGTGAGGCCGGAACTGGTACTGTAGCTTCCAGTGTGGCACCATAAAAATGAATTGTGCATTCAATTTTGATGGCAAATAATAACACATAAAGATATGCACATAGAAAAAATCACCCAAAACATAATTACAGCAATATTTTATTTCAAGTCAATACAACCAAGAGGACCCTAAAGAAAAGAAGTATTCAAGTCTGTTTCTGAAATCTCTGTATAAAGTTCAGGTAAACAGGTTTATGTGCAGAAGCTGCTGGAACAAAATGTCCGCCTGAGTGTGTGAGGATAGTGGGTTCCTTAAAGACCGTGAGGAGGTCTCTACTCATATGGATGGGAATAACCGCATCCACCTCCCCAAACACGTGCAGCGTTGGCATGGAGATGGGGTCGCCGTAGAAACGTGTGTGTTGTGCGCAGGCGCTGCGGAATCCCGAGACAATAACTGCGAAGCGGAAGGTGAGGTCAGGCTCTTGGCCCTGCTCCTGCATGGCGAGCAGCATCGCCACCAGGGCGGCACCCTGACTGAAGCCCAGGATGCCGTCAAAGGGGCCCTGCTCTCGCACAGCTGTACGCACCACCTCCACACTCTCCTCTAGGCCCAGGCTGGCCTCGCACTCCTGCCCAGCGTTGAAGCTGCGCTGCTGGGCATCGGAGAACCACCAGCCCCTGGGGCTCTCGCCAGATGGAGCAGGAGGCTTCCCAGACTCCTGAGGAGCTAAAGAGAGTGGCAGAGAGGAAAAGAAAGAGATGAATGTGTATGGATATGGCAGAGCAATTTGTTTGTGTATATGGGCAATTCCACAGAAAGTGGACATTCTATTACATCCATAACGCCATCATGTTTGTATGATGTCAATGTATAAATCAAATTTGAGCATTTGCTGTAATCAGCTGTAGAGCTTACATAAAATTATAAAATATTCAATATATAAGTTTATGTTCTGTCACATCCATAATGTGAAGTTTCCCATATGTTATGTGGAGGAGGAAGAAAGGAGCATAATCATACGGAAGTTTTTGACACAGAAGCCCGAGTGGAGAAGTTGAGGAGTAACTGAGGCGAGACTGGATGGACAAAGGGAATGTACGTTTTCATTTCATACATCTACACTCAAGGTAACACACCATATGCCTTAGTGTATGGATAATACTAACCACAGAACACAAAAAATGGAACTTGAAAATTGAAAGAGCTAATCTAATCAAATCATACTTTTTTTGGGGGGGGGGGGGGGGTCAGGTGATCTATTATCACATGCAAGCCTCAATCTTTGCAGGTAGGTTGGCACTTAAAACCCACGTTCACCTTAAATAATCTTCTCTTCTACCAAGTATGTTTAGGCAGATGATCATTAAACGAGCTACAATTTTTTCTCACATTTCACCAAGCCAGCAATATTTACTGCTGTCTTCATATCGCCAGTATTCCGCAGATCTTGTCCACAATACAGAAGCCTGCACAGACAGTTTTATAGACAGTAGGCCTATATATACAATAGCTGGGATCTCGGTGTCAGTGTGGAGTTCGATCATATCAGCTGATCCGTCGTCTGGAAAAGCCACAGGGGCGTTTTATGGAAAGGCTATGACAAGTAACTAATGGCATAGGAAAACTGAAAAGCAAAGACATAATATCACTATTTAACGACGTTAACACTCTCTTCTACAAAAATACTGAACTTACTGTCAGTGTCTTCCTGACTTGGAACTTCAAGTGGTGCTGTCACATATACCAGATCTACCCGGTTCTTTAAGAGTTTTCTTAAAGCTCCCGTTTTCTCTCGGAAGCTGACGGCATTCTGGCGGTAGCCATGAAGGCACAGGATACGCAAAGGAGTTGTAGAAGACATTAATTCAGTAGGCTGATACTTCTACAAGTATAAAACTTCAGAATGAAACCAATTCGCCATTCAGGAACCTTGCGTGCTGAGGTCTATGGTTTTGAGAAGCCGTCGAAAGGAATCAATGTGAGAATTGATATTCATCTCCCCCTATAGGTGTGGAAGACCAGAGATTATCTTGAACTGCTGTGAAGCTTCCAAACAGCTGTTTAAGATATTACTCATCGTTTTCCGATAAATTTGTCAAAAAATGTAAACGCTTAATTTCACACATTTATTTTCATGTATTGCACAAAATAGGACAGTAAGACATTTTCATACAATATTTAAGAAAACACTTAAAGTATACCAAACTTGATATAGGCCTACCAAGTATAACTAAAGGTAAGAGTGGTAAGTATTTTAGCAATATTGTATGTATATAATTGTATAAAGTTATAAAATGTATGAACTGTCAGGCAGTTATTTTTCTAAAGCCTTCACATAGACAAATGGCAGCTGTATCTTGCCATAAATGCTGGTGTCCATCACACCATCATGACTCTAAACTCTTCACTAAACACCAGTATCAAATTTCACATGTAGTCAACATGGTGGGTATCCAACTACAACAGCCATATTAACTTCCATCACAACAGCACATGCTGATACATGTGTATAGGCCAGTTGTTAACAGTGTGTTTCTTTGAGCACATTTAAACATCATGTTTCTTGGTGGCCTGGTGCCATCTGTAGAGCCACTGCATATACGTCTTCCCCTCTACACACAACTCCGCCAGGGCAAACTGGGCAGGCTGCTCCCACCTAGACAGGAAAACGGAGTGAGAGTGAGAGCATGACTGGGACAGAAAACTAGAATAATAAAAAAAAATCAGCATGCTGGCTAACAAAATCCTCAGAGTAAACACATAGATATGTTTCTAATCAGCAAGCAAGCAAGCCAGACAAATCACTATTGTTTATATGCAAATTTATAGTCTTTGAGTCTGTTATGGATTATGCAAATTAGACCTCCGTTGACACACAGCTAGTTGGACACAGGTGAAAAAACAGAGACTGAAACAGATGGGAGATGAAAGAAACACTGCCAGGGGACTGCAGGCCAGACCAGACCAGACCAGGCCAAGACTGCTGCTGTACCACAGGCTTAAGGCCAGTTTTTTGTCCAGGTGACAAGTGCCACCTGACAAAGTATGATGCAAACGAGACAATATTGTGGTCTGCTAGTATGTCGCAGAGCTTGTCGCGTATATCTAAAAATGTTAATGGCTCAGATGTTGTCACCTACTCTAACTGGATAGCGACTCAAACTTCTGAGTTTTGGAGTGTTTGCTTTGAACCTGCCCAACATGAGCCTTTCTTCGCATGGCGTTAAAGAACGGTTTGATTTACTAACAGACTGTTATTGCCAGCGTAGAACTATGAAAGCTTCTAGCGCTGCCACATCTGTCGACAACTTTATCTTTTTATCGAGCAACACTTGTTGCCTTGACTATAAATTGTCCTATAAAAAGACTGCTACAGTACTACTGGTCAGGCCAGGCTGAGATGTGTGCTGAGCAGGCTTTGGTGTATGCTCTGACCAGTGTTGGATGACCGTCTTCAGCTGGCTGCAGCTGTCCATGCCCTTGCGGTAGCTCTTCAGCATGGCGGACGCTCGGGGCAACACCGTCCTCTGGAGCTCCTCATCCACACACCGCACCTTCTCCAGCAGGGCTGACACACACAGACACAGACACAAACACACAGCATTATGGAATCATATCTTATTGTGAGTTACTGTAAGCAGGGTGGGTGAAACGTAGGCTTACACTTAGTAGGTATGCAGTTTATATTTTTAAAAAACATGACAAAAACAAATTAAAAACAAAACGTGACACAAATAGTCAAACAACTGTAAGCCTACTTTTGGACCCCCCTGTATGATTGGGTACAACAAAAAGGTCAGACCAGAGACTGTATATAGGAAGTCAATGGGTCAGACAGACAGATAAATATTATATTTGATATGATATATATGATATGGTGTAAGACTAAAAGATGATTAAAGGTGATTAAAAAGAGGTTTGTACAATGCTCCATACAAGGCCCCCTTACAAAAACAGGATCACAGAACTACACATTTGATAGCCTAGGCGGCCAATAAGAATGACAGAACTACACTGTGCACAGCCTGAGTGGCAATAGGAATGAAAATGGGAATCAGGGATCCCACTCCAAGTCAGATGCAAAATACCCTGACTTTTTCATGACCTTCTGTGACCAAAAAGCTACATTTCAATGACATTTCATATAAAGAAATGTCTAATATAATGATTGGGATTGGTTTAACCGGTTTAAATGCCTTTCTCTGCCCAGCACCCAATGTTCTCCTCTGAGCCCCCCTCCTAACACTTAACTGGCAAGTGTAAATTCATTCCAGTGAATTTTTTGTAGCACATGGTTTTAGTTTTTGCATGAGACACTCACAGACTGACTCTCCACTTTGAGGTTTTGGGCAAAACCAGAAACAGTGAGAAACAAGAAGGACTTGTGAAGATACACATCAGGTTTTAGCTATTGCACTATATACTATTAACAATATTCTCTGATACTTCTCCTAACTTTGCACGCAAAATGATCAAATTCTCTGACTTTCCCTGTCTGGAACAGCCTTTACTTAAAATTCCCTCATATTCCAGAATTTCCCTGACATGTGGGAACAGACCTGAAATGGGAATGAAAGTTTAATATGTATAATACGAGTAGCACACAAAAACAAACAGTGTGAAAATGTTGTGTGGTGCTGGTTTGAGCTGGTACCCTTGCAGTCAGGCGCGGGCAGCTGGGTCCTGGCTTTGTGTACGGAGGCTGTGGAGGAGGAGAGCAGAAGGAGGGCATCTCTAGAGCGTCGCAGCTCGGCACGCTGGCGGGCCACGTGACTAAGCAGCTCTGATGGAGCCTATTAACCAAACATCCACACAAACATCAACACAAACATCCACACAAACATCAACACAAACACAAATCAACCCACCAAACATCAAAAGTAAAGTGTGTTGTATTGCGCCGTTATCAGGACTAGCATTAATGTATGAGAACAGAATTGTGATGCACTGCACTGTGGTATAGCTCACCTTGTACATTGGGAAATCCAGACTTTTGCAGAGTTTGACGAATCGCGGGGTGTTGATTCGGTTAATGGAGAGTTCAGATGCAGGAGTCTGATCTCTGAGGGACAGACGGACACAAGCACATTTCCCTTTACAGGAACCAGACACTTGGCACATGGCTCCCAATGACACGCATGGCTAACACTACATCCAAACATAATCAGAGAACACCTTCATGTATAAAGATAGCTTATCCAAACTATAAGACACAAGACCTTGCCGTTAAACAGCCAACACACAAAAGTAATGAATTATGGAAGGAGTATATTAATAGCTTGAGCTCTAGAGTAGAAAACAAACAAAACTCAGAAAAGTATATGGGCGCACACGCACGCACAGGCTCACATGCATGCACACACGCGCGCACGCACTCTTGCAAAAACAAACCAAAAACTACATGGACACACACACAGATGCAACAACTACAGAGACTCACACCCACAGTACACAAGCACGCAGATAATTCATACCTGTGGCATTGCCACCAATTAACACACAAACAGAAAACTGCACAGGCACAAGCACACAAGCACAGATACACAAGCACACACACATACAAGCACACACACAGACATACACAAGCAGGGGATTCTCACCCATTGACCACCCTGCAATCCAGCGCTGCCATTGGCACATTCATAAACTGGCGTGTCTCCACCAGAACATAGTTGGACAGAGAGTTGGTCAGCTCAAGGATCTCCCCATACAGGGGGAACAGGCTGTCCCTCAGGAACTGCCTGACCTGACCAAACACAGAAACACAGTGGCATTTCATTTCAGTGACCGCTTCTACCTGCCCCATATATGTGTTATGTGACCTGCCAGTTGCCCTCCAAAAAATCTTTAATCCACATCAGCCTTGATATGACTGCATGAGTGAGTGAGCGCTACCTCAGAGTGTAAGCAGATCAGCTCTCTCTGTGACAGGGAGATGGCCGTGATGAGGTCTCGCACCGTCTCCTGCCTCTTCTCCTACAAAAGCAAACAGATGCTGAAAATTAGTCTGAAATGATCAAAGGTAATTTGTAAAAGGTTACTGGATGCCATTTTTGGGGGGAAATAAATACAGCGGTTTGACCCGTTTTGACAAGGCAATAGATTTAGTGACTCCTAAGACTGTAGAGAGCATTCAAATGTTCTTATAAAAAGTGCATTTGCACAACTCCTACACCCAAGTATCTGTTGGAGGATACCTAGGGGGTATTCCAAGTAGGTGGTTACCTCTGGCTATTCCAACAGTGGTAAACCTTCTAATAGAAGAGGCTTATGGCTTCATTCTCCTAGCAAAACACAGCCATTGGGCACCTCTATTAGTAGACTTACCACTTGCTCCGAGTTAACATAGCCAGGTAAGTGACTAAACCTGCTTGCTTAAATACCCCTCTGAAGTTGGTTCAAGGTCAAACAGATGCAAACATATGCAACAGCATTTTCTGTAAACTTTTAAATTAAACATTTATTTGGTGTAAACATTCTTACTGATATAGTCCAGCAGTATCCAAATATGTTCACCAAAAACACAAATTGTTAATGTTTGTAAATCAAACAAAAACGAATTACAAATATTTGCCTTAGTTTGAGACAGTAAAAGCATCTCTGACTTTCCAATGTTGAATTACATACCAAACAAACAGTCGTAGAATTTTTTTTTTTTGTATACCGGGATATTGTATTACAATTTATTGTGCGGCCCTAGACTGTACAATGAGCTGCGTTTTAAAGCATTGGCATTCTCTTACCACTGCCTTCCTCAGTCCCATGATGCCGTGCTGCATCTCACGCAGGGCCCATTTGTCCCTCTCCGTCTGGGCCCCCTGGACCTCCATGTGGGCACACTGCTCCTGTACGCTGCGTCTCTCCGCAGCCCTGGCCACCCTCTCCAGCCCCTGGACCAGCGCACCGCTGAGGAGACGGAGGACAGAGAGGTCAGCCGGCCAAAGCATTCATCTACAACAGCACCACCACCACTACTACTACTACTACTACCTACTATCTTATCACAGGGTGCCCACTGGAAGTCAAACTTTTCTTACTTTTCCTACTGACTTTCCCCTGTATACGAAATTGTACAATGTATCACCTCTCCTCTAAGGACCACAATGGAAATAAGGCTTGGGTTTTTCTTTTCTGTGTTACCCTGACTTTTCTTCTAAATGGACAGAGCTGCCTGGAACAGAGCTGTATCATGTTATTTTAAAACGGAATTGGTCAAATAAAAAAATATCAACTAACCTGGGTTCTATGCAAAAAAAAAAAAAAAAAGCCATTTTAAACAGAAGTGTTTTCAGAGCCGGAAAGGGATAATGTGCTTGGAAAAAAAAAACAGATGACTCATGGCGCAAGGCATGCCTGCCTTTGTCCACAAAATAATTTAATCCCCTGATTTTCCTGGTCTGGAACAGACTGTATTGAAACTACATGACTTTTTGGAAATCCCATGATCAGTGGGAACCAGTGGGAACTTGTTCCCAGTACATATCTATGATTAACAATTCAGGTCAACTGTACAGCAAAACCTTTTTGCATTCTATGCAATATATTAGACCAAAATTAGGATGTTGTTTATATTTTACTTCGGCAAAACAACCCTGCAGTTCCATATTGCCTAGAATGCACATTTTACAAACATGATTCATGAATATTCGAGTAAAATTAACAAGCGTCAGCAAACATCTGTGTGTGCGTGTGTGCGCGTGTGTGTGCGTGTGTGTGCGTGTCCATACTGCTTTAGGGAGTCCTGATCATCCTGTAGCATGGACTGTTCATTCAGCAGGACTCTGATGTAGTTTTTCACCTCCTCAGTCCTGGAGCGAATCTGTGTAAGCTCAACCACAACCTCCTCCACCTCCACCCATGCCGCCTGGCCCACACACACACACACACACACACACACAAAAATAGTTACACACACATACATATACACACACACACACACACACACGTCATATAATTAGAATTTCATGAAAATGTTTATTTCTATCAATAATTCCATTAAAAAAGTGAGACTTGTATATTATATTCATTCATTACACACAAACTAATATATTTCAAATATAACTCAATACTCAAGGCTCCTTTTGCCTGAATTACTGCAGCAATGCGGCGTGGCATGGAATCGATCTGACTTTGGCACTGCTCAGGTGTTATGAGAGCCCAGGTTGCTCTAAGAGTGGCCTTCAGCTCTTCTGAATTGTTGGGTCTGGTGTATCACATCTTCCTCTTCACAATACCCCATAGATTTTCTATGGGGTTAAGGTCAGGCGAGTTTGCTGGCCAATTAAAAACAGAGACACCATGGTCCTTAAACCAGGTACGGGTAGCTTTGGCACTGTGTGCAGGTGCCAGTCCTGTTGGAAAATGAAATCTGCAGCAGGTAGTCAGCAGCAGGGAGCATGACGTGCTCTAAAACTTCCTGGTGGATGGCTGCGTTGACCTTGGACTTCAGAAAACACAGTGGACCTACACTAACATGACATGGCACCCCAAACCATCACTGACTGTGGAAACTTTACACTCAACCTCTAGCAACGTGGATTCTGTGCCTCTCCTCTCTTCCTCCAGACTCTGGGACCTTGATTTCCAAAGGACATGCAAAATTTACTTTCATCAGACAACATAACTTTGAACCACTCAGCAGCAGTCCAGTCAGTTTTGTCTTTAGCCCAGGCAAGACAATTCTGACGTTGTCTCCTGTTCAAGAGTGTCTTGACACAAGGAATGCGACAGCTGAAACCCATGTCTTGCATATGTCTGTGCGTGGTGATTCTTGAAGCACTGACTCCAGCTGCAGTTCACTCTTTGTGAACCTCCCCCACATTTTTGAATGGATTTCGTTTCACAATCCTCTCCAGGGTGCAGTTATCCCTATTGTTGTACACTTTTTTCTACCACATCTTTTTCTTCCCTTCGCCTTTCTATTAATGCGCTTGAACACAGAGCTTTGTTAACAGTCAGCCTCCTTAGCAATGACGTTTTGTGTCTTGCCCTCCTTATGGAAGGTGTCAATGGTTGTTTTTTGGACAACTGTCAGGTCAGTAGTCTTCCCCATGATTGTGTAGCCTACAGAACTAGACTAAGAGACAATTTAAAGGCCTTTGCAGGTGTTTTGAGTTAATTAGCTGATTAGAGTGTGGCACCAGGTGTCTTCAATATTTAACCTTTCCACAATATTCTAATTTTCACTGTCACAATAACATGATAATAAATGTAGATTTACCCATAGTTACACACAGACAGAAAACATGACTAAAAAACACACATGCGGCACACACAAGACACACAGTTACACACATACTGTACGTGTAACACACAGAGACAAACAAATAAACAGATATACAGATACGATGCACATTTCCTATTTAAAATAGACTGCTAGCCACCCATACGTTTAGAAAACAACTGTATGAAATAAATTCAAACCTGAAAGAGAGCTTTGAGTGAAGGTCGACTTTCCTCTGATTTACTTTTCACGTCAGCAAAACCTGTGGACCTGTGGCATCACAATAACAATCACACACCCTGTACTGACATCACCAGGCATATGACATCGTATGACATAGGATATAAGATAGGATAGGACATCCTCACATGACATAGGACCATCTTAAGTGACCAACAACATAATGAGCTATTGAGTGAGAAGGTCACATAGGAGGACACAGGGGATAACCCCCTCACATAATCACAATCAACTATCCAATCAGCAGAGCAGGAGGGGATCCACACACCTGTGTGTGGGGGGGTTGTCGCCCCCTTCTGAGGCCGAGGGCTGCTGGTGGGCTTCCTGCTGCTGCTGCTGCTGCTGCTGGGCCAGCAGATGCAAGGCACACAGCACGTGGCTGGGGGGGTGGGTCTGCAGGAAGACCTGCAGAGGAGGAGGAGGACAGCATCCACATCAGACCACAGACGTCAGGCAACATCACTGTGATGCACATCATTCAAATAACGCCATCATTTCAGCTTTATTATGCTACACATTGTGTGTTTTACTCATTTCTATTATATACAAGTCATATTGTACTTTTTGCTATGTTTATATTGTTAATATTGTTATTTATTGTCATGTTTAAAAGCTGTTTAATGTACACTGTTGGCCTAGGGAGCGCTGCAATTTCAAATCCTGTGTACAACCTGGACATATGACTTTTGACAATAAAGCCGACTTTGACTTTGATGCAGAGATGCTCAAAGTATTCTGTGGTATACTGCAGTTGTTTCATGTGTCCATTATGAAATTACATGGCATACTGTATACTGTAAAGAGACTTAGACTGCAGTAGTAGGCCTGGAATATACCTGCTGTTGTATGTACATAAGTGTATGCATCAGGTCTAGTATACATATCCTGTGTGCATTTGGTGCGCCAGTCGGGCACGTCAACTAAATATGCACAATACAGGCACAAGATACAATATCGACAAGGCTGCTAGGGGCAGTCCTGCAAGCAGTGAAAGACCATCCTTTATTTCGACTCTGGGTCTGACCTCTGTGATCTGCTCCCAAACAGAGATCTCTAGTATAACACATAGTTGCACAGCAAGTGTTTGTTCATAATGCTGCTGTCTGTGTACGTACGTCTGTGCTTAGTCAAACAACAAATATAGTCCAGGCCAGACAATCTAGCCAAAGATGGTAGAGAGGCCAAGACACCTTCATGATGGTTCATGTCTATGGGATCAACGTGGGGATCAGTTCCAGGGTTACATAAATAGGCATTTTAAAGTTGATTTATTTTTCTGGAGTGGAGAGTCATACTACATGACATTTCCCTTAAATGGGCAGGGGGGGGTTGGAGATCATGTTACCATCCAAAATGTAAACCCACTGCTCAGAAAAATAAGGCTTTTAAATATTGTGTGAAATTCTAGGGTTCTGCCATAGACCTCAATGTTCCAGAGAATGCCTCTGCACTGCAAGAATCTTGAGCTATCTACCATCTTTGGTCTGGCCTTGGATGCATGTGACCCACTCTTCACAATTCATGCTTCATATAAAGCATAAGGTGTCTGTACCTGCACAGCATTTATCCACTCTTGATACAGTGCCTCCCTCTGGGCTGGAGAGGGGCTGAAACAGGTGAAGAGACCGTTAAGGAGAGAGGGAGGGAATTAGGTTGTATTGGAGTTACACTCCCAGTGCATTTTTGGTGCCACTCAGGAATAAATGAACCGATACAAATCTTTACAAAGATCTAATCAAATTAGATAACTTTGTGTTACAATTCAAAAGAATGTGGGGGCACATACACTGACATTTCATTTATTTCTAAAATATTGGTTCATTAATTACTAAGTGGCACCCAAAAAGCAGTGGGAGTGGTTAATACTCTGTTACCACACAACCGTCCCCAAAAGTACTGGAAGCAGTATGTACTACTATATTTGAAAACGGAGGCATGATCAGTGGACACTCACTTGTCCTCAAATGCAATGGCTTTGTCCAGCTCATCTTCAGTGTAAGCTTCAGCAAGCGCTGACTTGAAAAACTGGACCCTGTCCTCACACAGCTTTCTCACTTCGTGCTGAAGCCAAAAAAGGAGAATGGATACACAATGGATAAACAAGGAAGGAATAAGACAGGTAATGCTGCAGTGGGTCAAACGGCTGTTTAAAAGCTTAGAGGTGCATCCAAATTCAACAAACAGAGGTAAATGCATTACCTTAGACATGTCAAATTTGAACACTAAAGTGAAACAAAAACCATTTATCTATGTTTGCAAATATGCACAACTCTAATGAAGAAACATAAGATTTACCATAACAAGAGGTTCCACATTAAGACCATCTCCTCTCCCAGACAAGTCAAAGCACAACTCCACGTCTCCTTTGCTACATGGGGGAAGAGTGAATAGCAACAGTCAGTATCTCTTTAATAGCAACAGGTAAAACATCTGCACAAGTACTGGTCAAATGTACACCTCCAAAGCAAGTAGCTTTGGATGAAAGTGTATTACATGAATATGCAAGTATACTGAAATATGAACACGAGTGTTGTTCTTCCCAGTCAAAGAGTTAAATGGCTTCAGTAGTAGGGTGGTGCTTGGTAGCCTTGTTGTGTTGTGTAGTCTTGTGTTGTGTTGTGTTGTGTTTCAGTGTCAATCATTTGGGCAATTTGTGTGTTTATGAAGTGTTGGAAGCACAGACTACTTGTGGGTCTGTGTGCATGTGTGTGTGTGTGTGTGTGTGTGTGTGTGTGTGTGGTCTACCTGAGGTTCTCCTCTAGAGCCTGCCTCTGCTCTCTGATTGGCTGTGTGTTTTCTGTTAGGCTCCTCCTTACATCACCACAGCGTTCCAGGAAGCACCGTAGCAACAGCTCCTGCTGCCCACGCTCCTGATGCTGAGTCCAGACCTCACTGCAAACCTGTTCTGCTCAAACAAACAAACACACACACACACACACACACACACAGCACAAAGACCAACCACATACATACACAGGACACACACAAACACAGACAGAAAGCTGTGCTATTAGTTCAACAACAAAGTCAATGCTCATTTTCCATGAAAGGTTATGCGATTTTTAGGTCTATGTAATGTATGGTAACTCTTCTCTTAAATTAGGTTTACTGTAGGCATGAGAAATTAATTCTAGGGCTGATTCTTGATAATTCAAAACATAACATCCTCACCACTCCTCTGCAGATCTTCCTCTGTCTCTTTGAAGCTTAAATCCTGCTTGTGTATTTGAGCCTTCACCTCCCTTATCTCTCTCTGGATCTCTCGCTTACGAAGAGCCTCCACTTTCTTCAGCTGTAGGTCAATATCTCACACATTTTAGTTCACATGATAAGCACTCTCGCATAAAATCTGCTTCTCTTTTATGTAAAAAAAAAAAACAGGACAAGAGCAAAAGTAACATTCCAACACTAGCGTCTTACCTCTTCATCCTCAATCCCTTTGTACCTAAAGTGTCAAATTGTCAAGGAACACGAACTCCAAGTTCCAGTACATACTTTTAGGCTACATCCATTAAGTATTCTTAAATGTATGGTGTTATACGTGGCTTTTAAACATTTACATTTAAAGACAGATTTAGAAGAAAAAAGGATACCAATTGATATTCCTCCTGATGATTTCAACTTTTCTGTAATCAGAGAGCTCATAAGAAACATAGAAACAAACATAGAAAATACATCATGACACGGTAGGAACAACATAAAATCTCCATTTGAAAGGAATACTCACTTCTCTTTAAACACACGTTGGGTGACATATTTCCAAATAGCGCTACGTTGGCCAGCGAAAAACCTAACACAAAGCAATGTTCAAAGACACAAAATGGGTATCGTAAACGTTAGTTTTCGTTGTAGTCCTAGCATCCTATCGTTGGGTGTGTTTTCTCAAATTCTTACTTACTTTCTCAGACAGCGATCAGGTGGCAGTTTATTTGAAGGATAGTTAAATTCTTTAGTGGCCCACCGTTTCAAATCCCGATCGACCATACTTGTAATTTTATAATTGTAACACTCGGCGATGTTGTTGTAATCTTGTAATTTCTAAAGTGCCGCCAACCAACAACCGGATGCTCGTAGGTAGATTATATCGTCATTTCCTGGTCATTTTTAAAGATAATAAGAGAATGTGTGCTGTACGGACACTGGGCGTACATTTTGTTCCAAACCTTTACAAAACCATCTGTCTCTTCACTGACCCCGTCTCGTCAGTCTGCTTAAGACAGGGAGACGAAGGGATGGTGACATTACCTATGATAGTTGCACAAATAGAACCAATACATGTCAGTACTTTTACTCTGAAACCCACCGTAATATCCACCGTTCATGCTTATGTAAAATGTTAGAATTGAAAACGTTTGAAGCTAGTTGTAGTAGCAATTGTCCCATTGGCCGCATCAAAATTCAGTTGTTATCACATTGTATGAAAAGTGGTTAAAGTAATTAAAGCAGGTTTTAAAGCAAACCGAATAATAGTGTTTTAAGCTGTGGCTACATTATATAGCCAAACTAGTGAAGTGGCAGGGAACAACCTGTAGATGTCACTCTACACATTCGACTGATCAGCGTAGTTATTTCTACCTCAGAACTCGCCTACATAAACTCTTCTCAAAACCGCTTCCACGTTATCTGTAGGGAATGCCACAGGCAAGTGTAAAAAGCAAACGCTTGTCAAAAAAGAAGCTTGTAACAAGTCAGGCATGCAATCTGCGTTGTTGTAACAATTAAGATCTTGAGTAGAAATTGGCTTAAAGGCGTTTTATTCATGCATTACAATTCTAGGTCAATATGAGTAGCCCTGCACCACAAATACAAATTCTAGTGAACTTGGAAAGTCAAAAGACAAAATCGCCTGAAGTCTTTCATTTTTACTGTATGCATGGCTGTGTTCACACAGAAATTTGTTTATCCGGACTCTTAATGTGGCTGTATCCTATTAGGTAATTGAGTTGAAATAATTTGATTTAATGCCTCTTTAGGTTTTGGAAAACATCAGCAGGAAATTGCCATGATGTCATTTCTTAGATTCCTCTTCTGAGAAGTCCTATCCATATAAAATAAAATAGTCTCCTAATGCTTTTCTCATGTGAGCCTGGCAACACGTGAGGGCCACAGCGTATTTGTATTTGAGGGGTTTGATGACCACGGCAATAGATGCCACATGGCAGCACAAATTTGACCATGGGGAGCAAATTACCGAATCAGTGTTGCTAGAAACAGGAGAAATGGACACTTTGGCACAAATAATCTCTGAAATGCTTATGGGAAACATAACCTGTCACATGCAGTTCAGAGCTGGGAAACATAACCCGTCACATGCAGTTCAGAGATAAAGACCCAAGAGTGTAGTAGCATTCACATGGAATGCTTTAATCGGTATGTTACATATTTTATAACGACTTTACCTGCTTCAACTTCTCTAAGCATGCAGCAGGTCCTGATGAACCGAAACCTATTAAGAACAGCACGCTGGGAATGCTTACATCACGTGTCAGAAGTGATGGATGTTATAGGTGTTGCAACACAGGTGCACTCACCTGAGGCGTAATTATGATTCATAATGCTGCTTACTCAGGTACCGCGGTTTTGATGTGGAGAGACAGACAGTGACAAAATCACACATTCACAAAGTTCTCTACACCCTGTCTGGCTTTAAGAAAAATGGACTGGAAAAGAAAACGTCTTCCAGATGTATAGACAGACGTTTTTGATACTTTGAGATATAGCCTATTAGTTATGCACAGTTGGACCTAAGGGTCATTCAACCAGGCCACCAGTTTTCCGCCCTGCTCGCATCGTATAATGTCAGACAAACAGGAACACAATTCCCCTACTCTGACTTCCTAATTTCTCTAAAGGCAGCGTTATTTGGCCAACGACTCAGACTGTCCGAAAGAAACAAAAGCGAGGAGAGAGGGAACAAAGCTAAGGTTTGCTCAGGTAATTACTGTATCCGACTTGGCAAGCAAACGGCCCATGGGTTATCTGTCAGTGTTCCCCGCTCGCGTTTTTAGTGGCGTCAGTCGACACAGCCAAGAAGAAAGGGTGCCTGGGAAAAAGGGCGTTTGAGAGGTATTTGTACAGTGCTTCCAAGAGTGGTGTGATAATTATTGAGCTTCCCTCAAGCGAGTCCAAAATGAGTCTGACTCTCATGTCTTTCATCATTGTCCAGAATGGACGGCGTCCAACCAGACTGTGTGTGTGTGCATGTGTGTGTAAATGTGTGTGTGTGAGTGTGTGTGTGTGTGTGTGTGTGTGTGTGTGTGTGTGTGTGTGTATGTATGTGTGTATGTGATCACAGATCACTGCATTTGAACCCCCCCACCCTCGCGCTGAGAAGCTGATTGGGCTTAATGTGGCACATGAGGCCCTCTTATCGAGTGCTATGTCCAGCTGTGTTTTAAGTTGTGTGTGCATCTGTGTAAGTGTTTTATGTACTGTGAGTGTGTGTGTGCGTGCGTGTGTGTGTGTGTGTGTGTGTGTGTGTGTGTGTGTGTATGTGTGTGTGTGAGAGAGGGGGGGGGGGTGAAAGAGAGAGAAAGAGACATCGCTTCATATTGAAACTGACTAATGGATGATCTATCCCATGCATGCAGACTACCAACTCTGTGAGAAGGCTTATTCTCACAGAGGCTAGTTTGTGTCAGATTAGACAGTAGGCTGACCACTGATAGGATCCTGTGAAGGCTGGAGTTCTTTTCTGGACCAAGAGAAGAGAGCACACCACTCCAGTCCTGAAATGTTTAGACTGGCTTATGGTTAATTTTAGAGTGGACTTAAAAGTGCTGCTATCAGTCTACAAATCAGTGCATGGTTCAGACCCTGATGCTCAGACTTGTCTGGAAAACAAGACATGAGTACCCCGCCCCCCCCCCCCCCCCCAACACACACACACACACACACACACACAGAAAGACATCCATATAGTTAGATATAGTAGAGTATAGACCAGGTTCCAAACCAAAGATTCTAGAGTGCTCTTCTCCGCTCTCAAATCTTTGATCCAAACCAAACAGGGGTGACTCAGCGTTTAGCTGTATTGCACAAAACTGGAGCAAACTACCTTTCAGATTGATTCTAAATGCACTACAGATGTAGCACTGTTTAGGTCCATGTTAAAAACACTACTCTTTTCATTTCTCTGTGACTAAACTCGAAACTTCACATTCTCCTTACTGCACTTCATTACTCAATAATACTAATACTACTACTACTACTACTACTACTACTACTAATAATAATAATAATAATAATAATAATAATAATAATACAAAGAAGAAGAAGAAGACGAAGAAGATATGAGATAGTACTTGACTGGTTTATGGAAAAATGCCTTAACTTTGCTAACTTTGATAATATTGTTAGGGCGGTGAACTACAACAAATAGCCACTTATGTAAACATAACCAGTATGTATCTTCTAACTTGATTTAGTTTCCGCAGTGAAATTTGAAGGTGACTTGACCTAATCACTGCTTTGTCCCCCTCCATTCTTCTCACCCAAGGCCATCACTATTGTCTGTTGTTTATAGCATGTTCTATGGTTGATATTTATGGCAAATATCCTGTGTGTTGTCGGATGCAGTCGGATAAGCCACGCCATCTCTACCTTCATCCAATCACAGACTGTGGAGCTGTGCCCCGCTGGGCCCTGGAGTGAGATAGAGGCCCTGCTTTCCCAGAAGGGGAGCCTTTAAAAGGAACACATGTGATCTCCTTTGCCCCAGAGACACACAGATACAAACACACACATGTGCGTGCAAACACAAACACACACACACACATACACACACACACACACACACACACACACCACACACACACACAGAGGTGTACCCACAGAAATAGATGTGCATGTGAACCCACACACACAGACATACACCCACAAACATAAGCACACATGTGCACACACATATATACACACACACACACACAGGGAAAGAAGTGTTTACAATGAAGGGCGTGTGTGAGGACTTGTGTGTGGAGTGTTTTTGTAAGCATGGCCTAGCGATGGCGGAGGGCCAGGGGTGAAGGCCTCTGTAGGCGGAGCCGGGTAGGCCTCTCATGCACACCACCACACACACACACACACATACTTAGAGGCGCATGCACACACACACACACACACACACACACACACAAGTTTGTGTATCCACATACCCACAAGTAGCATCTCCATGAGAGCCTTAAGGAAGCCATCCGTCAGTCAGGCCCCGAAAAGAGGGATAGAGGATAGGGGGGTGGGGTGGGGTGGAGCAGGGCAGCCTGGGTCACCAGAGGTCAGGCCTTAGCTCCCACTAGACACAGGAATGGTAAACGCACTGGCAGACAGGGCACAGCTGCTTCTCATCCAGCTCCTAGAAATCACATTAGAAGTTAAGCTGAGCAAATTAATAATACTCTTCAGGTCAGGCCGAAACTGTTTCTCCACCAGCCCCCACCAAAATGTGTGTGTGTGTGTGTGTGTGTGTGTGTATGTGTCTGTGTCTGTGTCTGTGTGTGTGCGTGTATCTATGTGTGCTTGTGTGTGTAAATGTGTGTTTGTGGCTATGTGTGTGAGAGAGAGAGAGAGAGAAAGAGAGAGAGAGACAAAAGAGAGAAAGAGAGAGAGAGAGAAAGAGAGGGAAGCGAGAGATGTGTGTGTGTGTGTGTGTGTGTGTGTGTGTATGTGTGTTTAGTAGAAATGCCAAATTAGGGGAATGACTCTTATCGGAGGAGGCACTGTAGCTTAGGAATCTTCAATCAGAATGCAAGTGGAACTCAATTCTACCAGCACAGCATCTGCTTTTTAAACTATCTCTGGCCACAACTATGCCCTGGCTGCAGCTGCAAAGGTAGCATCTTATAAACGGATCCAGACCACATTAGAGCCAGCCCTGGGCCAGATCGTCTGCACAGACGGCTGCTGCCTAGATTGCATGGCATAACTTCTGAACCACTTTAAAGCTGGGGGGGATGTGTGTGTGTGTGTGTGTGTGTGTGTGTGTGTGTGTGTGTGTGTGTGTGTGTGTGTGCGTGCTGGAGGCTCAGGTGGAGGCGGGGGCTCAGGTGGGGTGGCTCGGGTTGAGCGGGAGAGAATGAGGGAAAGAAAGAAAAAACGTTTTCTGACATGTGCTGAACGCATCAAGGCCACGAGAGGCAGAGAGGCTCTTGAAATAGTAAGAGAAAGGGGGGGGGGGGGATCACACATCACACCCTTAGCCCCCTCCATGCTTCCCTTTCCAAATTACATTTCGCTGCCCCAGTCCAACAAATTCCATCAGCCCTGACCTCAAAGTGGTATAAGTTCCCCTATGAAAGATTTTTTCTTTCCCACAAAGCTCTGGGTCCAGCCACGAACAGCAATGACCACAAGCCATTTGTTTGACTGACGGGTTTTTCAACAGATAGGCATTCCATAACCTCAATAAATCATTTCATGGAGCTGTACTGTATAATATTAATCGCAAATGGGGAATAATTAGGAAGACTTTATTTTCGTAGCTACTTCAGTAATTTAATTTGATCTGCAGAGAGAGAAGGTCAAGAATGACAAATCCTAAAGTGAATGAATTGAGCTTTTGCAGACTCAATTTTTTTGACATTTCGGTACAAATGTGACCACATAAAATCAGCAAAGGACGTTTTGTTCGACCGGTGCACATAAACAGACGTAGGTGAGCAGGAAGCAGATGATTGTCTGGAAGTCGTTTTGTCAAGAAGGTAAAGTATTCGGGTACAAACACACTCACACCACAATGCCCACCCACCCCTCCAAAACCACCACCCCCCCCCCCTTCAGGAAAACCATAAATAAAAGGTCAGTGCCACATTCCTGCAGTCGGATACACAGTGCTGACTCACACAACCACTCTCTGCACAAACAGACGGGGAAGTGGGGGGAGAACAGAGAGCTGGCGTGCTGGTGGCAGTAAACAAACAATCCCTCTCCAGCTTGCCCAGTCAGCAGACGACTGTGGGCCGCGCCAGGGCCAGATCAGTGCCAGATGTGTATGGGGGGGAACAGGCATCTGGGATAAGAGCTGCATTAAGACGGGATAATCACTGGATTCACCACAAGCAGTACCAGAACACCACAAACACACACACAGACACATACACACACACACAAACACACACACACACACCAAGGGCTGGGTGCGGGGGCGCAACAACCCAGCTGCCAAAACCACCGTGAGCACCGCGGAGGATTGCATTCCCAGCATGCATCTGAGCGTTTAGAGCCGGCTGCGTGTCAGAACAGGGGGATATTAGACCAGACGAGTGGTACACTTAATACCCATACAGGCCCTTTTTTAGTCTCTCTCTCTCTCTCACACACACACACACACACACACACGCACACGCACACACACACACACAGGTAGTGTGTCACAATGGCTGGTGGCTGAGAAGAACACAGCATCAGAGTACAGCAACCTCTACCTGGGAATGCAGACAGAATAGTATAGCATCCAAGCCTACCCACCCTCAGTGTGTGTGTGTGTGTGTGTGTGTGTGTGTGTGTGTGTGTGTGTGTGTGTGTGAGTGAGTGATTGGGGGGCCATTTAGTACCACAGTCCAGTCACCTCCAGTAGGCGTGGGGGGAGGACTGTTTTTCTTCCTACCAGTTCTGTTTGACATTCTTCACCAGGGTTAACCCAGGTCTGGACAGACAGAAAATGGCTTTGAAGTGAACACAGGACATCTGGATCGCAGTCTTAGTGTGTCGTCTTGTTTTGACACAGCTTTACTTACACCTATGTTTACCTAGCGCTGACTCTCCCGCCTCAAGCTGTTACCCCAAGTGCTATATGTCACGAAGTAGCGAGTTTAAAAAGTGCTAAATGTCATGTAAAAGGCAACTAAAAGCAGTTCTGAGGTACTAGGGCTTTAAAGAATAGAATAGAATAGAATAGAATAGAATAGAATAGAATCAAACTTTACTTCAGGAAGTCCCTTCAAGGAAACTGTGATATCAGCAGCAAAGCGACAAATCATAATACATATAAATACAAGTATTGCACAGATTAATGAATAAGGAGACAGATAGTCCATAAAAAAGTGTGTGTGTGTGTGTGTGCGCAACACTTTGTAACCCAAATGCAGAGTGGTGCTGTTAATCTCAGAGGTTGTCTTAAACTAATTTTCCACTGTGGCTGGCTGGCGTCCCCGTACACTGCTCCATTATCATCACCTCCTTTGTAAGACTGGCTGAGAAAAGCACCTTACATAACCTGGGTCAACAACAAGTGAATGGCATCCCACCTCCATTAGTTTATCGCAAGGGCTTTTATTCACAATGAGATTTCGTCACAATGCATAATGTCTCTGTCTGTCTCTCTCCCTCTGTGTCTCAACTTTATGTGTGTGTGTGTCTGTATGTTTGTTTCAACTTTATGTGTGTGTGTCTGTGCGTGTGTGTGTGTGCGTGAACGCCTGTCTGTCTTATGTGTCTACTTTTATTAGAACGTAAGCAGAGTTTTCCTGTTAAGTCTAGTGTGTAATTGCTTGTCTTGTTTCAAGACTGGACTCGTTCAACACACCCTGTTTGTCCTGTGTATGACTTTACAGTGTGTTTGTGTGTATGAGTGCGTGTGTGAGAGTAAGCTGCCTTTTGACATGACATGGGATAATAGGATACTGCCACTCCTGGTTCATTTCTCCAACTTGGCCAAGTTTTCTTTAGTGAGCTGTTTTTTATGGCTTTTGACTGTGTGTGTGTGTGTGCGAGAGAGAGAGTGTACAGGTATGTGGGTGCACATGTATTTGCATCTGTATCAGTGCACATTACATTTCATTTAATTCATTCACATTACAATTCATTTAATTCAGTACATTACACTTAGCAGACGCTTTTATCCAAAGTGACTTACAAAAGGAGGACATAATAATAATAACGCTTTTCAGTGCACAGTTATGTGTGTGTGTGTGTGTGTGTGTGTGAGAGAGAGAGAGAGAGAGAGAGGGTGCCCATGTATTTGCATCGGTATAAGTGTGCACAGGTGTGTGTGTGTGTGTGTGTGTGTGTGTGTGTGTGTGTGTGTGTGTGTACACGTGTGTGTGGTTGTGTGTTAATAATAGTTAATAATAGAGGGTGAGGTCCATATTCAGAGCAGCCATCACTCTTCCATTCACGAGTCTGTCCTCCTGAAACTCAAATTGCAGCTGTGGGCATTGTGGTTTCACGGCCACAAAGATCTATTTCTGTGGGTACACCACTGTCTGTGTGTGTGTGTCTGTGTGTGTGTGTGTGTGTGTGGGTGTGGGTGTGTTGGTGTCTGTATGTGTGTATACATGCTTTGCGGTCCCACGGCCACAAGAAGACTCACTCACCTGACCCTTAGTTGCCCTCTGAAATGCCTACACAGCATCTTTGTCCCAACAGACAAAAGGGAGGATACAGAGTTAAAGGGATTACAGCGGAGCCAGGGACTCGTTCCAACACTCTCGGGCAAACAGGTGAAAGTGTTTACTCTTAATTGTTTTTGGGAAGCAGTATTCTGCCAGAGCTAATATTGATGCTATTGTATTGCCCTACCCACACAGAAGTATGTGGCGCTCTCCAGCAAAGAGCAGTGTTTGTGTGTTTTAAAATAATAATGCTTTCCGATGAAAAGCAGGCCTGGTGAATGATTTTTGTTTGAAGCAAAAAAAAAACTTGTTGTTTTATGAGGCTCTGGCAGAATCCTTCACGCAGCTTCCTATGACGGCACTGCAAACACAGAACTCACACACAAAGGATAACAAAAGCAAAATGACATGTTATAAACAGGGAGTAAGTAAAATGAATTACTTTACTTGAGGTTGTTCATTAAATATGCTCCTTCAGGGAATGGTAGTGCCGTAATTAAAAGTGTACCTTAGCTAAGCCTGCTGTCTTCAATGATTTCTGAGCAGCTGGACAGCAAAGCGTTTAGCTGAAACTCATTTAATTCCTGGTGCTGAACTGCACACACACACACACACACAGACACACACTCTCTCTCTCTCTCTCTCTCTCTCTCTCTCTCTCTCTCTCTCTCTCTCTCTTAGCAATCTAAAGTCAATTATAATCTGGGCAGGACTCTTTGTAAGTTATTAGCTTCAACCCGACCACTGACCATGCAATCCTTTTGGATAAAACATCAATCGCCAGTGAATTTTTCAGGCACATGAGGTCAATTCAGTACCCTTGGGAGTGTGTGTGTGTGTGTGTATGCGTGTGTGTATATGGGTGTGTGGCTGTGTGGAGGGAAGCTGGTGGATATGGACAGAGTATTAAAACCAGAGCCCTGAGAGCAGTGAGTAACTTCAGCAGGACTTGGATCTGATGCTTTGGTGGCTCAGTTGAAGTTAATCTCTGTCTCTTTTTGATGTCGCATGACAGATTCACTGGGTCATTATTTACAGCACGAACCCATGGTGAGGAGAGTCTGTTTTAAGCTAGGAACAGACCTCACGATTTTTAGCCCTGAATATGATACAATGGAATGTCTGGGCCACTCATAGGTACTTGTAGGTAGTCTGAGGTATTTGAACATAGTCACGGTGCTGAGTTGCAACATGAGTCTTCATGTTTGTTGGTGACACAGATTTGAACCTTAAACGATCTCTTCCATTGTTGATGCAAGTCAGATTGAATCAAATATGTTTGATATGATTGATGCCAGCCTGTTCTTTGTTGTCTTAGTTGCAATTGTGACACACAAATCTGAGTCTTTGGTGTACTCAGTTGTGCTCTAAACGTAAAAGGCTGAAAAAAGTCAGAGGTCTGTTTCCAGCTCTACCTCCATACTGATTCATGGGAGTGGGTGATGTGTATATGAGCTTTCCCACAGAGCCTAGTACCAAAGCCAGAAAGTTAGTTAACCAACTTAATTCTCAAAGGATTTTACACATATAACATTAGAATAAACAATATAGTAGTCTTTACTGCAGGCCCTGTCCAGGTCTTGGAGTAGGCTGAGATCTTTGCAGATCTTGTAATGCTGACTTTTGGACAGGTACCAAGCTGCTAGCAGTGGGGATGAAGAGGAAGTCGAGTGACAGCAAGAGGAAGTATTTTAACAGGAGTGCAAGACTGGGCGACTCTGTGTGTGTGTGTGTGTGTGTGTGTGTGAGAGAGAGAGAGAGAGAGAGAGAGAGAGAGTGTGTGTGTGTGTGTGTGTGTGTGTGTGTGTGTGTGTGTGTGTGTGTGTGTGTGTGTGTGTGTGTGTGTGTGTGTGTGTGTTTGAGTGGAGTGTGAGAGTAGCTGAGACAGACTGGACATCATAAAAACAGGTGTAGCCAGCCATTAGTCTGAAGTCACTTAATGAATTACGTAACATTAGACTCTTCCTGGCAGAACTTTTGCTGCCAAAGTTTCCATTTTTAAAATAAACTGCGTGGCAGTTGATTAGTCTGACAGTTGGTGGTTTAACAGTGCAATAATAGGTAGAATACATTCCATATTGTACACATGTACAAACATGCTCTATCAATTTGCTTCAGTCAATCTCCTGAGGGTCCTGAGACTACAGCTGGTCAGCATTAGCTACAGAGTAACTGTGTTTAAATTAAACTTGTCTCATAGTGTATCTGGTGGCAAAAAACAACTGCATATATGTTGATAATTATTGGCATGCTGAATAAAAAAGCTGTGCAACAGGATATTGAACAGGTATGTCTGTTGGTAAAGCAATACAATATCTCTTTTCTGTACCCCAAGGTTACATGGGTCTTGCCTGGTGCGAATGGTGCAGAAATGTGCAAGGGACCACATATCTATATATTTTTAAATGTTAAGAGTAAGAAAATAGAAGACATATAAAAAATATAAAATAGAAAAATATAAATATGTTACAAAAAATATTACAAAACTTCAAAACAGTCACACAGAGATATATTCCTGGTGTGTACTACACTGTGGAAACCACCACTGGCCCTAAAGTTCTCTGATTTTGCTCTGACCTTGACCCAAACTCTGATCTGGGTCGACAGTGACGGTGACAGTGGCTAAGTGGCTAAAGGAGTCTTCCAACAATCGAAAGAGGTTGCTGACTAGGTCATAGTGCCCTTAAGCTGGAGCAAGACACTGAACCCTGCACTGCTTCTACTGTGTTGGTTGGCACCTTTACATTGTAGATCTCTGCCACTGTGAGATGCCTGTGTGTGAGGCATTACACTTTAATGTGCTTTGGGTGCTCTTGTGCTGAATGGGAAAGCCGTTGTATAAATGCAGTCCATCTGGCCCATATATGCTTCTGATCAGGTCCAACATCAGCAGGCTTTGGGGTCCTATCAGTGTTGTTATTGCTCCTGCAGCACCGTGGGTTTGAGGAGATTAAGAGCTCACCTCAGGCCCCTGAAGAGCGCCCCGCTGAGGTAACGTGAGATGGGGTTGAGAGGAAGCACGTTGCTGAAATCTGGAAAAGCCATTGCATCACTGAATGTCATTTTTACGTTACAACAAAAAAGGCAAGGCTTAGTTTCAGCAATTAGCATTCAGCAGACTCATGCCAGATGCCTGCGTGTGCATTCGAATGCTGGTTTGTGACATAGCTTGATCCCGCAGATCACTGCATCTGCTACCAATATTCCACTTTGTCTTTCACCTACCGCATGAATTACACTGTGTGATTGCCATAAATATTTTGGTGTCCCCAGGGGCCGTTGGGCAATGCATTCATAACAGCTCCATTGTTTCCATCCTGTGTCAATGCTGTGAAGCTAACCATTTGCAACTCTGACAACATCAATTTTTAACAGAATCTGAAAACCACTGATCATAGCCCTTTAAAGCTTTATGTACATATGCATGTGCACTTCTACTCACAAAGAGAGAGAGAGAGAAAGAGAGAGAAAGAGAAAAAAATATTACCAGTACCATTTCCACATCTGCATGCAATAGTAAAAGGCTATTATTTCACATTTTCTGCCCCATGCCAAATGTAGGAGTTGTTAGAGATTCCATTGACGGCAAAGTGCCATTTGTAAGCTACCCAGCAAGGCCAGAGGACCCCTCTCACTTACAGGTGTTGGTATTAAGCAGATATAAAGTACACATAGACCCAATCAATTGGATATTTCAAGTAATGTTGACAACTTGGCTGCTGTATAATAGACCTAATGTATTTTCGACTAATCTTTTACAAGTTCCTAACGATATTGACAAAACTAAAAAAGATGAACTGTCTTCTCATGCGAAATATGTCACAGATAGGTGTAACAGTCTGAAACATTCCTTGTTTTTCACATAAATAAACAAGTAAAAACGTGTCTATAAAGCCAGTCTTGTTCACCGTGGTGACCATGGCAGTAGTCACAGCCTTAACGAGCTGTGAGCTGTGTGCACGCCAATTCCTGGTAGCCTTCAACAGCCATGACTAAGTTGTGTCGCTATAGCACCGGCTTGCACCCTCCCATTCACTATTGAGCGAGGCGGCTACAAAAGTAACGTACAACTCCCCCTTGAAACGTCACGGGAGCTTTCAATATTTAAAGATTGCAACAAGTGAAGACCAAAGTCTCGCTCAAGAAGAACTGTGTGAGTGGTCGTCCCGTGTAAAAAGTTGTAGCGTTGTACCTTTTGTTCAGCCCGGATTTTAGGATACTTCTCTTGGTACCATGCCTCAGACGGTTACTCTGAGTGGCCCATCACCGTGGGGTTTTCGTCTTGTGGGTGGAAGAGATTTCAGCACACCGCTGACCATTTCGAGGGTACGTAGTGACGTGTTTTATAAAGCAACCGGCTTATTGATACCGGTCCCTTTGCCTTTTGTTTTGATAGCTATTTCTCGCTCCACATAAAAATAGTCCTGTAAAGTTACCGGCCGGTAACTATCGTTGACGCTGTTCTGTAGCCGTGAATAGAAATGTAACGATACCAATACAGGCTATCTTTTAAAAGAAATTAATACTGATGGTGTATTTTGTAATGATAGACTATGAACTGTTTTTCTCATGTGAATGAGACACGAGAAATATGAGTCTGTTGAATGAAAGTTTTTTTTTCTTTTACATTCCTTGATACAAGCCTTGGACTTGCATAAGAACAGCCCCCCAGTGATTCAGCTAATATAATGAAGTTTTAAGTTAATACATTCCCTATTCTCATTGTCAAAGTAAAGTGTAACATTACAGTGACCATGATGTTATCCGACTTTAACTGCAGCCGGGATAAACTAACACAGCCGCTAGAAGGGCCGCTGACAGTAATTTCACCGGTGACCGCCTTTGGCTTTAAATGGGACTATTTCAGGTGTTGTGCCAGCTGTTGAGAGTATTCTCTTGCCCTCTTAGACTGACCTACTTTCGTAAGGCTGTAGCCTACAGCTGGACTTAGTTTATTTGTCATACTTGACAGGTGAGTGGTAGGCTATTGCAAATTGGCCCACATTTTCTTTGTCCTTAGTTATCCCATTCGCATTTCACAAAGAAGGGAAAGGAGAGCTTGCAAGCTTTGGGAGTTTACTTGGAGAGCAGTTTACAAATTTCCCAACAGTTGGGTCAAGGTGTGACAAGAATTTTGGCTGTCACTGTTTAGCTCCTTAATCATTTGTTTCTTTAAACTTAAGTATTCACACACAGAGACACGCACACACAGACACCGTAGTAGTAATAGTAGTAGAGGTACTTTATGTATCCCAAAGGAAATTAAGGAACACACACAGGGAGAGAGAGAGAGAGAGAGAGAGAGAGAGAGAGAGAGAGAGAGATAACAGGGCTTCATTGCAAAAGCACTCTGAGAAGCTCTAAACTGAGCCATTAAAGGCTCATGACTAAGGTTATTTGTTGTTGGTAGATTGCATTGTTATTCATCAGGATTTTAGAACCAGAACCATGATTGAGGATTCTCTTAAAGAACACATTTTTCTTTGAGATTGCTGAATTCACTATGGCTAAATGTAATTTGTTCATCATCATTATATATCATATCTTCGCAACAAGTCTGTTATTGTGCACCGTGTGAGGGGTAGCTTTCTACTATCAGGGCCTGTCTGCAAGGTCGTGCAGCTCTGGCTGAGAGGAAAGTGATGAAGGGTACACACGATGGGATCCAAATGTTCTCACCGCGATTAAAACCTCATTTGACTTGGTCAAAGTGTGGCTGCCTCCCCAGACGGGAGTTCAGCAGTGTTATCCCGTCCTCTAAATTATGCGGGAATTCCTGAATTATTTTCCGTCGCTCATGGCCTGTTCTGCCTTCTCTTCCCAGCTCCACTGCACGACCGCTCTCTCTCTCTCTCTCTCTCCCTCGCATTGCTCGAGACTAATGACCTGGAGCACCTGCCGTTGTGTTTGACTTTAATCAGACGTTTCCTAAATGCATAACAGAACAAGCACAGCACACGTCCTTCTTGCTGCCACCGTAGGGTTTTGACATCAGCTGTGTTGTGCCAGCGCTGGTATAGGTGGAGCATTACACGTACTTAGAAAGAGAGGGTGAGAGCGATTGTGTGTGTGTGTGTGTGAGAGAGAGAGACAGAGTGTGTGTGAGAGAGAGTGAGAGAGAAGGAGAGAGACACACACACCACACACATGCACACACGCATAATTTATACATTGGGCATGTTAATGTCAAATGGTGGTTGTCTAAAACAGCTCCCAA
>CM059272.1:16098925-16298925 GCA_030347295.1 Setipinna tenuifilis
ACTGGTGGCAGGTTTTTTTTTGGTAGCACACAAAACGTGTCACCACATGGCAGCATGAATTCCCACAATGCATCTGGAAAGTTATTCGGTAGCACTGGAAAGGTGGCTCAGCATGCTGTGGCTGGTGGTGAAAGCTAATTCCACCACAGGTGACAGTGTATAATTTCGAGGGAAGAATCTCATTTGAATGCTCCATGTCAGAAGCAAAACCACTCAGAGCCAGCTGGCTAGATAGTCCCAGAGGAAGATAACAGCACTTTGCCTATCGCAGTCATTTTGCCTCTTGCCTAAAGGTTTGTGCATCTGAGTTACATGTACATGTGGGTGTTCAAAAAAGAAAAGAATTAAAAATGACAAAATGACAACCGTTTTACTCGGCCTCCTAAATGTAGCGATTAAATTTTTCTATAACTGTCACTATCGTGCTGCATTATACTGTTGTAATTTACGCAACTTGGCATCCCCTGAGCTGTAAGTGTGACTGTGGACTCTGCCTGTGTGTCTGTGTTAGATAACACCTGGCAGCAAGGCTGCACTGGGGGACCTGTGCCCTGGGGACACCATCCTGGCCATCAACGGAGAGAGCACAGACGCCCTGACACACATGGAGGCCCAAAACAGAATCAAGGCCTGCAAAGACCAGCTGGTCCTGGACATCAGCAGGTAGCCTACTCACTTACTCTCCTGGGAATGCTGTCTTTTAACGCTGTCCACACTGTACACACGGACACCCACACACACAGACACCCACACACACTCACACACACACACATACACACTCACATCCGCGCGCACACACACACACACACACACACATACACACACACACTCACACTCACACACACACACACACACACACACACACACACACACACACACACACACACACACACACACACACACTAGGTCCACGTGCAGTACAGAGGGGGATACATTAATATTTCACCGACGTTTTTATACACAGAGGCTTCCACTGTGAGGCACAACGGAAGCAGAAACATGATCAGGAAGAAAACATGGACAGTGGCGTGCTATATCTATAGTTGAGACTGAATGCATTTGGACAATAGAATGCTGTGAAGGGATACAGAGAAGACAAAGAAAGGCGAAACTGCTGGAAAAGGGGTAGGGAAGAAAAGAAAATATGTCTAGGGGCTAAGAGGACAAATGTGTGTGAAACTTACAAGGCCGAGGGCTTCAGTTGTGTTTTTAGGATCAATAAATCTCACTTGATAAAGTAACTAGAGAGCCTGTGCAGGTCCTGTCGTTTGTATGCTTTGTGGAACAACAGTTTCCCTCAGGGCTCATACACAACATGAACTGATTTCCAAATGAGGACCAAAAAAAACGGGCCAGCCAGACATAACATGCTGTTTTCCCCACGCATGTTGGTATGCTAGTCTTTGTTCAGGAACTTTAGAAGTGACACATTCGTTTAGAGAGATAATAGGGGCACGTTGGGAGCCACTGGAATTTTGGGGTCCAACGGAAATAATCTGTCTAAACAGCAGGCCGTTCCATTTGGAACTCAACATTCTGGAATGGTGCCGAAATGGAATGTTTGACTGTCTGAAGGTTTCCAATAGAGAGATACGAGGTCTCTGGTGAAAAAGTTAGCTGCGCTGCTAGCCAGCGTCTGGATAATGGTGACAGTATGGAATATAAAACACTGCGGCAGTCTGAGCTCGTGCCCCAGGATCAAACTCTGGGGGGTTTTTTTCTTTCTTTTTTTTTCTCAAGGGAAATGTTCTGCTGTGTGGAAATGAAAAGCTTACACACATGCTTGCCTGCCCTCAGGAAATAAAAAAAATCAAGAAGCACACAGTGATCAGAGGAAAAGCCCATGGGCTTCCGTCCCTGTCAGGGCTTCTTCGATAGACACAAGAGCCTGGCCATTTTTGGTATGCATTTCTTTCGGAGCAAGCTGCCCATTCTCAGCTGGGACAGCTTCCTGGACAGAGACTGCCCATATATCAGCCGAGGACATTAAGTGGTAGATTCACTCAGGAGCCATAAATTTGCCGTCATACAAACAGGCCAAGTTTCAGTGAGAAATTGGACAGAAGGCTGGGAGTTCCTTCCTCTTCCTTTACAAGCCACAACACACGGCATGGTTTCTAAACTGGCGTTCGCCTCTCTCTTCTGAAGAGCCTCTTTGCTCTGTCTTTAAAGGCCTTGTAAAAGTGAAATTAAGAACCCTAATTGGCACCCTTTTGTGTGACACTCAACCATGAAATGCACCCACGCTTGATGAGCAGTTTATGAAAATCTTTCCACACCGCAAACACCTCTTCAAAGATGAGGTCATGGCTTGTTTTTCAAGTTGTAGTCATTATCATATCTTCCTTGTCGACTTTAGCCCGATAAGAGGGTGATGTCAGCCCCGGAGAGGCCATTGCCAATGCAAAACAAGCCTCTAACTGCCGCTGTTAGAGGTTATTTCATCATGTGAAGGGCAAGATGAACACCCTGGCTTTGATCGCTGCCCCGAGTAAAATGGCCGCTTGCACAGCACAGAGATAAGCTCTTGTTGACTCTTCCCTGCACTGTTTGCCCAACAGAGGCCCAGAGAGGTGCTTTGCTGCACGTCTCAGGTACTGAGAGCTGGTCAGGTGACACTAGCCTATACACAGACACTAGTCAGGTTTTTAGGCTAGTCTTTACACAGAGAGTGGTCCTACTAGTGACCTTTACACAGGTATAGACAGGTTAGATTATTAGGTTAGACAAAGATACGTGTCAGATTGCTAGACTATTCTATTTACCGTTAGCTATTGTTCAGATTTCTTAACTAGTCTATACACAGAAGCTGGTCAGACTATTAGTCTAGTTTATACACAGACACTAGTCATCTTATTAGATTAGTCTTTACGCAAACAGTGGTCCAACTAGTAACCTTTACACAGCTATAGACAGTTTCGATTATTATTTGTCTAGTTCATACTAAGACACATGTCAGATTGCTAGACTATTCTAATCTTCTCTAATCTATACACAGATGCTAGTCAGACTAGCAGTATACCCACATGCTAGACAGGCTGTTGAACTAACCTATACACTTAGGCTAGTCTATACACAGATCCTGGTCAGATTACTAGACCACTGTATGAACCATCACATCATTATCTACAGACAGACACTGGTCAGATTACTAGAGTACTCTGCAGTCGTCTAGAGTAGTCCACAAGAGCAGTCTGCAGGCGCCGAGGAGTGTTTGTGAGGTTTTTACTGAAACAAGCAGTGGGCTAAATGTCTGAGGCTTCATTTAAAAAGTGGGGGAACACTGAGTGTTGGTGACAGATGAAGTGGTGGTGACTTAAAGAGATGAAAAGAAATAGGGGTAGGAGTTGTAGGGGTAAGAGAAAGGGAGACAGAGAGAAAGAGAGAGAAACAGAGAGAGAGAGAGAGAGAAGAAACAGAAGGCAGGAGAGAATGAGGAATCCACTTGGGCTTTGAAATAGCTTTAGCGGTCGAGATTCCTCTTTGCTCTGTGTGTGTGGCTGGATATTCAATTACATTGAAACTGTGGTGGCATGGAATTAAGTTACCTTTTCTGTACACCAAAGATTTCAGATAATTCTTTTCCTGGAGTTAAATATGATTAAGCTGAATCTTATCTTATCACCTCAGCAGAAACTGCACATAACAAAAACAGAACCAAGACCATGACAGGATGATACTGAGGGCGAAACCGGTGCGTCTCAAATATGCCCTAAATGTCAGAGCAAGAAAAAGAGGGGGAGGGAACGAGAAAGATAGAAAGCGGGACAGGGACAGAGAAAAACGAGAGGAGGAATAAGACACAAAGAGGAAAGCTGGAGAAAGGACTCGGAGGGTGAAGGAGATATCGCTGAGAGTGATGACTCGGCCAGGCCTATTTCCAGACTTTTTTCTGAAGCTGCCTGTACCTTTTGTGTGACACAGACATGAGTTGGGAAAGCACAATGTTGTCGTGTGCAGTGCACCAAGCTGCTGACAACAGGAGGGCCGAAACTGCCAAGCCGAAGAGGTCTGTAATTTTGCATTGCTGTCTTCGGATAAATATATGAGCACACACATCTGCTCCGACCCCAAAATTACAATGAATGCGCACAGGCTCCAGGCACTTCTGAGCGCAAGAATGTACCCACAATGCCTCTGAAGGCATCACCCTTGCTCAGGGGCACACAAGGGATACTTTTTCAGAGGATTATTCTATTTTATTGCCATTGGATTCTTATGTTTTATTTGTCATTTCTCAGATCACGTTGTGACAATGAAATGGGTAGTAGGTGCTGTGTAGATGGGTTTCCTTTACAAGTGTTTGAAGTTTAAAAAAAGCATACATTAGTCTATTTATCCATCCACCCATTCATTCATTCAGTCATTCGTTCCTTCTCTCATCTATTTATTCTATTTTTGTAGGTTGGGTTGACAGGGAGGTTGAAGGGTCTCTGGTTTGACTGACTAATATGACTTGGCTTAGTCTCCAGGTGACGTTCGGTGCCATTTGGGTCGTGCCGCTTTTTGCTTGTGTCATGCGGGTTGTGCTGCGTATTGCGTGTGTTTTTTTTTTACAATGCCCCTGGGAGGATGAGCTGAGCTCGTAAGTGGCTCTCTCTCAGACAAGAGGAATGTGTTGATATGATTAACATATTTGTCACACCACAGTTGGTTAAAATAGAGAGAGGGGCGACAGAGAGAGAGAGAAAGAAAAAGAAAGAAGGAGGGACAGAGAGGGGGAAAGAAAGAGAGAAAGAGAGCGGTTAATTCATCTCGGCTTTAACAGACATGAAGTCACCCTCCACTGCCTCGTCTGGTCTGCCCCACTTCCAGAGGACCTCACATTTGGACGGGAGTACACAGTAACCCCTCCCCACGCACACACACACACACATGCACACACACACACAAACACACACACACACACATACACACACACACACTCCCGATCCCCACCTTTGGTTTAATTTGAATGGGAGTTCACAGAGACTACCCTACCCCCCCCCACCTCCCAACACACACACACACACACTCACATACACACAGCTGTATTTCAGCATGGCTGCCTGCCTAATCAAAGTCCTGTCTTAGGGGAAATTGGGCCGCGTGACCATGGTGGCCTGTGTCCAGGTTGACGGAGGTGCGTGTGAGGAGTTGATAGCTTCCCTCTTCTCCTCCGCCTTTTTAGTAAATCCTCTCCTTCTGCAAGCCCCCCGCCCCCCTATAAGACATGAATCAGCTGTTAGGACTCTTCCCCCCTCTGGCTCTCTAGTCCTCCGAAATCATCTCTTACAGCAGCTGCAGTCTGGGCAGCTCAGTGCAGGCCTGTTGTTGTAGCAATATGGTGGAGCCATACATACATGGGTAGATAGATGAATGAATGAATGAATGAATGAATGAATGAATGAATGAAGGAACAAACGAACAAATGAACATGTATGTATTCTCCCTCCAAACACAGATTCACTCATCAGAATTGATACATAAACTACGAAGCTCATAAACACAAAAGCTACACTACCAAAAGCCATTAACCGGAAATATAACTTGACGAGTGGTGACGGGCAGTAATGAACATAACCAACGCGCTGATCTGGACCATATGGGAGCCAGACTGCGGGCCGACTGACCTGCCGTCTGGCCTGGTACCTCTGAGGAGGGGCGAGACAAATGAGGGTGATTAGTTTCCATGCCGGGTCTGGACTGCGCTGTCAGAGAGACATGCAGGGGACTGGCAGGAACCCCTAGTCCTAGTGAGTCATGACACCAACCCAGTAGAGGATGGAGAGAGAGCGAGAGAAGCCATGATGAAGAGAGGGGGAGAGAAAGAAAAGAAGGGAGAGAGAGATAGACACAGACAGAGGGTGGGAGAAAGGGAAAGGAAAAAGTGACTGTGAGAGGACAGAAAGAGGAGGGAGGTGGGGCAGGGAAAGGGCAGAGAAAGAGAAGAGAAAGGTTAAGACAGGATAGAGGGAGAAGAGGGATGGGGTGAGGAAAGAATGGTGTGTAGGGAGGAGATGAGGAGAGAGAGAAGAGGAAGGTTAATACAGGATAGAAAGAGAGGAAAAGGGGTGAGGAGAGAATGGGGTGAAAAGAGGAGAGGGGGAGAGAGAGAGAAGAGGAAGCAGTGAGTAAGGGAGAAAAGAAGAAAGGGAAGGGGGAGAGAGTTGGAAAAGAAGAGAAAGGAGGTAAAAAAGCAAAAGAGAGAGAGGAGGTTAAGAAGGACAGAGAGAGGGGGAGAAAGGCAAAGAATAAAAGGAAAACGAGAAGAGAGAGGTGTCCCAGCAGACAACCTCTGACTCTCAACTACCCACAAATAAGTAAACAAATAAACGGATGAGTGAATGGGTAAATGGATGACTGAACGAATGATTATGAGGAAGCTGGGACTGTGGCCAAGTCTGAGCTAAAGGCTAAAAAAGAAGGTGAAAGCCAGAAAAAGTCTCCCCCTCTCAAGCAGACCATGGCCTGTGACAGACACATCAAAAGAGAAGCAGAGCCAGATAGAGAAAGCTTTGGCCGTGCAGACGCCATTGATCTTGACCAAGGAGGCTATTTACTTTTATGGCCCCCGCTCCCCAGCAGACACAAGCCCCACGCACCGCTGATGGTGAGATCTCTCCCTGTGAACCCAGAACAAAGTGCCTCGCTGGTTCTCTCCCATATCGGCCTTTTGATGAGAAGCTGCCGGCTCAGCACATCTACAGACACGTGAAGAGGAGAAACACGGCCTTTAATGGAGCGGCCAGCGTCTTCACACGCAGACGCCGTGTAGAGAGGGGAGAAGATCTTTATATAGCCAAAGCAAACATCCTAAATGGCCCAGTCAATCTGGTTTAATGGAGGTGTCTGTTCTGGAGTCTGAAAAAGGACAATAGGAGCGGAGCGAGACTGAGAGGAAGTTGTGATAACTGTTCTCCATCTCAGTGGAGAGCATGCTGACCAAGGTCACACAGAAGGGCAAGGCGGATGGGGAAAGATATGTCAGTGTGTCAAATGAATGGGAGAATGTGTTCCTATCAGTAGTTATGCATTCAAGCACTTCTTTAAATGTCAGACCATAAATGTCTGATGAGATCAGATGCTGTGTGTGTGGCTGCTGTGTGAGTGATGTAGAGAGTGCTGTAGGATAGTCAAATATGTAATCAAATGTGTAATTAATGACAATTTTGCTGCTCTTGACCTTAAATCTGAAATGGCCGACATCCTTCACGCTAAAATTAAGGAGGATACTCCTTAAAGTCAAACTTCTGACTTTTCTTATCTGATCAGATATACACTTTGGACTTGGTACAAGACTTATAGTAGTAAGTTAACAGTGTACTGAAACTCCCTGTCTGAAAGATCAAATGTTTGACAGTTAAATGAGAGGCTTTTACTGAAACTTTTTAGTTCTCCCAAGTTTTTACCATCAATGGCTGAATGCTGAATTGAATTGGCCCTACTAGAACTCTGTAAGTTCTCCCTAGTCTTAAACACCACAGGCTAGACACAAGTGAATGTGCCTTATAGGAACTCTTTTAGTTCGTCTTAGTATTAAACATCACAGGTTAGACGCAATGTAAACTGATTTTACTGGAACCCTTATAGTTCCCCACAACTCTTAAACATCACAGATCGGACACGAGTGAATTTACTAAAAGTTTTCTAGTTCTCCCTAGCTGAGTTCAGTGTTGTTATACTTGCTGAGTCAGGCACACGGGATCCACCAGGCCTGCCGGAAAAGGTGGGAAACAATGCGTGCCTTTATGGGACCGGGTCTGTTGGCTACTCGCCCTTCGTCGTCTCCCCTTTCTTCTCTGTTCTTACTTGTTTTCTTTGACGCTGATATAAAACAGGCTCTTGTGTTTCAGTTTTGAATTGCGTGGGTAATTTGCAGGCTTAGAGGGCTTGGCTGAGGTATTAGAGTGAGAATCATCAATCATATAAAATAAAGTATTTGAATGTAAGCTCTCGCTAATGCCTCTCTTTACCTGTGTGTGTAGAGCTCACAGTCGGTAGGGCCAGGAGTGCCTGTTTCATTTCCTTAGCAGGGTCTTAAAAATCCTCAGGTGGAAACACTACACACAATTACATACTCTCTTGCTCCCCCACACACATATATACACACCCATGCACTCCCTCACCTACACACACACACACACACACATACACACACGCACACACACACACATAAAGAATAACTAACTTGCACATGTGCATACATGTACACAAACACACAAACACAGGCTGGTTTTGATATGGTTACTTGGACATGTGCACACACGCAGAGACACAGACACAGACACACACACACACACACACACACACACACACACACACACACACACACACAGGCTGCCTTTAATATGGGCACCCTGCTGCTGCTGCTGCTGCCTTGCCCAGTCACCCATATGCCACTTTAATGGGCAATGACCTCATCTCCCCGCACCCTCCCCCATGCGTATGCACACACACACATACACACACACACACACACACACACACACACACACACACACACGAACACACACATACGAACACACACACCCATACCCATGCACACACACACACACACAGAGGTGTCTTTGTTGCTGGCTGACCGGCAGGCGAGGGGACGTAGGTGTGAGGGAGCGTCCACTGGCAGATGGCTCAGGCCGAGCTGGGGCTGAAGCCGGGGCTGGAGCGCTTGGTCTTTGTTCCTCGGCCTCTCTCCTCCGCCTGGCCTTTTGCTCTCTCAGTGGCGGTCCAGTTCAGGCCGCTGGTGATGTCATGGAAGTGACCTTTGGGGGGAAGCCGAAGCTGGCGGCGTTCCCTCGCAGTGGCAGATGTGGCGGCCAGTACAGACCAGCCGCGCTAGCACTCAACACACACACACACACACACACACACACACACACACACACACACACACACACACACAGACACTCACCACATGTGTCTCAGCTGGCCAGGAATGCTGAGAGGCCTTTTGTGTACCCCCCACCCCCCCACTTCACAGGCATACACGCACACACACAAACATGCTCACTGACATAAATTTAGACAAACACTACATGCATACTTACATACACGATCTCTCTCTCTCTCTCTCTCTCTCTCTGTCTCTCTCTCTCACACACACACACACACACACACACAGTCAAACATGTCCCCACATACACCACATACACACATACATGCATAGATATGCAGTCTCTCTCTCACACACACACACACACACTGTGGCCCTGTTTTTCTAGAGTGCTTGAGATGACATGTAATTTTCAGCTGGGACCCTATGATTAAGTGCAATGCGTCAAAAGCTCCCGTTTTTAATTTCCCGTGGAAATACATTTTACTGTGAGCACGTATGGTTTTCATGTGCGGTATTTATGTGGAGATCATTTGGCAGCTGTTGTGCCTTATGAAGAGAACGAAGTATACTTTCAAGTCATTGTATTTATGTAGGTTCTGTATGTCTGTCTTGTAATAATCAGGTACTGCCTTTTAAATCTTTTTTTGAGTCCTCGGATCATGCAAGTCATGAGTTTTTCATTTCCTTAATATTACGGCTAAACCTTTACAGTTAAATGTCTTCCATTTGCACTGGTCGGGCTTCAAGTCACATTGTCAAAACACTTCACACACACTGCACTGTGTGTGTGTGTGCAGTATAAGATAAGACAAATAAGATAAAATACTGTTTGTGGACAATAATGTGAATAATTAGACAAACTGCAGTTATTGTGATGATGACATTAAATCCCAAAAAAACATTTCTCATTTATATTTCACCTCATGCACTGTTTGTTATTATACTTAAAATGTTAACACACTGTTTCCATAATGGTTAAAAACACACTCCAAACAAAACAAATTCCATGCGATTTCTACTGCAACCATCTTCAAACACACAAGAGATCTATCAAGATATTTAAAGACAAATTAAACAACCTTTCTAAACTAAATTGCAGTTCTGTTTGAGAGTGTACCTGTGGTAGATGTCAAGTGACCAAACTGAGAAACAGAGGGACTGGACCCCTCATTGTTATGTGCAGTATGAGAAATCTTTCTACAATTTTGTTTTCATTTGTATTTATTTATTAATAATAAAGATAAGAATAATTTTTATAGTATCTTTTTTACCAGAAAATTATTATACACATATACACAAAGAAACTATAAAGAGAAGTACCTGGTCCTATTAAAAAAGAAGTGGAGCTAATTGCTGCATTTCTCACTGTAATTAATTATTTATTACATATTGTCAGAATAACATGAAAAGGTTATTATTTAATAATGTTATTATGTGGAAAATCATTGAATATTAAAAAATGAAAGGTAATAAATTACACAGTGCTCCTTTTTGTAAGTGTATTTCTGCCAGTGCTATATGAGCCTTATATAAGCTATAAAAAGCTATAAAAATGTTTTGGTTTCATTGAGTTCTGGAGGCGAGATTAACAATTTGAATAAGAGGCAAGTTAAAATGCAAACTACATGCAGAGTTTTGGAAATGTGGCTTCAGTTTTGAACAACCGTGTGTTCGCAATCAAAAAAATTTGTAAGAGTATGCTGCAGTATACCCAAAGCGGATTTTTGTTTTGCATTAGTGGACATGTTGACAGTATAAGGACAGCAGGAGGTAACTGAGAGGGATGTTTGCTTATGTGATTGTGTCATTATTAAACCACGTGTCTTAACAGAGAACGTGTTCTGTGTATGAATGTGGCCATTGCCATGGTGAAAAGAAGCCGCTCATTTGAAGTGGGCTCTGTTAAATATAAACATATTTGCTAAATGTGCTTTGGCAAGCTACTTGCGTCACCCTTGCCTCAAGTGATCTTTTAGTGAAGGGGTGTAACATGCCTGTGAGACTGACTAATGTTAAGTCATACTGACTAGCGGTACGTGTAAGACAGATGCCATTTTAGCTTTTCATAGCTAAGCTTAGCTTTTCTGTGCAGTAACTAAAACCACAATTTCACCGTGCTTACTGACAAGCCAATATTGTTTGACTTTTTGTGGTGAGTGAAGTTTTGTTTTTTTTGCCCACGTAGTTATGGAATTCTGTGTGCTATGCTTTAGTTGTGCCAAGTGTGCTTTTTTCACTGAAATGGAAAAGCACATTTTTCTCAGCAAGTGCGGAGCTGTTTGACGGCATGGCTGTGGAGTGCTGTGTGTGTTTTACACTTTTGCCGCTTCAGTTGGAAGAAAATATTCACCGCAGAAATGGAAAATCAATGTTTAGTCAGCAAGTCCTCATCACTGTTACATCTGCCAATTTCAGGAATTTAAATTCAGCTATTATTTGTTTGGCTGTGGTTTGGCATATAAAAAAGCCATAACTCTCTGCTCATTTCAGGACTTTTTGATAGCCACAGTAGCACACAGAACTAATAACTCAATGAGCCATCCAATCACAGCTTTCTTAACCCAAAAAACGATTTTGACTTCCCACACTTGATGGTGAAGGCAAATTCCCAGGATGCAACAGCAGCAGATGCTGGCAGACCCAGTTTCTTAATAGGGCCCAGCCAGGCCTGCAGTCAATGCACTGCTGAAGGATACAGTATGCCTGGGATGCCTGCAGTCAGAGTTAAGACCAGTAGAAGAGTGAGGGTTGAATGATAGCTCGGGCCTAATGTGTAATGTGAGACATGTGCACACAGGGCAGAAAAGTCTTTTATTTATGAATGACTTCAAAGTAAGCGGGTAAAGCAAAACGCGCCAAAGTATTTAAATTGATGCGGCTGCTCCTCATGAATGAATGCATAAAACACCTACCATAAGCCAAAAGACACCTGGAACGCCACCTGGTCAGAAGAAAGGGAAAGAATAACAGCATTCCTCCACTGTTTCCACACACACACGTACACACACACATGTACACACACTCACTCACACACACACACACACACACACACACACACACACACACACACACACACACACACACACACACACTCACACTCACACTCACACTCACACACACATGCACACACACACGTCGGCCTAATCTCATCTCTTTATTTTCCTTCCTCAGATCTGAAAACAAGGTCTGGTCTCCAGCTGTTTCAGAAGATGGCAAGACGAGTCCATTCTCCGTCTGCTCGGAGCCTGATTCACAGGTACCGCCCTCACCTCTCCTTCTGCTTCCACACAAAACAGACCACCAGAGCCGGACGTTTGAGCTTCAGGAACAAAAAGTCCTGCTGTGTTTTCCTGTGTTTAGCCTCCTGTGCATGGAACACAGGTGGCATCACTAATTAGCTGATCTGTCTGGCTGAGGAGTTGTGTTAGTTAGAATAAGCTGTCTCAGTAAATAGCTCAAACAAATGAGTGGTGCCACATTTAAAGTGAGAGGGATTTCCAGTTGTCGTTGTGATCATACAGCACACAGAACAAAGTTCAACCTCTGCCTTTAACTTATCCTATCACATGTGTGAGCAGGGGGCAGCCATTACAACGGCACCCAGGGAGCAGTGTGTGCTTACAGTACCCTGCTCAGGGCACCTCAGTCATGGGGGAGGATGGGGGAGAGCGCTGGTCAGTCACTCCCCCCACCCACCAGTTGTTGTGAGGAATTGAACCTGTGTCCCTTTGGCTGCAAGGCCAACTCCTTGACCGTTAGCCCATAACTACCCCTTTTATTTTCTGATACCAGGATGTCTGGCACTGCAGATCACAGGCCACATTCTAATGTTTATCGATACCATGGCCAGACTGTTGCCAGGATGACTTTACTACAGAAAACACTACACCAGTGGTTTGGCTTTAAAGATTATTATAATACATGGCTTGAAATGTTAGCCATTTTTAATGAGGCAGGGAGATGACAAAAGACTGTAGTGAAATACGAGCGATATCGGCATGTGATGAGTGAGCAAGTTTGTAATTTATTTCCACAGAGACCCTGCAGATGTGGTGCTTGGGTGATGGTGTCATTCACTAACGGGATAAACACGCACACACACGCACACGAACACACACACATACACACACACACATAGCAGAACTGTCTGAGCTCTTCTTCCTGCTGTGAGTCGAGACCCACAGCATCGTTTCGGTTTTTCACGTCATTCAGCACGGCCTTGCATGGCGCCTCGATTAACTCGGTGAGGGTTTGCTCTAAAAACGTGTGGGGTCTGTGATCTTCCGCATAGCGAACACAAACATGCACGCTGTGTGTGAGCGCGAGCGAACAAGCATGAGAGATGCGCTCATGTAAACTCCATCCCTTCAACGCTGAAGCCGCGAGCCAACAGCGAGGCTAGCCGTCATGTCTCATGGCTCCCCTGGTAGTGACTGTCTGGCTGCGGTGCATTACTGTAGCTTGTGTGTTTGGACCTCTCTGGAGCCAGTGAAACACAATGCAGTTTACATCCACTCTGCCTCCATTTTTTGGTGTCATGTGAGCTAGTTCACACAATGTACAGGCTGAGCCTCCGCAACAGCGGGGAGGCAGATGGAGTGGCCGTGGTCTGTCTGCTTCACTTCTCCCTTTCTCTAACTCTCTCTAAATCTGCGGCCAGGTCAAGTGCTGGGACAAGTTCCTATTCACGTCCTACGGAACCGTCTCATTCCGCTTGGCTCCGGCACAGCTCCCATTACAGCTGTCAGCATTGTTGAATAAATACTTATATCACCATGACAACAGCACTGGAATTCCCAAGTATTCTTTTCCTGAATAGACAGGAAATGACACGTGGAATTTGTGAGCTGTTTCCTCATACTGCTTCAGTGTATATAAAGTGTCTTGATTTTTTTATTTTTTGTATTTTTAAAAGGGAAACATGTCATAAGCAAGGAACCAGTGTTTATCTCTGAAGCTTCCCCCATCTGCTGTGAGCATAGAGAGAGCACATTTGATTCCCATCAAAGATAAAGAGAATCTGCCACCAAAACCCACTCTGACATCCATGATGTGCGAATCTGCGCGCACATGTGTACAGGTCCATAAAAAGCACATCTTGAGATATTCACTGGTCCTTGGGTGTCGTAAAAACTCCAGTTGTAGCTCTGCAGTGGCATTTGGACAGTGCGGACGTCAGGAATGCATTAGGGGGAAGCGTTTTTAACCCACGTCACCAGAGCTTCGTCCTCGCTGAGAGAGAGCTAGAGAGAGAGAGAGAGAAGAGAAGGGCAGATAGGAGAAAGATAGAGGAGAAAGAGAGGAGAGAGAGGGATAGTGGAGAGAGGAGAGAAGGAGAGAGGAAAATAGAGGAGAGAGAAATAGAGAGGAGAGAAGGGAAGAGAGGGGGAGAGAGAGACATATGGGAAACAGAGAAAGAGAGAGAGAGAGAGAAGGAGAGCAAGGAAAGAAAGAGTGAAAGAGAGCCAAGTGGGGTTATTCGGCCAGAGAGCTTTCTCTCCCTAGGCGTTTATTACATCTGACAGCGCGGGGCAATGCATAGCTGAGGAGCGCCGTTTTTTCATTAGCTGGAATGCCTGTTCGGCGAGGAGGACTGTAGGGGAGCAATCAGCAGACCTTTATGAATGGAACAAGTCAGTGCTCCTCTGAAAAACTCGGTCAACGTATTACCGGCTGGCTTTGGAAGGCGCTCACGTCACCTCAATTAAATTAATACAATTTTCTGAAGTCACACGTTTTTAATTTACTACTGTGAGGTGTAGTATATAAATCTCTGCCTGTCTGAAGAGTTGCCCTAAGTAAATTCGAGTGAGTCCCCATAAATCTGACATTAAAAGTCCATCACTGAGGTCAGTTTGGACGTTCAATTTTCCACCCTTTTCCATCCAGTGCTTCCCCATCTTTTTAATGAGTCTATGTCCAAACTAGTCCGTTTCTAAATACAAATATAAGAAAGTGGAAACCTTTCCACACTAGTCAGTCATTTCGGGCTCTGGAACGTGACGGATTAAAAACTTTGCCGTTGACAGAGCCATTTCAAAACAGCAGCATATTTAAGTAAATGGTCTTAAGATGTAGTCTTAAGACATCATTAGATAAGATGTTTATTAGTCCCTCAGTGGGGACATTTACAATACTTATACTGCTACACCTCTTTTAGTTTCAGATGTAAGCATCTCTGTTTGACACACTCACTTAAATGAACACATTTGCATTTGTTTGTTTGGAGGATCCATTAGCAAGTAAATAAGTAAGTAGTTAAGTAACTTAAATGTATTTGTATAGCACATTTGGACCCAGTGCTTTACAGTCAGTGTGTAAACGAAAATAAAAAAAACACATTAAATTCCAGCTGCACAGACAACATCAAAAGACAATGACAGTGACAATGATAAAGTACAAGGACGGTGACAAAGGAATACCCCTCTATCCAGAATTACATGCAGAGTCAGTGGCTGCCAAAGGCAAGCCGGTACAGGTGTGTTTTAAGTGAGGATTGAAAACCAGCCACAGACGATGCAGATTTCAGTTTGCTTGGTAGACTGTTCCATAGCTTTGGAGCAAACACACTAAAAGCAATTTGTACTAATTAAAGTACATTAATTCAGTAACCCTCTCCCACCATGATGGGAAGCTGAATGTTGAGAATACTGTCCCTGCAAGCCCACTGCAGTCAACACAGTCAAGCTCATGTCAGTCCTTCACTGAGCTGTGACCCCCCCCCCCCCCCGTCTCTGTTGATGTTGCTGCTTCGAGTGGGCCCAAGGCTTGGTAATTAGCCACCAGATGCTAATCCTTTAATGTGAGGAGCTGATTGTTTTGATCTGGGGAAAGTGGGCCAGCTCTCTGGCAGAGCTGTGGAGTCACACAGGGGGTCACACAGCAGAGATGGGGTGGGGTGGAGTGGAGTGGGGTGGGGTGCGATGGTGGAGCGTAGCTGCCCTTTTCAGCTAACCCTTCGACATGTACATACACACACAAACACAGACACTAATTCACACACACACACACACACACACACACACAGACACACACACACACACACACACACACACACACACACACACACACACAAACACACACACAGACACACACACAATAAGTGTTGTGTGTGTGCACAAAACTACACAAGCACATGCATACACACACATGCGTAATCACTCTGTCTGGTGAACAGATCCAGAATGTGTGTGCATGAGTGTGTGTGCACGCACATGTGTGTGTGTGTGTGTGTGTTTGTAACAGAGTTGTTCCGGTGTGTTGCATGTCTCTTTCAGACCTATCCTACTGTTCCCATGCTGGGAAAGGGATGGTTATGACCGTTCCTGTGCTGTCCAGAGTGTTAAGGACAAATAAGGGCTGGATCCAGTCGTCCCTACACTGTCCTGTGCGTTCTGAGCACAATAAAGGGATGGCTTGTGTTTGCTTAACAGTGCAGAGCAGCATGTGAGCCGCCTGTGTGCTCTAAAGGGATTCCAGGCAGTTGGGGTGTTGGTGGGGGTTGTTGTAGGCGGTGGGGGACCTGCACTCAGGAGGTCGGGGTAGGAGTGGGGGGTAAGGGCGTGCAAGGGTGGCCATATGACTTCAATTACCCTCCCCACTCTCCTTCTCTCTCTCTTCCCCATTTCTCCCTTCCTCCATCTTTTCTCTGCCCCCCCCACACCAAATCCTCCATTGCTCCTCTTACCCCCCCTAACAACCCCCCCATACCCCCACACCACCTCCTACCCGAGCAATGAGGGCCCACAGACTGCAGTGGCAGATGCTGTAAATCTGGCCACTCTCCCCCGTAGCCCTTATTAATAACTGTAGGTTTTCATTAGGCCTGATTTAGTGATGTACTCAGGGGGGGGCTGTGGTTACCAGATGAGGGGGCCCTCCTCCCGTGCCGTATGCAGCACGGGGCCCACAGCACAGCCACTCACCCTCAGCCAAGGGCCATGCTCGGCAATCGCCGTGAAACAGGTCAGTGAAATTTGACAAGCACTTACGATTTACGAGCAGACAGGGCTAGGCCTCATAAATACCTGTCTTCTTCTTCTTCTTCTTCTTCTTCTTCTTCTTCTTCTTCTTCTTCTTCGACAGGTTTTGAGCCTTATCTCACAGATAACTTGCCTATGTCTTCCAGTCTTTCGACTTTTCCAGACAGATGTTTATCTAAAGCTTTCTCTTGCGCCGTGCCTTACTTGGGAAGCTGTGAGAAAGGGTTGGCCTTAAGTATGGAAGGCCCCCAGCAAGTGCGCTGAATGTTTTCAGAACAAGATTGGGTTGCCAGGAGATATATCCCCAGATGGAAGCAGATAAGATACGGAACTGTTCACCAATCTGTCAACTTTAGACTGCAGTCATAAAAGACTCGCTTTTAAAAGCAGCAACATCCAGAGAACATACCCAAACGCCCACATTTCTTTTACAAATGTAATATTAACACACTCCTCTACTACTCTAAGAGCCTCTCCTGAAGGGCGAGATAAGGAGGGATTTTGATGTTAACCTGGCACTTTTATAAGACAGGTACCAGACAAACTACACTGTAAAGCTGACATATGGTTTTCCTCACAGAGATACTATCTGAAGGCACTACGCTGGGCCTACAGGGTGAAAAAGTGACCACTACTGAAAGCACGGCTGCTACCTGCTCTCTAGAGCAACCACACAGGACACAGAGAGCCTTTCATTTTTTGGAGTACTTTTAAGGAGACATTTACTAGATTCGACTAATTCAGCCTGAATGAAAGGAGGGAGCAGCACATACCAACAGATTAAGGAAAAATTAAGGGAGAGCGTTTCCAAATTAAGGGACGCTTAATACACTTTATAAGGTAATAGGTGGATGCAGGGGATGAATGTGGGGCTGAATGAATCGAGTCTGAATGTTTTAAGGGCTTTTTTTTTTTTAAAGGAGCTCGTGCTTCCTGGATAGGGATTCGATGAACTCTGTGGTTGTTATGCCGTGTGCTCGACCTCGAGTCTCTCCTTCCTCCTCCCCGCCGAGTTGGACCCTCTCTCATCGCAGGATTCAACAGAAAGCCTGTCAGCACTGCGATCGTATTAAAAACGCCTTTTATCCAGAGCTGTGTGTTTTGCAAACCTCATGACTGAGCCTGTCACGCCTCACGAGTTCATCTGTTTTACAGGCCTGTGTCTCATCAAGGGCCTCTCCTGCTCCACAGCCGCATCACCAGGCTTAAGAGGAAGGAGACATCACAGCGGAACGGCTTTGTCGCCTGTGCATTTTAATAAGGCACCTAGCACTTACAGCAATAACAGTAAAACACGCCGCAATGAATCTGTCGATGGTTAAGTTACTACAGTTACGATGCCTAATGTAAAGTGACAGATTTAGAATAGATTGGAGCAGGTTATTTTTGGAAGCATTCACATAGCATGTGCTGACACTGAGAGGTGCTGACACAGAGGTCGTTTCCAGTATTTTCTGTGGAACAGAGGCTTCTGGCATTTCCCTGTCACTGGTGTTGTCCGTGGCACAGACGTTTCCGGAATGCCATTGCTCACTGGTGTCGTTTATGGCACAGAGGTTTTCCGGTGTTTTCCATGGCAGGGGAGCTCTGGGTGTTTCCTGTGCTGATGCGCCCCACGTGTTGTGAAAGAGGAGGTGGGAGAGGAGAGTAAACACCAGAAGGGTTTTTATGGGTCGAGAATGGCTTACACACACACACACACACACACACACACACACACACACACACACACACACACTAGCAGGGTTTCATGATGATGGCTTCAGCAGGGGAGAATACAAAGATAATGGAATGAGTGTGGAGGAGGGGCACAAGCATGTGCACGCACACACACACACACACACACACACACAGACACAAGCACACATACACACTCATCAGTGTGACTAGTTTTATGCTACATACACACTTACGTGCTCATATGCACACACAAATCAGTTTAGTAGTCCTCTTCACCCACACATACATGTACACACATACACGCACACATGCACACATACACACATTCACATACACACACATTCACATACACTCACACACATACACAGAGTGAGAGACAGAGAGAGAGAGAGAGAGAGAGAGATACACAAATACACACATACCTTGTACAAACACAGACGTGGAAACAGTGACATTGAAACACACACAAAGAGCAGTACACACACGCTGTGGTTCAGTGCGTGACACAAAAGGGGAGACAAAGCAGAGTCAGCAGAGTGTGTCGTTCGGTGCGTTGGAGGGTCATGGGGGGGTGGGCAGTGAGGGGGGAGAGAGGTGGGGGGCATTTGGACTGATTTAGAGGATACTCTTGCCTGGGTGGTCCAGACAGGCGCTTGTCTGCCCATAACTGGAGACTTCAAGAGACTCTTTGAGCCCCAACTTCCTGTGGTTGACACGCAAACTACACCCCCCCCCCTTCCCCCCACCACCACTGACCCACACCTTACACTCATCCCATACTCCCATCCCCAGGCCTCCACCCACCCCCCCCCCAAATGTAGCATGAAGTTGCTAACCACTGCAACCACTCATTCACAGTGCCTCCAAGTCTAAGTGCCCCTCTCCTAAACATCCACACAGTTCACTCCACTTAATGTACTGAGGGGCAGCATGGCAGCATGAGGCAGCACAGCACAGCACACCAGCTTGGACAGGGAGGCCCTGTACTCCCCACCGCTGTCTGTATCTTTTTTCTGCTGTTTGTGTGTGACTGTTTGTTTGTGCTATGCATCTGTTTAGGTATACCTGTTTCTTTGTGTCTTGGTGCCAAACAGTCCATTTTGTGTGTATAGCATGTGTGTTTTGTGTGAGCGGGTATGGCTGTGTGTGTGTTTGTGTGTGTGTGTATTTGTGTGATTATGTGTAGGCATGTGCGAGCATGCATTTTGTTTGTGTGTCTTTGTGTGTGAGCACGTGTGTGTAGGTGTGCATCCCTGTATGCATGTGTGTGTGTGTGTATGTGTGTGTGTGCATGCGTGCCTGCATGTGTGTATGTCTGTGACCTGCATCTGTGTGTCTGTGTGTGTGTGTGTGTGTGTGAGAGAGAGAGAGAGAGTGTGTGTGTTTGTATGTTTGCGTGCAGTGTAGTGCCGCCTTCGTTGCACTCATTGAAGCTTAGAGGGTCCTGTATGTACAGTTCCATATGCTCCACGATAAATATTTACATGCCATCACAACATGCAGTTACCAGAGTATACAGCACATTTATCAAACCGGCTGCTCGTGAAACCAGAGCCAGGTGGCTTTCTCATACCCCCCCCCCCCACCGCTCCCCAAAAGACGACACAGCCCCACTACACCGTTTTAATTTCCCCCTCAGCTTCTGTATTTTCTCCAAGAAGATGACATCACCGACCCAAAACAGACCCTCCCAGGCCTGCAGCTTTGGAGAGGCGAAGCTGCCTGTGAAGTCTGTGATTGTAGTGCAGAAAATAGTCTTGTCTGGGCCACGTCGTTATAATGTACTTTGTTTTGTTTGTATTTTACTTTTTTTGTGTGTTTTTTGTTTCCACTAGCACCACCACTGTGGACTGTGTGAAAGTTCCTTGTGTCACAAAAAAGCTTTGTAAAGTGCCACGCAGATAAAAGTTCATTCTGGTGACTGACTGATGGTTCATTCTCTCATTCTCTCGCCCTTTAATCCAGGGCTTTAGGCCCATCACCAGCGGATACGTCCAGAACAAGCAGTCCCCGCCGCAGCACAGCGGGCTCAACAATGGAAACTCCAAGCCCAGCAGCGCCGCCCAGTACAATAACCCAGCCAGCCTGTACTCCAGCAACCCAGCCAGCGCTGCCCAGCCCGCCTACTCCAACGGGGACCGCGGCCTCAACAAGCACATGGCCAGCCTCAGCCTCGTGTCCCCTCACAGGTGTGCATATATGTGCATACACACACATACACACACACACACACACACCCACACACACACACACACACACACACAAATATGTTTCTATGAGCTTTGTGGTTTGTGGGTGTGGCCTCACAGGTAGGCTCAGAGGTCTGTGTAATCTAGATAGCTCTGTTGGGGGGTTAAATGTTGCAACAAACCCCCACAGCTAATGCTAGCAGGTCTCTATCAGTAGCCTCTGTCTAGTAAATGATGACATACAGACAGTAACACTGCCAACCACTAACTCTGTTGTCAGAATTCAATTACAAAAGCAGATGCTAGTTGCTGATGAAGTAAGAAACAGCTTTATAATGTTTAAAGACTGTTTCAGGTGATGAAAGTGCCCAGTTATCTGTTGCATCATAGTACTTAGGCCAGTGTTCAGGTCTTCATACAACTATAACAAGCAGCATTTGTCAGATCACCTATAAGTGATATTTCCTACTCTCAGGACCCAAGGAATTTTCCATGCAGTGCCATTGAGAAAGTTTTTTCTGGTCTTATTGCAGTGGTAATACGTGTTATACAGAAAGTAGTAACAGAATTACCATGCTCATGGCAATTCCCATACTCATGGCAACATTTCTGTTCTAAAAGCAGCTTTTTATGGTTAGCTATGTAAATAGTCTTGTAATAGCTTCCTGTCACAAACAGGAGGAAGACCAAAGCAATTGTATGTGGTTTTGATCTCATTTTATATACAGTGATGTGTGTGTGTGCCAGCCTCAGCCTCAAGTCCCCTGTGTGTGGGTGCGTGTGCATGTCTGTGTGTGTGCGTGCATACGTGTGTGTGTGTGTGTGTGTGTGTGTCCGTGCGTGTGTGCATGTGTTTGTGCGTGTGCATGTGTGTGTGTGTGTGTGTTGCGTGACACAGCCTACAAATGAGCTAACCGCAGAAAAGATAGGGCACAGATCTCGCACAGTTGTGCTGAATCTAGCCCAGATGTGGGCCAGATCTAAGCCATATCAGGGCTACATGTGGGTCATATCAGGGCTACACGTGGGCCAAAGCCTCTTCCAGCGCCAGTTGTTATGGGCTAGTGTGAGATCCTGAATAAAGAAAGTAGGACAGACCGTCAGTAGCGCACCTTGACAGGCTCTTCCCATGATAGCAAATAAATGAAGACATGCCTGAATTTCACATCCATTCACTAAATATCACCAGGGATGGAGAAATGGATCTTCTGGAGTTCTCGCGGGCAAGTTCTTTAGGGAGAGCAAACAAGGAGCCAAGCCAAGCCAAACCAAAACAAACCAGACCAAAGGGGGGGTCTGTTTTCAGATATAATTAAAGTTTTGACAGAGAATTACTTTGGGTTATTTGAAAGCTTGTGTTCAAGAAAGAGGATTATTTTCGTAGTGCGGCTCAGCAATGGCGAATAATTACCATGATGTTATTTTGTGGCTTTTTGGTTCCAGTAATTCAAGGGCTACAGTGTGTAGAGCACAATTGCTTTGAACCCATGATGCTGACTGAGAAAATTGAGATGAATTGTGATGACACTTAGATGAGGCGCTAATGGAGTGAACCTTTAACTGTGGTGTATTGCTCAACAATGAATTCAAATTATGACCATGACCATGAGTTGGTAAACTATTTTAACAAAAAAAAAACCTTAAAGTCAGGAAATGACATGAGGTTATAAATTTGACGTTGACGCAAGCCTGAAAACAACAGGTTACACAACCAAATCATCAAAAAGCTGTTCCAGGAAGAACTGAGGAGACTTCTTACTTTTCTCGTCACATTGAGTTACGTAACTTGCGCGGAATTAAGGACATGATATTAGCCAAATCTCGCCTCACTCTCACGGAGCGTTTGGACATATTTGTGTGTTTTCCAGTCCAGAGCCCAGGGTCCATTCTCCCAGCTCTGGGAATGGCTGCTTTGACACGGACTCAGATGTCTACAAGATGCTCCAGGATCCCGAGGAACCTGTCTCAGCTCCCAAACAGTCCGGATCATTCCGTTACCTGCAGGGAATACTGGAAGCGGAGGATGGAGGTAATAGAAGTCTGTTTTTGCCCCATTTTTACTGTCTGCCTGCCTGTTTGTCTGTCTGGTTGTGGGGATTAATGAATGTTTATTTTAACTTATGCTGTGCAGTGGTCCTGTTTACAATAACAGCATGTACGCAGAACAAGCATGCACACATACACACATGTTTACAATATAGACACTCAAATATGTGCTTGTATGCAGACACACACACACACACACACACACACACACACACATACACACACACATACACACACACACACACACACAAGCAGAAACACGAACAGACATTCTCACACACTAGGCACGCACGCATGCCAACACACACATGCCGACACACACCTCCTGAAAAAAACAAAAAAAAAACAAAATCAGATCTGTAAAGCTTGGACTACTGGTTCCTAAATGCTTTAAATACAGACTACATGTTGACTAAGATTTATGTGCGTGACGTCAGACACAGTATGTCTCTCACACATGATTTACATGAGCCCAGTGCTATGTGGGTCAACTTGTTCCAGAAAACCGCCGAAGACGAAGCACGGCTTTCCTTTTCCATCCACTTAGGGCTCGCGAGGGAAGCCTGAGAAAACAGGCTAAAAACACAGCTACGCAAAAAAGAAAACTCCCAAACCATACAAACTCAGCGTAAGCTTTCTCCTCTGACAAATGGCTGCTGACTAGCAAGAGTCACGCTCAGACACGGTGCTGAGATGGCAGGCCTCAGAGATGGCAGACCTCTATGCTGGATCAGAACCTGGGCCCACTGTAGAATCCCCTTCTGTCTGTGACCCTGTTCTACGTTCCACAGGACCCTGTAAGTCTCTGTTGGTTCTGGACCATTCTGAAAGAAATGGCCTTGTGAACAGGGTGAACTCAAGCCACCTGTTCATGTTCTGGGTGAAATTGGCCTTGGTAGCGGAATTCCTTCTAGGCTGAAGAAATAGGTTCCAGGTTCAAGTCTAAGTCTAAGTGTGTTTGAAAAGTTTTGTTGCCACTTTTCTCTTAATGGCTGTTTAATTATAACAAAGCCAAACAAATGCAAAGATGCTGACAGAGAAAAACAAACTTTGTAAGTTATTCAAAAAGTGCGCCTTTACGTCATCCACAACCTATCAAAGCTGTTTTCTCTTTCTTTGCTAAGACTTTCCCCCCCCAATAATCAACACCATATGTACTTGTGCATGTTGCACAAAAAGCACATTTCAGCAGCGCTAAAATTGTTGTGGTGTATATTTAAGATGCTCGTCAAGGACAGTGGCATACTTTCCAACTCTGACCTTCATCATCTCACTAACACTCACTGTCAGTATTTCAACAGCTAGCAGTGACTCAGTGAGACCCATACAAACTCTCTCGCTTAAGTCAAGGGAAAGCAGGAGAGGGAGAAGAAAACACGGGCTGGGGAAAATTGTTTTTTTTTTTTTTTTGTCTCCCACTGACTCACTGTGTGTGTAAATGTGTGGAAGCATTCTTCCAAGACGTCTCAGAGAGGCTGAAAATGTGTAACACACATCCAGGGGACTGGAGCATGAATCACAAGTGAACAGAAATGGCGTAATCTCATGTTACTTGTGTTGGAGATTCCGCCATGAAATAAATCTGAAATGGAGACTCTGTGCTGTCCTTGAGGGGCCTTGTGTGTGTGTGTGTGTCTGTGTGTGTGTGTGTGGTGTGCGTGTGTGTGTGTGTGTGTGTGTGTGTGTGTGTGTGTGTGTGTGTGTGTGTGTGGTGTGTGTGTGTCTGTGTGTGTGTGTGTGTGTGGTGTGTGGTGTGTGTGTGTCAGTGTGTGTGTGTGTGTGTGTGTGTGTGTATGTGTGTTCGTGCGCGTGTATGTGTGGATAAAGGAAATTGCTATGAGACAGGTGCAGAGAAGAGACCCGGGATCAGAATGCCGGGGCAGTGAGTGAGGCCCGGAGGTGATTCCCCAACATGGTGCAGGGTATTTAACCCCTGACTAATTGCTTTGTTATTGATGTGGTGCCTGCATGTGTTAGCTGTGCCAACAGCTGGTGTGCCCTCTTTGGCATACCTTTGCAGTGGCGTTGGCAGCAGCACAGAGCCCAGCAGGTTTCAGAGGGCATGCCTGCTCTCATGTGGGTGTGCAGGGCAGGCACAGCCGTGGCACACCAACCCTAAAGCCCAGGCTTACCCAGGGCTCTCTCTATAGGCGCACCCAAACACACACACACACACACACACACACACACACACAAACTTGTGCGCACACACACACACACACAGATAACATGGACATGCAAGTTTGAGCAGTGTCGGTGCTGTGTTTGCACATGGACCTACCCCAGTCACTAAGAGACACATGTGAAACACATTAATATCGTCCCTCTCTCCTTACACAAACACACACACACACACACACTCACTCATTTGACAGAGTGTGTATACGTACCTTTGTGTATGTGTGTGTGTTTCCATGCACTCAGGCATTTCTCCTATAGACAGCTCTTGGCAAGTCTATCATATACACACCTCCATGCCTCTTCTAACTCTGTGTGTGTGTTTGTGCGTGCGTGTGTGTGTGTGTGTGTGTGTGTGTGTGTGTGTGTGTGTGTGTGTGCACTTCTGTGTGTGTCTCTCTAGGTATCTCTCCCACAGAGAGAGGGATGAGGGGCCTGCGGTCTCCTGTGCGCTCCCCTGTGCCCAAACTAGGAGGCATGGCCCCGTCACCCATTGCCAGCCTGCAGAAGCTGCCCCAGTGCACACGCTGTGCCAATGGCATCGTGTAAGTACCACCCCGGCCCCACACACACACTCGCTTACACTTAATAACACACAAAAGGCCAAAGTGTAGTATACACACACTGTATAACTGTTGTACTCATGTTGCTAGGAGAGACCACGAACAGGCTACGGTCATGGCTGTGACACAGTTTTTCACTAAGTCCTACTTCCAGCTTCCAAGTCATAAATAGTTTTCTCCAGAGTTAATGATTCTCTCAGAAATCCACTGCACAGATTAGCTTGCCTCTGGCACTAGCCCAAACCTTGTTGCTTTCATCAGTCCACTGAAATCCAAGCCAGGCATTTCTTCAGCTGTACATTCCAGCTGTGCGACTGTAGACCTACAATTCTGCAGTTCACATTGCAGTGGTTTATTCTGACAAAAGTCATTTTAGAGCTCAGTGTGTTACCAAGAAAGTTCTAGGTTAGCCACGTTCTAACCCCGAGCAGCCCCTGGTCAGCCAGGACGTAGCCCACGCACCTACTGCACAGTTCACACTGTCCTCCTGACAGCCTGGTGAGGTATAGAAACCGCCATCCTACTTTAATCATGAGCCATCTCTCCTCGACCTGCTTCTTTTCCACAGAACTATGAGGTCAAGGTGAATCCCCGCCCGGGAACCGTTGGCTCTCTCTCTCTCTTACTCGCTCGCTCACTTGCTCGCTCGCACGATCGGCACTGATGTCATCCCATAAGGAGCGGAGGGGGAAACTGAGCACAATGTATCCATTGTGATCCTTTAAACACGCGGGGGCTAAAACAGAGAGGCTTACTCATTGCCGGCATGCAGCAACGGCAGCGGCAAAGGCAGCGGAGGTAGTGGGAGAAAGAGAGAGAAAGGCGCGAGAGAGAGAAAGAGGGAGAGGGAGAGAGAGAAAGAGAGCCTGCTGTCATGACCTGCCTTTGGAGAGCTAGTCTGGGGTTCCCAGCCAGCGTATGACGCAATGTTTCTCCACAAACGGCAGCCGCCGCTTAGCAGGAAAAGGGGAAGATACTCAGGCTGTGGTACTACTAAAACATATGGGCCTTTGATGGGATAATCAAGGTTGTAAAGAGTAAAGCCAGACAGACTGTGAGTCAGCCCATTGACCTTTCTTGATGTCTGTTTTTGTTTTTGTTTTTTATTTATTTTTTATTTTTTTGTGTGTGTTTTCCAGGGGTACAATAGTGAAGGCGCGAGACAAGCTGTACCACCCCGAGTGCTTCATGTGTGACGACTGCGGCCTTAACCTGAAGCAGCGGGGCTACTTCTTCATCGAGGACAACCTGTACTGCGAGACCCACGCCAAGGCGCGCGTGCAGCCGCCAGAGGGCTACGACGTCGTGGCCGTCTACCCAAACTCCAAGGTGGAGCTGGTCTAATCCCCCCCAAGCTCACAGCAAGCCTGACCCCCACTCACCCACCTGACCCCACCTCCACCCCCAACCCAAATCCAGACCCCCGTTAAGCAATAAACCCATTATCTATGCACTGTATGCTCCCAGCCATCACACTCCAGGAGAAAGTGAAACAGACACAGAAGGAAAAGATTCAAAAGAGTGCTTGCCAGGTTTTTATGATTACCTTTTAAGCCTTTTCAAGCTCACAGCTATAATATTTGTATGTTTTTTATGGACTCTGTTTCTTTTTTTTGTGTTCACTCTTGCTGATTTTATTATTAGGATGTCAAAATTCAATATAGTGGTTTGTGGAGTGGAGCTCTGCTTCGGTGTGCTAGCCGCATAGCTGGGGCTAGGAATGACCATCAGTGCCAGACACACTAATACTGACCCCCCCCCCCCCCCGCCCCCCAGCCCTTAGGGCGCAGGATACCTTTCAGTGCCAGTCTGGTAGTCTAACAGTGGGCATGCGTATGTTGATGGCTGGGATATGCACATCTTTTGCTTCTTGGTGATACTTAACTGCTTACTTTCAAACACATTCCACATTCGCAAGCTGTCTTCTAGATACAGAGCACACCTTTTAGAACGCTATGAGAGAGAAAGAGAAAGAAGGAGACAAAGAGATAAATGGTGAGAGAGAGAGAGAAAGAAAGAGAGGGAGAACAGGGCTCTGAAAAAAGTAGAACACCAGCCGCTGTATCTATGAGGCATATGGAACCAATATTCACTTATTTTGGGGTTTTATCACAGTTTGTTAAAGCTGTCCATGTGGGTTATTGCGGTTTTGAAGATTTACCTTGTGTGAATGACCAAATCCCCTTTTAGTTTTACAGATAAATTCTTCTTTAATTGTGTCGATTTTTAAAGCACCGTAAAAAACATACCATGTATTTCTGTGGCCAATACACAGGTTTTTTGTGTTTCTCCAAACTTAACTAAATAATTGTTTGATACATTTTGAAGTGATACTTTCAGGTAAAGCGAAAGCATAATTGCAGTGGTTGGCCAAGATGATGCCAGTGGATTTGTAAATGATGTCATTTTTTTGTCTTGAGTTGTGTATATATGAATGTTTGTACCAGTGTGATTGTCAGACAGTAGCACGTCTTTGCCCGTTACACTCACTGTGCTTTCATACTGTTGGAACACTAACAGGTCCAGGTAGAGGACTCCTTTACGAATCTCTTAACTTATTGTTGTGCCTACATATTCTTCAGTTCATTTTTGTTTGTTCTTGTTTTATTTTGTAATTTGAATAAAGGGTGAAAACACGACTACTCCTCGTCCTCGTCCTCCTTCCCCTCCTCCTCCTCCTCCTCCTCCTCCTCCTCCTCCTCGTCCTCGTCCTCCTCCCGTGTTGGCCATTCAGTGTTTTTATTGCATTCCTGCTTTACTGTGGCAGCTGTGAGATTTGTGTCAGTAGTCAAAGTTCGCTTTAAGTAAACAGGACTCAGGGCTGAGGAGCTCAGTGGGGAGCCCTTCCCCACCACCCCCCAAAACCCTCATCACTCCTGACCATGACTGCTAGCAGGGGGGTGTTTGGGGGGGGGGGGGGGGGGATCTGGCAGATCAGGTTTGGAGGGGAGTAAATTTGGGGTTGGGTTGGGGGGAAGGGGTTGGGGGGGGGGGGTTGCCTCTCCACACACAGTCATGTCTCCAGCCTGCCCCTCCCCTTCTTCTTCTCACATGCACCAAGGCTGAGGATGTGGACAGGGTCCAGCACAGAGCTGGGCCTAAGCTGGGCCACACCCACCCCATATCTAAGGTCTCGTGGGCGTTATTTGTGACTACAGCAAATTAAAAAAGCCGCGCCGCTCCATCACAACAGATTCTCTCCTTTGGGCTTTTATTGCCTTGTGTAACAAGAGCCGCTTGTTTTCTTTCACGGCCAGCGAGACACTCATGAAAGGACTGAACCGCTTTCAAACAGAGCGTCTCAAACGCTCTAAAATCAACACGTTCCCATCAACCGCCGCCGCTGTTTCTCTCCCTACGCCTCAGTTCACCCGTGGTCAATTGTCATGGCACGCTGAGATAGTACAATGGGGCGTGTGTTTGTGAATAGCATGGGGCTGAACACCAGATTCACCGGCGGAGTGCAACATGAGATGCTGGTTCAGCTCGTCTCGTCTCGGGTGCAGGAGTGCAGGGAGCTGTCAGCTGTGTGACGGGTGGCCCTGACCTAATCAGAAACATCAGGGAAAATGGCTCCCACCCTCTCTCCCTCCATACTTCCCTCCCTCCCTCCCATCCTCCATCCCTTCCTCCCTCCCTGTACAGCGAGTCACTCTGGAACGTTCCGGATTCGTGTCAGAACTGGGCCAGCTGTGCGCCGGGTCCAGTCTAGTGTCAGCTTATATCTGGGCCTGACCGTTAACACGGAGGTCCGGGGAGTCGTCAGGGTCGGAGCTGTGGCCCCAGCTGTCATGCTCAATAGGCTTGTGACCGGAGTGATGTGGCAGGCAGCATGGGGCTATTTCCCTCTGTTTTGTGTGTGTGTGTGTGTGTGTGCATGTTTTACGGGGCAGGCCTGGATCTCCTGCCTCAAAGGCGGCCAGTGTGTAAAGTTTTCCAGAGCTGTGACACGCTGTGTAAGTGTGTGTGGGTTTGAGCCTGTGACCGCACGTGTGTGTGGCTACAAACAGCCACTCAAGGCTGCCAAAATAGCTCCCACCCGTTTTACACACACGCACATACACACACACTCATATAGTACACATACACATACACATACACATACACACCACACTTACACACTCTCTCTCTCTCTCTCTCTCTCTCTCTCTCTCTCTCTCACACACACACACACACACACACACAAACACACACACACACACACAAGGCAATTTCTGGTCCTTATCCAATATGCATTTCATTGTGAGATCACTGTTCCCAGAATAGAATAACAAAGTGTGTATATTTGCTGCCCTGCTGTGACCCAATTAATAAATCAGAACAGAGCCGGAATTTGTACATCTGAACCTCAGGCATCAATACAAGGGTGGAAAACAAAGACCAAATTGCAACACCAACAAAGTCTGGAGTTTTTGTTTCTGGGAGAGAGAGATGGAGAGAGAGAGAGAGAGAGAGAGAGAGAGAGAGACATGTGCCTGCCTATGGAAAGAATTGTCTTTGTTTCAACATATCTCAATTTCTTCTGTAAACTGAGCTCAGTAAGAGCATAAACATTTCACTGCGCTTACTAATAGTCTTTTACTCAGTGCTGCGTTTGCGGGGCTGTGCAGCCGGCTCCCTGGCCGACCCACATTAAGCCCGCTGACAGGACACACATGGTGGAGAAGAAACAGCACAGGAGTTGCACAAGGACGTCAAGCAACAATAGGGTCTCACCAGTACAGGAGGGGAAGGAGGAAGAGAATGAGGCAACCATTGGGATGAAAATGCCTAAAATAAAACTGTACACTGACATCAGTCCGGTCTGGGAGGAGGCCAAAGGAGGAGGATGGATGGATGACAGGGACAGAGAGATAAAACACAAAGACAGTCCTGCTGAGAGAAGTGAATGCTGTCTTACTGAGAAGTACTGAGAGGGCAAGATGGATTAGGGTAGGTGATTCACAGTAGACAAAAACAACTGACACTGAAAAGTTTCCTACTTGCAGGGTTATTTTTGGGAGAGGGGAGTGAGGGAGGACTAGGCCTAGAGGTAGAAGGCAGGCAAGGGGTATTGGTTATGATAAAGCCAAACTCTTCTCAAAATAAGCCCACAATGAGTAACTGCTGGGTGGGTTAAGGGGGGTTGGTGGGGAAGGGCTGGACCGCAGAGAAATTATGAAATGAAGCTCAAAGGAGAGGCTGCTGTGCAGATGCGTCAGGGGGTGCGGCGGCCTGACAGGCAGAACCATTCATCCTCACTTCAAATGAGAGAAAGGACGAGCGCAGTTTAAAGTTCAATATCTGGATGCCATAGGGTGCATCATTCAATCGAGGCTTCTCATGCAGTTGGGTAATGCACTGGAACAGGGATCAGCACAGCCAGGGCCAGACCTGGCCCACATCTAGCACAGAACCGATCACATCCAAAGCCAAATGCTGCTGTACAGGAAGTGCAGCACACTGGAACGCTCATATTGTGCTTGGTGATTTTTTTTCTTTCCTTCTTTCAGACTGTTTTTCTTTTCTCTTTCTTTTAGTCTTTCCTCCTCTCTTTTTTATCATTGATCTCTTTGCAACATGATCTGCAATGGCTACGTGATGGTATGGCATTAGTGGAGCAGGGGCTGTGTTATTGGAGTGACTGTGGAATCCACAGGCCCAGCGCAAGCTGCCGACGGATGCCAAATCATTAGAGAGGTTACACGAAAACAGGAAAGTCCATCTCAGCTCCCACACTGACAGCACTTTAGAAGCAGACCCAAGATCTGAGAAACAATGTACTGGCAGGGGAGCAAGATCAGCAATCCATTCTCTCCATTCCTCCCTCTCCTCTCCTCTCCCCTCCTCTCCTCTCCTCTCCACCCACTTCTCAATTGCTTTCTTTCTCACTCCCGCGCCCTCCATCTTTTTCATTCCTTCCCTCTTTCTCTCTCTGGTCATAGCTTCCTCATTGTCTCCGGGTTTCTCTCAGACAAAGCAGCGCGCGTGTTTGCCCGTGTCCATGGCGACGGTGTGTGGAGTGCCACAAGAGGGAAGTGAGGGAGTGGGAACAGCCGCAGCCGTCAGACCTGCCAGCCGAACACAGTAGAGGTCCACTCCTTCTGCACTCGGAGAGAACAAAACCCTCAGCACTCTCCAGAGGGTTCATGTCCTGGCCACACGCAAAGGAAAATTTCCTCTCTCCTCTTAAATGCAGTGGGCAGCCATTGGAATGTCCACGTTATTAAGCTTCCCGCTCATCCCCACAAAAAAAACCCTCACATACTTGGCCTGCCACCAGCTTACATGGAGTGCTGTGCTTCGAATGTTATCGGCGACACTGCCAGATCTCCTTCAGCTCGAGAGCTTTCGCATGACTGCACGTCACCTCGGTTAACATCACATGAAGTGTCGGTTGGAAGTTTTAATTGGCGGGTGTAGTATTGCTCACGGCTTGCACTGTGGGCATATAAAACTGATATACCCACAGATGAGCAAATGTTCTTTTAGCATTATGATTTATGGCATGGGGAAGCCATCTGTGATGCTGTGTGTTTTCTTCTTGGCAGATTCTCAAACTCCAACCACAGTATGAGGTTTCATGAAATGGAAGAAGGGGGTAAAAACGTTCCTAGTTGTAGCCTACTTTTTAAAAACAGCCACCCATGGCCTTGTTTCATCTTGAGAGGTCCTCTTGAAATTGCCTGGGGTAGTTTAATTATAGTTCAGGGGATATGACATAACAGTGAAGCCATGTGCAGATGTGCCTGCTTTTCTTGAACAACGCTTTGGAGAAACCAAATCCATACATTAAACACACAGGAGCGGATGATGTCACCTTCAGGAAGCAAGGTGCTGAACAAGGAGCAAGAGAAAGGCAGAGAGAGCTGCAGAGAGAGAGGGGGGGGGTTGTGAGAAGAAAGAGGGAGTTCGAGTCAGACATTTAGAGGATGAGAAAGAGGTAGGGTGAAAAAAACAGATAAAGAGAAAAAGTTAGAGGAAAAGGAAAGAAAAATAGAAAGAGAGAAGTTGGGGGTAAGAGGCAGCTTAGAACTACAGAGAAAGAGATGGGAAAGGAGAGTGAGAGGAAGGGAGTGAGAGAAAGAAAGACGTGGCGAGAACGAGGGAGCTAGAAAGAGATAGAGGAAGAGAACAAAAGAAAGGTAGCGAGAAAAAGAGCTATAGATAACGACAGAGAGAGAGAGAGGGGAGGGGATCAGGGGAGACCCTGAGAGGAGAGAAAGAGAAGGTGTGGGTGTGAAAGTGCTAAGAGAGGTATCGAGTGGCAGTAGCTGGGCTGTGACTGATATCCTGTGCAAACCAGGCCAGCTGAGAGCGCGGGGGAAGCACTGGGGCCTGCAGAGTGGAACTGTGTCAGCACCTAAAGGTGACGTTCCAGAAAGACACCGCACACAGTGCCAGACTATCCATTTATGTAATCACTCACATGTGCACCTCTAATTGCCGAACGCAACTTTCACAGATGTCTGGACCGTTTTCCCCGCTGTTGAACTGTCAGCTATCGTACCAAATAGATTTCGAGAAAAATGTGCTCTGCCCTGAAATTTCACTGGAACACGGATACACTGAACCCAAGGCTCTAAACAGTAGTTATACAATCACATACTGAGCAGTATGCTTGGCAACCTTGGATTATGTTGTTTTGAATATGTGTTCCCAGTATCATTTTCAGTGCCAAGTTGTAACTGAAGACTTTAACTGAAGTTCCCCTGTCACTATTGATTTTATCATGCCCCATTTCTCTTGGATGTCCAGAGGTTGGAGTGCATTGTGTGCTCTGATCCTCCTGGCATGCCAAAGTGAATCCACTCAGGAAGCAGGGTAAACGTGTTAAAGTGCTTGGGTGTGAACTTCTGGGGTTTTTTGCTGGTCTGTGTCAAAATGTCCTCCACAGATGGGTGGAACAAGGTACCAAGGACTAGGGTCAGACTACTACATAGTAATTAAAAAATGAATGGAGTGTGTGTGTGTGTGTGTGTGTGTGTGTGTGTGTGTGTGATATGGTGACATATTCCTGATTCCTAATCAAATTTAGAGAGCAACTAAAGAGAATGTCACTTCTGTTATGTTGATTTAGACACGTGGTCACAGGAGACCTACCACACCTCCAGGTGAAAAATCTGTTTAGTGAACCTGACTAGAAATAAAAAGTAGACCAACACTCTTACCTTTCCTATCCCTGTGGTTTGCCCATTCAGGAAACACCAAATAGAGCTAAAGAACATTTCAACATAAACAAAAGTTGTTACATTTTTCCATTAAAGTCTTTATTGAAGTACTCCCAAAGGAGAATTGTAACCTGTTCCAACAGTTTTGGTCAGCATCAGGGGTTTGACACAGATTCTGTTTTCCCCTTGTCTTGCCTCTGAAAAATCAGCAGCAAATGGTAAAATTATGTGAATTTCCACCACGGAAACCAAAGACTGCATACCAGTTGGTTGGGGGCCAGAACCAGGGTCACAATTACAAATGGAACATTTCATGGTTTAGAGTAGAGTCTAACATTATGCTCTACACTGCAGATGACCCAAGTGAGCTGCATTTCATACAGAAAACGTTCTGATTTTGATTACAATAGAAGGAGGCATTTAGAGGTCATATGTGATTGCATGCCTCACCCACCCAGTGTGGGAGCCCCACCGTGGCACACGTTCCTCCTAATCTCCCAGCATCCAGTCGACGCCATGCAGGCAGAAACTGGCACGGGGACCTGGTTGTGCCTACGGGGTGTGTCTGCTCCGCTGGCTCGCCACGCTGCCACATACAGCCGAAAACAAACTCTTGACTGATTAGTCTCCCGCTCTCTAAACAGCGGGACTCAGTGAACCTTATACCCGAGTGATTTAATGAGTATCGTCATTTGACAGTTAAAACACTGTGCCCCTCCGTCAAAACCTCTCAAAAGAAACACAGCACAGATTGTCCAGATTTGTGGCGCTTGCTTCTGCAGTTTAATTGCATGGAATAAAACAGGCCTTTAAAGAAACAACAATTGTTAAAACCAGCACTATTAAAAACAGAAGGCCCACAAAGTCATCATTTTTTTCTATACACTTCACAGGATGCTCACTTTAATATTTATACATACGTTTTCACGCCAAATAACATGTGTAGATACTTTTATTTACTAATGCCTATTACAAAATGCTCCCATAATGACTTGAGAAGAGTCAGGAAGAATATCCCAAGACTTGACATCGATGACTTCTAGAAATATCCCTTGACTTGATATCCCATACTGACTTCTTGCCTAAGAATAGCCAATGCTGACATGGGAAAAAAAAGGTCATAAACTTCATTGGTCCATGACTACAGCCATTCTTTTCAGGCCTTGAATTTCTTATCTGTACATCCACAGGAAAAGAATACAAACAGAGAAGATGTCAATGAGGAAAGGAGGGAGAGGGCTTCCATATTTCAATTAGTGTTTGTAAAACCGATAAGCCCTGACATATGGCAGGAAAAAGCTCTTGGTGTGGCCTTCGGTAGACATGTGTGCAATGTTTGGCCACATGCTTTGTACATAAATCTACTGACCACTGAGTAACCCTTGGCACAGAGTACCTGGTTTGTGTCTGCTAAATCACACTCTGATAAACCTTGACACTGAGAAAGAAGAAAATGCTGTTATTTTTTAAAGGGATTACACATATGCTTTGTCATAAGTTTAGCAATAGCTAAACTAAGCACTCAGTGAACTGGTTGGTTTCAGAGAAATAGTTCTTAATGGTGTGTGTGTGTGTGTGTGTGTGTGTGTGTGTGTGTGTGTGTGTGTGTGTGTGTGTGTGTGTGTGTGCAACCTTCACTGTACCACAATATAACTGTAACACTGTTAGAATTTAAACACTGCCCTAACACTGATTTATTGCTGCCCTCCTGCAACAATTCCGACATGGAGCCCTTTTCACCTGACGTTCTAGAAGCTTACCATTCCAAGCTGGATGCAGCATTTTAGCAGACCCCTAAGGCTGTAGACACGTGTGGTTATAGCCTAGCTTTAGAGAGGACAGCGAAAGTATGGCAACCATACATTAATAGAATGTTTGATTCATACCTTGTACCGTACATGTGGCATCTGGGATGTAAAATTGGGTTTATAGGTCTGAGTTGTGATGAACATGTGCTATATCCTTCATATGGTGCCCCCACCCCCCACCCCCATCCCCACACACGCACGCACGCACGCACGCACGCACGCACGCACGCACGCACGCATTAAGGCATTTTACTGGGCTACTGAAGACGCTTCAGATCACACAACTCTTTCAATGAACCTCCACTGTGTTGTGTGTATGGTAACATGCTCCAACTCAGCCACCTAGTGGCTTGATTTTGAATCAGTGCGTCAAAAAAGTCCTTGACATATAGCCTACACATACTATATCGATGTAGGTTGCTATTGTGTGTGTATGTGTGTTTCTTTTAAGTTGGGCTGTCTTAATAGACATTTTTAGTTTTCTCACTGTAATGCAACCAGGAAAAACAGGTCCTTTAGTGAAACTTTTTCTGCAACATTTACAATTTTGCCAATCATTTTCACACTTGTGGAATGCAATGTAAAAATTTTTCAAAACTCCTGTGTTCTGTACCAACACGCATCTGAACAGATGAGTTAACATTTGCTGCAAAATGCCATACAGCTACCAAAACTCTTCACACTTTACCGAAAACTAGTTCTGCTGTCGTAACTATAACACACGCTGTTGGTCAGCAAGACTACAGTTGTGCTCAATGTACTAAAAAACACAAACAACTCAAAACAAATAATATAAAATGTAGCATTTGCCCTACAGTGTCGCACATGTTACTGATATGTAATGTAAATACACACTTTATCAAACAATATGGGACATTTGTATGTATTTATGCACCTTTGACAATAGATGAATAAAGGTCTATACAATGTACAAATGAATGACTTTTTGTAAACTATCAGAAAATGTTAATGCTAATCACAAAAACCAAGTGTTTGTCAGTGGTTGTTCTATATTTTTGTAATTTTTCAAAATTCTATAACTGCCGTATTTCAGAACTGAAATCATTCATTCCAGAAACACACCAGGATGAACTGTAACAAATGTGTTACCTTCACCCTGTGCTTATAATCACATTGCATTCCACTGCAGGAAAGGTCAACGCCTATTACCTGCATCACTTACAGTTCCTAAAATGTAACCTAATGTAATGCTGATCTATGGGGCTACTGCATTTTGGATAAACCATGACTTAGCCTACAGTACACTGGTACTGGAATACACAGCAACTCTATCAACTTTCTGTATGATAATGTTTTGCCCATAAACTTGCAAATGTAACTTCTTTGTGTACCTGTTACATAACAAGCTATATAAAAAATACTATAAAGAAACAGACAAGTAAGTGTAAAAATGGTAATTATCAATAATTATTTGGCTAAATGATGATTGTGTCTCAAGTACATTATTTCATTTGTGTGACAAAATGCAACATGTTTTGTCTTTCATTTCTTTTAGGTTTTGACCCTGAAGTTAACTGTTTTGATAAGAGTATCCAAACATCAGCAAAATAAGCTGTAGTTGTACATAATTTTGTTGGTCATGAACATTAACTGAGAGAAGTATAGCCTACTAAGGAATTCTGGTTGAAGTGGTGATTGTGGTAAAGCAATGTGAAAGAACACTGTTTTGCTCCCATATCTATTGAGTTTTGAAAAGAGGGATTGAGACACATGTAAAAATGATTGGTAAAAACTGTAATAGGCCACATCAAGTGATTGGATTTTTGAAATGAAGCCATTAACAATTGATCTTTTTTAGCAAAACTGACCCTTGTTGTTGTTGTTCTCTATTTTTATTTCTATTTTTGCCCACTTGAAACCTGTGTCCATACTGTCTGTAGGCTACAAAACCCAACAAAATTCTGCTCAAGACAGGACGTTTGTGTTAGTGGCGGGGTTGCAAGATGCCATTACAACTGTTGTAACAGGTGTTAAGCCAGAGAGTGTTGAGGGAGGTAGAATCTAAGATCTAAGATCCAATGATGATTTCATGACATAAAATATCTCATACAGCGTAGATTTGGGCCATGCTGTCGATTTTATAGTATTATTATTATTATTATTATTATTATTATTATTACCACAAAGAAAGAAAGTCAGGAAGAATGCTTGGCTAGGTGGAAACTTATGTTGTTTCAGCCAATCACAAGTTGCTGACGTAAACGCGTCTATATATTGTCACAGTGACGCATGAAATTATTGAAGTACAGTACCTGCGCCATGTTCGGTTCTGAGAGCACGAAAGAAAAGTGTTAACGACATTTTGAAGAAACGCCGTATTGGTCCAGGAAAAGCGAATACAAAAAATATGGAATGAGTAAAAGGACTCTGTAGATCACTGGTTGTATTCCATTGATACATTTAGCCGCAATTGTAAAGAATATATCGAATCAAAATGTCGGACGACGCGGCGAGGGAAGATGCCTGTCGAGAATACCAATCCTCCCTCGAAGATTTGACTTTCAACAGTAAACCACACATCAACATGCTGACCATACTTGCTGAGGAGAATCTTCACTTCGCCAAGGATATCGTCGCAATAATTGAAGCACAAATCGTCAAGGTTTTTATGAAAATAGAATTCTTTTTAAGCCAATATGGCTACGATAAATGGTTCGTTTGCTGGCTAACATTAGTGATAGCTAGCAGTGCTATGATTACATGGAGCAGACCACGGAAATATGGCGGACACGCTTTGCTAGTCGTAGTTGGCCAGGAATTTAGCCAGCTTGGTTTTGTAGCAACAAATTTTCTGTTGGCCTGGGGTAAACATTGTATCATCAATCATCGCTAACGTTTTCACTGAAGTTTTCGTATATCTTGGATATCTTCTGGAAATCAGTTTAAGTTACCTGGCTTTAAATGATTTGAGTCAGCCACCAACAATGGTTTATAGTCAGAAAGCTAGCGTTGTATCATTACATAACCCTATGCTAGCCTTGATAGCGTATGTTACAACATGCCACGCAAACGTGATTAAAACAGCGTGCCAATTGAGTTACTGAAATATTCAAATAAAAATGTTACCTCGCAGAAGTCGTTAAGATGGGTTGTTTTAATAAATAATTGGAAGTTAGTGTGCTACACTGACATTTGCTGATGAAGATTAACGGACGTCAGCATTTGGGCCTAGTTAGCTATTATTACTATCAAAGTAGCATGAGCTTAGCATATGGCCCACTGGAGGCCTAAAAGGATGTGGTGACAACCTCGTTATCTTTTTAACGGGTAGTTAATGGTGACTGGCAAAACTCTGACAGTCTAGTTCCCTGAAAATATGACTTTTACTTAGATGTACTAATTTGAGTTATTTCTAACATTGGTCTTTGAAAAATCGACATGGGCAACTTGCCCCCAGTTATGTCAAATAGAATGTAGCTACGATAGCTAACGTATATCCAACGTATATCCTGAAGATTTAAAAGTAAACACGCTTCGGTAGCTGGATAGCTAACGCTAACTAGCTCGCCAACTGTATCCATATATGGTTTTAAACGTGTAGGAATATCTAAGATTAAATTAGTATTAGTTACCCTATGTGTACCTTCAGGTAATATGGTAATACGAGGTAATATAGAATGAAAACTAGAAATGGCGTTGATGAGTAACATTAAGTTAGCTCTGTAGTCAGGGGAAGGGTAAACCCGACTCTGGCAATTGGAGGATATACAACTAGAGAGTTAAATTAATACTAATCAATACAATTCTGAAGAAATCAGACGTTATGTATTAATTTCCCGCAGGTAATTAATACCAGATGTCAAATTCATCATAGATCACTGATTAACTACACAGCTTTTTTCTTATTAGAACAGTGTCCATGTAGGGATCTGTGCTAACGTTTGCATATTGAGTCTAGCTGGCAAGTTACCCAACAGTTGCAATCATGTGCACAGTATGAATAAGCTATCTGGTAAAACCCAAGTAGAGACCAGCATGGCATACAGATCATGTTTCTGAGGCTAAATTTAGATCCTACAGCGTACCATGTGTAGGTTGTGAAAGCAGAATTTAACCATCAGTTTAGTCACCATTAAATTTTTCAAGCAATGACCGATTCCTCTGAGACTTACTACTATTGCCAGGCTTTAGACTTTCTTTAAATGATATTAGGAGCTAGTTAGTCAGACTAGGCTAGCAGTGTACTATTGACGTCAAATGCTGAGTCACTGGAAAGCAGGGTAGGCAGACAGTTTGACCTCAGTGTAAAGATAGGGAGCAGATGGATCACCACTGAAACGCATGGAAAGTATGTGGTGTACATCATGTATTTCACTAGACTCCATAGACTGCCCTGTTACTGAGAACCCCTTTGATTCCGTTAAAAGCCTATCACTATAATTATCAGATGTAATCCTGTGTTCCTCAGACACGTGTGTGTGTGTGTGTAGGGTATGCCATACTGATGCCTTGTCCAATGTGTTTAAATAAGGGAATGTTGTGATGGAATGCAAGAATGCTACTTTGTCGGGGTGACTGTTTAGACTGATGGCTTTATGTAGTTTCTCTGGTTGCAGTACTGTAGGATTCTGCGACTTACCATGTTCATTTTCTTCCACTTCTCAAATACGATAAACTTGCGTCTTAGGTTTCTGTTTTATATGAATTAAATGTGAATAAATGGCATTTTAATGTGACAATAAAAAATATGAAATGTGATTTTTGTCTTTTTCTTTCCAAGTGTAATTTTTATATGATGAGTTAAAGCTTCTTAACCAGCAATCAAACTTGTATGGACTAAAGTGTGATTTTAAACAAGACACTACCGACATTACAGTTTTTAGTGCTTGCTTTTAGCTTTCAGATATTGCTAACAGTAACAGTGCAGTGGCATTTTATGTAGGGGAACTTGGTTGTTCAACCTGACTTGTGTGTGTGTGTGTGTGTGTGTGCATTGAGTGCAGAATTTTCTTTTTAAACCTTTTTGGGGACATCTTCAAATAATAAAAAAAAGTTTTTGTTTTTTCTTTTGTAACCTTCAAACAGGACTCAAGACGTGGTTGGCTTTTGGCCAGATCCACGCACATGGTCTGAGACTGCACCAAAAACCTAATCCTTTTATTTCTGTACTTAACAAAAATCTTAAAAGGGTTAACATTGAACTCAAAAAGACACTTTACTGTGCCATTAAATGCACCACTCTTAAAAAGAAAAAAAAAACACAACAGGACATTTAAAATCTTATGCAAACATTTAAATCAACCTGGAAGATATTTTTTGAACAGCTGGAAGAGGACTGTTTCTCCCCCACTTTTTTTTTCTTTTCTTTTTTTCTCACAAACGATGCATTGCAGAGAAGATTCTGAGTGGACCTGAAAAGACTTTAATTTTTTGGACTGTTGGGGAGTCATCGCTTAAACAGTGCTGGATTTGTTTTGTAGCTAACCTGCCCATTTTCCTGTTTTTCTAAGAAGACCTGAAGTTTTTTTTTTTAAAACTTTTTTCTTTTGTTCCCCCTAATTTCTCCAGCCTGCACTTTTGTCTTAAAAAGTTAACATTCCCTTTTTTAACCATTTGCTAAAGATGTCTATGCTGCAAACTGTAAAGATTCTGTGCTCTAAACTTGTGTTCTTACTCCAGGCGCCAGCAGCTGAGAAGCTCCCTGTTTTGTACTTAGTGGATTCCATAGTGAAGAACATTGGCGGCGAATACCTCGCAGTGTTTGCTAAAAACCTTGTCACTTCATTTATTTGTGTATTTGAAAAGGTACACAACAACTTTTAAACTCTCCTCACCATCAGCATTTTCATTGTCAAGTCAATTTGTTATGTGTTTGTTCTCTCAGCTTTGCCTGCCATCAGTTGTGCTTTTGAAGTTTTGAAATTTATCACAGTAATGTAAGCTAAAACATTCAATGCCAGATGCGTGGATCAAGCTTTTGCACTTTTAGAAACTATCACTGTTGGGTTCATAGCAGTCGTGTGTGTTTTTTTATTTGAGCTCATGTCCTGAGGTTTAAATTTCTGGACTTGCTGTTGTCAATTTGGTCACACATTTGGCACTATTTTAGAGGATATGATTAGTTATGGTCAACACTGAGTTTTATTTTATTTCTTTTATTTTTTTTGTTTTAGGTGGATGAGAACACTAGAAAAAGTCTCTTCAAGTTACGGTCCACATGGGATGACATTTTCACAGCAACCAAATTGTACACATTAGATGTGAAAGTCAATGCAGTAGATCCGGCGTGGCCAATTAAACCTCTGCCAAACCCAAGCATTCATGTTAACCCAAAGTTTCTCAAGGTAAGAAGAGAACACGACAATTTCAAGGCAATTGATACACTTACAATTGAATTACACTTCTACTTTATAAACATGGGTCACCTTAAGTGGGAGTCATACCAAGTGACACTCTTTCTTTGCCTAGATTGAGGAAGCTGCTGCTGCTGCTGCTGCTGCTCCTGCTCCTCCTCCTCCAAAGCCTGTAAAGCCAGAGCCTACACCTGCACCGTCAGTGGCTGAGAAAAAAATGAATGAGGAGCAGGCCATAAGGCAGCAGTTGCTCGCTAAGCAAAAGGAGTTGCTCGAGCTTCAACAGAGGAAGATAGAGCTTGAACTTGAACAGGCCAAAGTGCAACTGGTAAGTTGTGTAAACAATATTTCTATATCCAGGGTGAGGGGGATGTAAAGGAGTAACCAAGAGCAGTGACTATCCGACAGGAAGCACAGGGGGCTCTATAGAGTGTCAGCATCACCCCTAGACCCTGTGCATGTGAGTTCCATGTATGTCAATTGGATTTAACAGCATTAAACATACAGCACTAAAAATACTCTATTACTAATGTACATTAGGTTTGAAGCAAACTGTTAAGTTGTAGCTGTAATTTAATACTGTATGTTTTAAGAAGCATACAAAATCCAAATCAAAGCAGTTTCTTGGCCACACACAACTTGGTGTGGCCTAAAAATGTATTCAGTTTCAGTACAACAAACATCAAGCTTTGACCACACAAACAACTTAAGCACCTTTTACCAAAATATAAATGTATAATTGAATATGCTTATGCAAACAAGTGCAATCATTTTATATAAAGCAGTCCAAAGGCTCATTGAGTGGAGAAGGACAAGCCAGGCTTCAGTTGCTCGCAAAGCAGAAGGAATTGATTGACCTTCAGCAGAAGAAGATAGAGCTTGAGCTTGAGCACACTAAAGTTCAACTGGTGAGTTCAGCAACTGTCTTTGTTTCCCCCCTACCTCAGAGAGCAAGAGTGCTAGTCCTCTAACATCCATAGAGTTGCAGTGCAGTAGAGCAGCCGACATGGCTAACGCACTAGTGCTTCTGGAGCCAGAGGAGCTGTACATGAGAGAGGGCTGTCTGTTAAATCCAGCCGCGCTAACTAAACTTCACTAAAGCACTTGGCATGGCCTAGCACTAATGCAGGAGTGAATGAGTGAGTGAAGGATTGCCAGGACAACCGGTTTTATTGGTGACCTTAAAGATGACCCCTACAGACATGCAGAACAAAAAGAACTGTAGAATCACAAATGTGTGTGCAGTGCAATTTGATGATGTCTTTAAACCCCCAGACTATGGTGGTGTTTTTTTGATTCTTTTTAAATTTATTTTTAACTGCCTCTTCTCTCACACAGACACATTTTCTTCTAAGCATGGTCTTGTTTTAGCTGTAAAGTAAATCCGCATGTGCCCAGGTACTATGGGCTGAACTATTTATTTATTTATTGAACTCTAAACCTTGTCTGTTTTTGCATGAACAAAACACTTTTTTTTTGCCTAAATGTAGAAATAATTGTGTTTACTGGCGAACCATCTGATAAGCAAATGACTTTGATGTTTATCTTTCATCTGTCAGTCACCACCAATTATGAACAAAGCTGACTTGCAAAAGATCCTCACTATCCAGTTAGTCTGGTTAAATTTGTCTTCAGGCTCCAAGAGTAAACTTTTCTATGGGCTGCGTCTTGGGTGCTAACATTTCATGTGCATATTTAATGAAGATCTGAGCTGCACTATTTATAGACAGAAATCTTCTTGTTCCACATGGAAGTAATGATGCTGTGTGGTCAGACTCATAAGGGTGTTACTTCTGACACCTCAGCACAGATATCTTTTGTATTAGCACACACCCTTTAAGCATACTAATCAATTATGTACTAATTACCTCATGAGTCAGGAACAAGTATTGATCTTGCGATACATTCGTTTTTTAAATATTTAGGTGTTTGTTAATTACATCCAAGACATTCGCATGAAGAACAAGTCATGTGTTATATAGCATCATACAGTCTGTGTTGAAGGCATCCAGATTTAAAGCAAAACAAGCTGTGTATAACACACTACCCCTGTCTGTCTGTTTCTTTGCATTGTCCTGTAGGCTTTTAATCGAATGGGACCAACCAGCACCCAGGCCAGTACTACGCACCATCCTACTCCCACGGCCACTCAGCCAGCGGCCCCCCCAGCCACCAACTCCTGGCTCCCCTCCTCACAGCAGTCCGAGAAGGTGGTGACGAGAGATCCGCGCTTGAACAGGGCCGCAGCGGCACCTTCGCACACCAAAGAGCTGGCGATGGCACATGCCAAGGAGACGGCGATGAGTAAGAGGGAAGCCCAGGGTTATGGCGGAGTGCCAAACACGTCAGAGAAGAGGGTGCCTGCCCCCATGGAGAGGCATAACAAACTGGACAAGCTTCCAAGGATCCCCCGGAAAGACCCGTCGGCCAGCAGAAAGGAGACGGCTGCGGAGGAAAGGTCCAAGTCTAAGTCTGCGTCGCCGGCGGGAAAAGAAGTTCTGGGCAGATGTAAAACTGAGCCGGAGAACCTGAAGACCTCAGAAAGCACGCGGAGAGACCCCAGACTTCGAAGGCATGCGGTCGAGAAGGCCGAACCGGAGGAGGACATGCCAAAAGAAAAGAAACGAAGCCTGGACAAGAAGGACAAGGATGACTCCAGCAAGATGTCAGCACACCAGAGGGCGGCGAACGCCAGGGCCAAACTGTCCAACGGCTCCCTGAGCAAGCAGGAGAAGCAGGACTTCAGGATCAGCAAGTCAGGCGGGAAGAGATCCCGCTCCAGGTCACGCTCGCGTTCCCCGACCCTGCCCAAGAGGAAGGAACGCAGATCACCGAAGAGCATCAAGGGCACGTCCGTGTCTCCTCCTAAGTTCAGCAAGGGGAGGCCAGGCCCTGGAAAACACTCGCACACTGACGACCTCGCTCACCACGGGCAAGCCAGAGACGACAGAACTGCACCTAAGAATGTGTCAGAAGCAAGGAGACAGAAGAGGTGTCATGAGGAGAGAACCTTAGAACCGAGAGACTCATACTCAACTAGAGAACCTCCTGAGTCCAAAGAGAATATCAAGAGTTGGAGAAGTGGATGGGAGGACAGTAAGCGGTAAGATATTTAATTCTGTTGAGTCAACCATATGTTACTTTAAGTACATATTGACAAACTGTTCTTGGCTCCTGTCACCTTTGGAGTTTGTTCTTTGGCCTTTCCATAAGGGTTTCTGTAAGATGCCCTGAGATGATTTTTAATTAATTTAAATGTTTTACTTTTGTAGTGCGAAGCATGCAGAGGAGACTTCGCCTTCGAAGCCGAGCACGCCAAGAGTGAGGCCGTGGAACGCCGGTCCAAGGTCCACACCATCTCGAGTGAGACAAAATCGCCTCAGTGTTGATGCCAATCTGCACATCCCAGACGCCCTGAACTCTGCCAGCAAAGCAGATCTGCTTAAAAAGGTTTGTTTTTCACCTGATCCTATACATTTCTGTACAAAAGTGTGTTGGGCACTTAAGTAAGGGATAACAGCCGATGAGGTGACCAGTTCCCTAGAAATAATGTTGAGGTGTCCACAAAAATGGTCACCTCGAAGGCCGTTATCCCTTTTATGTCCTGTTTATGCATTTATGATCAAAGTTATATGCATAAACTACAACTAACTGTTGTACAACTAACTGGTTGATTTGATACTTTAAAAAAAATATATATTCCATGCGCTACTCATTTAACCGTTCATTTGGCTACGAGAGTTGTCATGGTTACTATTTGTAAGCACATTGATGTAGAACAGTGATTTAAATAGAGATCTACTTCAAATGTAGCCAGTTATACATAGGTAATTCCCCACCTCTTCAGCCAATCAGAAAAGAGAATTCCATTGTAAAGGGAGATAATCCTTTTTAATCCTCATTTGCTGAATTATCTTGTCTGAATGAAGTTTCTCAATACACTGATATTGAATAATATATTTCAGGTTGGCCATGAAGAGACGAGCTATTTCCAAGCATTGCTGTGAGGAAAACTGACTTTTGTTGTTGTTTCTTACCTAGGCTAGCAAGAGACATGCAGATGGTGAAATAACCAGCGAGGAGTTCCTCAATGTTGCCCACCAGATCAAACAACTCTTCCAGTATCAGGAGGAGAAGCAGAGGTCCAATTCTTGGGAGTCGAGTGACGACGGACTGCTGAGCCCGAAGGAGAAAAAGGACCCGATGGGTGGCAGTCTGTCCAACGCAGAGCAGTTGTACCTCGAGCACAAATCTAAACTAGTCAGGACACGAGTGCAGCGGCAAGGTAAGGACACAAAGCTTCTCAATTAGCATTAAAATATTTGTTTTATTTATTTATGCTAGCTTGTAACAAATTCAAACTATTACAGCTTTTAGAGGGATGTCTAAAATGTACTGTATACAAAGTCTGTGAATACTTTGACAGTGGTAAAAAGTTGGAATCGTTTTGAATGGCAACCTGTTCTTTTCTTTTCTCCAGCTGACAGATATCATCAGCGGCTAGGGGGAGAACGAATGGCTCCCCCAATGGCATTGCTGGAGGGAGACTCCGAGCCTCAAAGGAGGCTATCGGATGAGTCTCAGGAGGCGTTCTCCAGACATGACGGGCCTAGAAAAGGTGAGCGACCCCTGCCAAACTCTGGCCACACGGCGAGAAACTCCCCAAGCCCTGCTGGCCCAGAGGAGTTCCCCAGGCATTCGCCGGCGTTCGGCCGCTCATCTCCTCTGGCTGTTGAGATGCAGGAGGATCCGGCCTGCGAAATGAGCCCCATTCCTCGTTTCGAGAGCCCCAACAGCGTGCACTCAGACGATGGCATCGAGATCGACCCGCCGCTGCTTCCCTCCAGACCCACGAGGAGCGTGCCGGGAGGTCGGATTCCTGCCGAGTCCCCGTCGGCACCCCTGCACCTGCCGGATGACAGTGTCGCAGCGCCGGCTAACGCACCAAGACACGAGGCCCCGAACATGGCACAGAGGTTCGAGGGCCACAAGGGGCCCCAGGTGCCGTATGACGGTGCGCCGGGGCACCTGGGAAAGCCACGGCCGGAGGGGCCGTCCAGACCGCACCCACCAAACGTGTATGATGGCAACCCGGCATCAAACAGGTACGACGGCTCAGGAAACTCGCGGTTTGACGGCCACGGCAGATTCGATCCCAACTACGGGCCACGCTTCGACGGGCCGCCAGCACACGAGAAACGATTCGATGGGCCGGGCCGATACGACGGTTCCGCACCTCACCGGCCCATGCGGTTCGATGGGCCTCACCCACAGCAGGGTTTCGGGAGGTTTGAGCGACCCATGGGTCACAACAGATTTGAGGGTCCTGGCCCTGGACCCGTCCCGAATCGGTTCGAGGGCCCATTGCAGCCCAACAGGTTCGAGGGCCCACCCAGGTTCAGCAATCCCCACATGCAGCAGGGGCCCAACAGGTTTGACGCACCCATGGGCTTCCAGCACGGATCCGCGCCAGGCTATGAGGGACCACACAATCCAGCCGGACCCATGAGGTTCGAGGGCCCCGGCAACCAGCCTGCCGGAATGTGCTTCGACAACCCTGCTGGCCCACCTGGGCCAATCAGGTTTGAGGGCCAGCCTCAGGGGATGTCCCGCTACGACTGCACGCTCCCCCCGGGGCCCCCCAGGTACTGCGGCCCCCAAAACCAGATGAGGCCGCAGGGACAGCCCATGTTCAACGTCCCCCAGGCCCAGGGCCCCGGGCCCATGCCCACCCCTGGCTGCCCGCAGCCATCCAACTTCAACATGCCCAGCAGGTTCCCGGAGCCCATCAACACGTTCGGCAGCAACCCCCAGCCTTTCCTGGGCCAGCAGAGCGTTCCTTCAGGACCAAACTTCAATGTGCCACAAGTCCCTACCTCAGCGGGATTCCCAAACTCCTTCAGGCCAGTCGTGCCCTTCCCGGGAGCCCCGGTCGCAAACATGCAACAGCCTGTAAGTTGCCTGCTGTCTTCCTGTCGTTTGTTTTACTACAGATTAAGTGAATCAGCTCTACTCGCCTCACGCATAAAGTAATGTGCACATGTCACTATGTTGTGCATTTCAAAACTTGGAGGCAGGATTTAAATACTAGTTTGAAGACATTTACAACCTGTATCTTACTCTGCTTATGTTATGCACTATGTGTTTTGTGCTCCTTCAGATGAACATGATTCCTGGCGTCTGTCAACCCTTCTTGCCACAGAACCCAGTGCCTTTCCAGCCAAGTAAGTGTCCGTGCTGTTTTGTTTTTTCAGCGTTCAGAAGGGTTTTTTAACAGGTGGTTTGTTTGAATTGATCGCTGAGTTTGTAATCTGTTTCTTATTGCAAAAATCAAACCTAAACATCAGGTCAATACCTCTAAAGGCCTCTAGTCTTAATGCAGTGATTCTGTGTTCAAAATGGCACCACACTAGTGGCAGCCTGTTGAAATAGCCCTGTCTAGCAGGTGTCCTGTTATTCTTTGTGCAGGCATAGTGGTTTGTCAGACCACACAATAGTCAAAGACTAGTTGACACTGAACAGACATTTTAGTATTCCATCATGTTGCCCTGAAGGTATTCAGCATGGTGATAACACAAAGCGTGCTTTCTCAATAGTGTGTGAGTGTGCATGTATATTTCTACATATTTGTGTGCTTGTGTGTGTGAACTCATGTGCTTGTGCATGTATAGGTCTACATATTTGATTGTGAGGGTGTCTAAATCATGTGTGCAGTAAGGGGACGTTAACAGGAACATTAAGCTGTGAATGTGTCCCCCCAGATTCTCAGTTTGGGCAGCCTGAGAGTCACCTTGGCCAAATGGACGTCAACGACCTGCTGGCCAAACTCATCAGTACCGGCATCATCAAGCCCACCACCACAGAAACTGCTCAGGCTGGTGAGTCTCTCAGCAAAATCCCCCCCTTAGCAATAGCTTTTATGGAGGAGAGGCAGCCATGATGGGTGCTCTTTAAAGGGAAGCCAGCAGGACATTATAAACTGCTGAAGCGCAGTGGCTTTAATCATGTGAATCATTGTGGCATTGTGGCAGTGTGGGTCACCAGTCACACTGGTTGTTTGCAAAGCATCGCTTATGCCTTCTCTTCTGTCTGCAGAGTCCCCAGCTGCACCTGCATCCCCAGCAGCACCTGAGGAAGAGGAGGAGGAAGAGCAGGTCGAAGATGACAACCTCCCAGACATGACGGGCTTCTCGCTGGAAGAAATGAAACAGTGCGTACCATGTTTTACTACATCACTGCTGACCAGATGCAGCTCCTCAGATCCCCTGCCGAGGGGCTTGTGTTTTCGGTTATGTTTAATTGCCTGTCCGTACGTCCGTCTGTCAGCATCGCATAAATACACACAGGCCAGTGCAGGGCAGGCTGCAAGAAGCTATTAAATTTTGGAGGGAAGCCGCCTCCCTGTAACAGTACAAGATGTGGCGTGTCCGCCTTGGACAAGGTCTGCATTCCCTGGGCGCTCCTCCAGTTTACACGTGTTGCTGTAGCATGAAGTAGGCACCCAGTGCTATAGTGCCTCTGGGACACCTTAGCGTGGTGGGGCTGTTTGTGTGTCCTTGTGACCCATACAGCTATGTCACAGGAGACTCCTGTTAGGGCCACCCATGCTGAAACAGGTTAAAGGGTAGGGTCCTGAAAAAGAGCAGTCCCCTGGTCTGGGGGTTGGTGGTTGGGCAACAACCCCATCCCATAAAAAAGCATGCTTACAGGAACGGCAGCAAATAAGTAAACCACTACTACTGGCTGTCATGGGCTTCCAGAGTTGAAAGGTCCACAGACAGGAGTGCAGGTCTTTTGTTGCTGCCATTACATGTCAGTAGTCATAAAAGTAACTGAAGAAGACCCAGTGCTATAAGGCATGGTATATAGTGTTTGCCTATAGTAATATGGGACTTTTCTCTAGTCACCGCAAGCATTGCTGTCAATTGTGAGTTTGTCATGCTTTCAGTCCCTGTGAAATAGTCTGTGAGTAGTGAGTTAGTCTTTCCACTAATCTTTATAAGCTGCCACGTTGACTGGCTATAATCCCTGTTGTGCTGACCGGCTGTGTGTGTTCCTGTACAGGCGGCATGACAGCGTGGTGACCAAGCTGTACACGGGCATCCAGTGCTACTCGTGTGGCATGCGCTTCACCTCCTCCCAGACCGACGTCTACGCCGACCACCTGGACTGGCACTACCGGCAGAACCGCTCCGAGAAGGACGTCAGCAAGAAGGTCACGCACCGGCGCTGGTACTACAGCCTCACGGTACGCCACGTCCAAACCACACATCTCTATAAACTTGTCCCACATGCCTAGTCCTGAGATCTCAGAATGCTCTTCAGTGCTTGTGCATTGGTGTTGTGTTTGTACCGGGTATCAACAAAACTGATGCCTGTTGGCAGTTAAGCTGCACTGGACTGTTTTGTAAGAGTGTACTTTGGGCCAGTGAAGTTGGATTTGCTTTTGAGCAGAGGCAAGGGGCTGTAACAGGATGTGTTTGTCCTTTGCCCAGGATTGGATAGAATTTGAGGAGATCGCAGACCTGGAGGAAAGGGCCAAGAGCCAGTTCTTTGAGAAGGTCTACGAGGAGAACGTGCAGAAGACACAGGAGGCCGCAAAGGAGAAAGAGTTCCAGAGCGTGAAAGCAGCAGCGGACGTAGTTGACGAGGTAAGCAAGCCAGTAGATACGCACCAGCTTGTCAAACTTGTGTGGTCATGTACATTTGTGTTCCTCTGCATACTGTAATAGCATATCAGGATTTGGGGTTGGCTCGCTGTTACAGGACGTGTCTGGATATTAATGATGGATTGTGTGTGTGTGTGCTTGTGTGCGTGTGTCTTGAAGTCCTGTGAGATTTGTCAGGAGCAGTTTGAGATGTACTGGGAAGAGGACGAGGAGGAGTGGCATCTCAAGGACGCTATTAGAGTTGATGACAAGGTGAGAACAAGGGCGTGTGCACACTAGCGTGCAAGCGGGCAATCTCATCCTGTTCCGTGTACTTTGATTATGGTTTCCCAGGATTGTGGTGTTAAACTGGCCAATTGTTTGTTTTTCTTCCAGACATATCATCCATCATGTTACGAAGATTACAAAAATGTAAGTACAGTGTCTCTTTCTCTTGAAATCATCTTACAAACTCTGATATGCAGTGGAATAACAAAATAGATCTCATTTCAAAACTGATGTTTGGATAATATTTACGTAAAGTTTGTAAAAGTTAGTTGAATGTTTAGTTTGATAAACATGCCTGTAGGCTTGTAGGCAAGAAACAATGTTGGAATATAATATTACAAAACTCTTGTGAATACAAAAGCACAACTGTTCTCTGTTCCCACAGACATCATCCTTCATGGATTGCACTCCTTCACCAAATAAGGTGCTGGTAGAGAACCCTCTAAATGCTTTGATTAAGCAAGAGGAGTCTGACGAAATAAACCGTTGCAGTGTTAAGCAAGAGCCTGAGGCACTGATCTCAGTTTCCCAGGCGGCAGCAGAGGAGGATGTAAAGGTTAAGTTGGAGGAAAGCTGCTTTCCCCCTCTCTGAGTTGGTTCTCCGGGCGGCTATGTTTCTGTTTCTGTGAGGGCCATGTGAGAGGGGGCCTGTTTGTGTACTTGACAGCACTGAGGGGAGTGTCCCTCAGTATACTGTACTCTAAATACGTTTTGGTATTTCACATTGCCTGCTATGTTCAGGTGTTTTGTTTTTTTTCTGCTGTGTGAATGCTTATCGAGTAAATTGATGTGTACTTTGGAGAATTGTGTACATTTAATTTATAAATAAAGATATTTTTGTTATTTTTTGTGTATTATTGATAAAAGGGGAACATGGGAATTCTTGGCTTGATCAAAGGGTGTCCTCTTCTTGAAAGTGCACATGTAAAAATTCTTCAAAACAAGTGGCAAGTATTTTTTGACTACTAATCTTGTTAATGTTCGAGAGAGGTCAGTGGGTAACTTAACTGTTTAAAGTAGTTAGGAGGAAACAGAATTTTACATGCGCTTTGATTTCTAAATGAACGTTCTCATTACATGTAAATGAACTTTTCTCAAGCCAGGTTTCGTCACTTCTGTTGAATAAAGGAAAAAAATAAAGTTTTTTTAATGGCTGGGCAAATCTTTTTAGGTTTATTTTGGAAAGATAACTTTTTTGTTGCAGATTATTCAATAAATTCAGTTTGAAAATGGTCTGTGTTCGTAATGTGTTGTGTGCTTCTTGATTGTCGTTGAAATTACATCGATTTTTCTTCTTTGCAGAATTTCAATAAATTCAAATAAAAACGTATCATTCTTGTCCTGTCTCTTCTGTGTGTCTGTTTTGTGTATCAGGTACACTTTAAAGTAGTTATTTATTTTCTGTGAAGGAAGTGGAGAAATGCCCCTGATCATGGCCAGATGTTTCCATTTGCTGTTACCATTTTACATGTCTGGCCTGACTGCATATATAGGAACAAAATATTATATGTTTTTATATAATGCTTAAACGCTCTTCGGGACACTAGAATTTTAAGCGGGGGGGGGGGGAGATGAGTGTACTTACAGTTGAGGGACAAGCTGTAAAGGCACCAGCCATCTTCGGGGAATCTGCTCGAACCAGTTGGGCCTGTTACTATTTTAGGTCACTAGAGGGAGCCATTGGCTCAGTTTAACATTGGCAGCTCTGAAGTTCAGCTTTTGTTGGGGGTTGTGTTTGGTTTAAATCAAACATAGCAACTAACATAGCAACATAGTCTCTGTCCTGTGCATGTGTGGAGATAGCTGTGGCTTCCAGATCTGGGAGTAGAAATGCCTCCTCTTGTAAAACAATGTGGAAAAAGTAAGGAGAGACTGGGCATTTTAAATCTAGTATGGTGTTTTGTTAAAGACTCAAGTTATAGGTATATTATGTTTGCTTTAAAATAATGCAGGATATTGCTTTATATGCTAACTAGACTGCTGTGGTGTCAGTTGATCTCTTGCTCCAAGTACAGTATACAAAACAGTAGCACACAAAACTTACGCTAATCTTTTATTTTAATCAGGGTCTCTGGTCATTGAGGCTGCCAAGACAGGTGACACAGAGAGACTGAGGTTGATCGCTAAGACCAGAGCTGACATTAATGTAGTCGATAATGACCAGGAGTTTACTCCTCTGCTGTGGACCTGTCAAGCTGGTCATCTGGAGGTAAATCTCACCTTTAGTCTCACCCTTTCCTGATTAACTGCTTACCTCTTTAGTTTACAATAAAGGGTTTGCATGGAACATTCTCATATTTAAGGTCATTGTAAATAAATTCACATTTGAAGTGGCATACAGACCATGCTGACCAGTGTGGATCTGTTGCAGTGGTGTAATCCATATATGTACACTCTCTGTATTAGTTTTACTTAGTTACTTTTACTTAGTTACTTTTATTTAGTTTTATACACACACAGTGATGTACGTGCATTGTGTGCCAATGTAAGTGCCTAGCCTGGCTTCTGCTGCATGGGGCGGACGTCTCCTTCCAGACCAGGAGAGGGTGGACTGCTGTGCATGTGGCCGCCATAACAGGACAAGACCAGTGCATGAAGGTAAGTCAGCAGTAACTTATCAGCTAGGCCATAGGGGGTAGATGAAATCTCAGGCGTTGTTGAACTGACTGTCCATGTTAGCAAAGTTTCACAAATCACTGAGGACTGTTGGGGCTGTTAAAAAAGTGTTCTGTACAGCACCTGGATTTTGATAGTGAATGGCAGATTTTTAACGTCAGTCTAAAAGGAGTAAGACCTTAATTTGGTTGACCTTACCTCTGTGTTTGTGGCTATAAGTGCTCATTGAGCACGGGGTTGACCTTACCTCTTTTTGCTGTGGCTAGGACTGACTGAACATGGAGTTGACCTCACCTTTATGTCTGTGGATAGGCACTGATTGAGCACGGAGTTGACCTCATGGCGATGGATGACAGGGGCTGCACTGCTGCACACCTAGCTGCAGCACACGGCCATGCTGGGACTCTGCACACTATTCTACGCCAAGGAGTGGTCTGTGTCTAATCTTCACACATTTAAACTTACTACTTTACCTGTATTTATTATGAATTTTACCTGAATTTATTATGTTTACTTACTGATAGACATGATGACTAGATTACAAAAGGGTTAAATGAAGGTTGGAGCAGAAATGAAAGGAAATTGTGTTTAACGTCAAGCTATGTGAATTTGGTTTGTTCAGCTGTTTGCTGTTTTGTTTATTAATTTGTATATTTATATTTTCTTGCTTTTATTAATGTTTAACGCATGACATGTGCTATATCCCTGTAAGTAAAGCTGCCTGCCATTGCCTTGCAGGATGTCAAAATGGTGGATAAGAGTGAATGGATGCCAATACACCATGCTGCCTTCCATGGCAGACTGAACTGCATACAAACTCTACTTAGATGGGGAGCCAAAACACACACGGTGGACTGCAATGGAAACACACCAGGTAGATAACTGAGGGCTATTTGACACTAATGAGAAGGTTAGTGTCCAATTTACTTCACACAACTCTCTAATCCTGGAGGAGAATGTCCTGTTTAAAAAAGAAAGAAATAAATCAGCTGCCATTGACACCTAACCCTTTTCCCCAAGGTAAGGTATAAATAGACTGAGAATAGTGTAGTGTTGTAAAATCTTAGATTGAACTTAAATTGGACTTCAAATGAGACAGGAGAGACAGCAGGCTATTTCTCAGCTGCAAAGTAGGCCAAGTAAAAGTAGGCTTTAAGTCTCTGAGCTCAATCTAGATGCATCTCACCTCATTTTAAGGGGACAGAGGACAAACAGGGATGCTACTGTTAAGGTCTTATTTTAAGAAGTATTCTGAAATGGTGTAGTTTGCTAAGCATTGCTTTTAATACTGTCTGTTTTCTAGCACATCTAGCTGCAGCTGAAGGCCACCTGACATGTTTGAAATATTTACTTGCCAAGTGCACATGTGTAACTCATGTGATAAACACAAGAAACAACCGTGGAGAGACAGTAAGGGATCTGGCCCTGCGATTCAACAAGTTGGCTGCTGTTGACCTCATTGATAAAGCACTGGAAACCGTAATGGAAAGCAGGAATGACTTGGTGGAGCTAAAAGGTGATGGAACCATCAGTTGTTTTTGTTTTTGGTGGTTGGAAGGAAATGCTACTCTTAAGTTCAGTCACATGCCACATGTCTAATGTGGGTGTTGCAGCTGTAAGGTATCCAGCCCATATAGCTGCCTATCGGGGAGATGTGGACACTCTGCGCAGGCTGCTGGAGCAGCGACTGGCCAATGTCAACGAGAGAGATGAAGATGGCTCCACTCCTATGCACAAAGGTTCTAAATGCTCATTTTGATTAAGACAGAGAAAATTTGGCTGATGCATTTTACTTATCTGTGATGTGTAACACACACATTTAACCCAGAGCAGTGGGCAACCTAATGCTGCAGCACCCAGGAAGCACTGAATGGTTAGATGCTCAAGAGGACCTAAGCCATAGATGCGGACATGTTGTCACTTGTATTTATTGTATTGTATATCAACATCTACCAGAGTCAAATTCCAAGTATATGTAAGTGTACTTGGCCAATAAAACTGATTGTGATTCTGATAGGAGAGCAGTTAAACTACTTCCCACGTCCACATGTTCCCTACTGTTTAGGGATCAAACAGGCCACTCTTTGGTCACCAATGAGAGGCCCTGACCTTGCTCGACGGCTTTACTTGCTCTTGATGTAACCTGCCCAATTAGCATTTCATCATATTTGTTGGGACCATTCCTATAACTTCCTTTCTTCTCAAACAAATCAAGTGTTTTCAATGTTATGCAGCGGCAGGACAAGGTCACCTTCACTGCTTGGAGTGTCTGCTTGAGATGGGTGGGGACCACAGGCTCAGAAACAATGCTGGAGAGTCTCCCCAGGACGTGGCTAAGAGGTACTCTTGTATGAGCAATATCTTTTACAGCGTCTCACGTGTACATTTACTCATTTAACAAGCACTTTTATCTTGTATCACTAAAGTATAGTCATGCTTTATTCATTTAAATGCAATGTAGGTATTGGTTAACACTGTTTTGATTCACTATTTTTTTTATCTTTTTTATTTGCTTCATAAAAAATTTGTTTTAATTGGTCTGTTCTTTTATGTGATTTCATTAAGTTGAACTTTTTATTTTCGCTTGTTTTATTATTTCACCTACATGATGTCTTATTCTTTTTCCATTTTATCTTCTCTGCATAATGGCTGCTGGAACACGTAACTCCTGTTGTAAAGGTTTGCCCAGCTAGCAGCAGTGAGGATGTTGAATGCTAACACACCAGACACAGCCACTGAGGAGCCAAAGGCCATGGAGTCCGCACCAGGCACAGACAGGAACGCATTCAGCGCTAATGAAGGTGTATATATATTATATTTTTGGGATTCTTTTAAATCTAATCTTGAACACAGCAAAAGGTAATTCATTTTTTATTTGCCACATTTACTACTGATATACAAATGGAGTAATAACTTAATGTTTGATATTATAGTACAAAATAAGACAGAAGAAATACTAGACATCATATCCATCCAGGAGGCTACCCAGAACAGTCTTGGAGTTATTGGGTGTGGAAGTGAAGATACAGTAAGGTAATAACTCCTTCAACAGTGTTTGTGGAAGGACACTGTTCATGTCCTGCTTAGCTCTAAGTGCCATTTTTCATCTCTTGTCTAGCCCTACAAAGCATCTGCAGGAGAAACTGGAGGCAGAAAGAGTTCGCAGAGAAAAACTCGAATCGCAGATGGATGTCTGTCGAACAGAGATCAGGCAGCTCAAACAAGCTTTACAGAGAGCTTACACAGCACAGGCTTCCTGCAGTAACCTTACTCAAACTACCAAGTAGGCTGTGGTTCATTGATTATGACTAAATGAAATATCACAGGAATCAGGCATCATAAGAGTGTTATGAGAGTGCCATCACAAAGATGCAGTTGTTAAAGATACACAATGCGTAGGTGAAGACAATTTGTGGTATAGCATGTTGAGCCCTACTGTACCAAGGTCCATGACTATCTGAAACTTTCTGTGAAAAGGAAAAGCCAAATTCCCTTTTCAACATGGAAGCTACACGGTACTTTTTAACAATTTTCCCAGCCACAATTTTAGAAATAATTTGGCGAGCCTTGTGGCTGTCTTTGTCATATTTTTCCTTTATTTCAAAAATAATGCTGTTGTGGAATAACAGTGTTCTTCTTAATTGCGTTGGCCCCTGCTTCAGCTGACGTTTTGTTTTAGATTTTGGGGTTTCCACTTCCGGGGTTCCACTTTGTTCTATTTTATTCTGTAGACGAAAACATCTTTTCTTGTATTTTTCTACCCGTCTAAGGGCTTTTTCCAATTTTGCTGTGGCTTCATTCAGATCGTTGTATGCTTTAAATATGCTTTAAATCTTGATCGTCTGATCCTCTTCTTCTTCTTTTTCTTCTGTGTTGTCTCTGGCTGACAGGGTTGCTCGGGTGCTGCTGTTGGCATTTCAAGGACCTCTTTCAGCCTGTCTCTTCTATTTCGTTGTGCGATTCGCCATTGTCTTCTTATTTTCCTTTGCTCTCTTTTTGGCAATTCATGGACCTGCTTCACTACACCTTTCTCTTTTTTCCTTTGATATCTTTCTCTGTCTTTTCTCAGGAACTCTGCATATTTTACAGGGTCGGATTTTATCCTATCCCTGTATGATTGGGACTTTTGCTTTGCCGTTTGCGGTGCCATCTAAAAGAAAGAGAGAGACCACTAAGTTATGAATTGTTTTCTTATGTGACAAATGGTCCAACTTAAATGGTCAGTCAGTGAGGGCTTTCATGTAGCCGTGACACATACAGTACTTAAACCATATTACCTTGTACTCTCTATATCACATACAGGTAAAGAGCATACACCCGACTCAGTCACACACACACAACACCACCATAAACATAAAATATCCTATTACTCATAGTAATATGCCCCCCCCCCACTCCCACCCTCACTATGGCCCTATTGCACTTTAATTAACCCCTCCCCATTCCTGACCTTTAGTACAATTGCACTTCAACATCCCATACCCCCCCCCCCCCCACACACACACACACACACACCCAGCCCCATACACATACAATGTTCTATAACACATACTTTATTGTCCTACAACACAACTCATGCCCTGACCCCCTGACTACACAAATGTAATATTTTCCAACTATTTCTTTTTTAATACAATACATGTTCACTTAAATGGATCTTAATTAACCATTTTTGCTTGGATTTAACATTAGTTTATAGTTATATCATTAGGTTAATCAAGGTCAAAGGTCAAACTTCTGGCTTGGGGACAGAGGCAAAATGGCCGTAAACACATAGAAAACAACATAATTTAATCATAATATTTTTTTTCAAAGTTCATTTTAATAAGTAGTTACTGTGGATGAAATAATATTTATGTTTTTTTTTTTTAAATATGGGCCAGGGACATAAAATGTACCATATTTGGAGAAACACCCGACTGTACATCAGGCTGCACTAGTCTTATGTGTTTCATAATTACAGGCACAATTCATCCACTGATGGCAAAAAAATCACTTTAAACATGTTCTCATAGACTTTTACTTGTAAAACTGGTATCAGATTACTAAAAGATTTGTGATGATAAAAAGATCATTATTTACACATGCATCCATATAAACTACAACATCTAAATTTACAAATGAGGCATTTCTGTATTTGTGCTTTCTGAAGAGAAGTCGGTCCTCTAAAGTTACTTCCAAAGTCGGTAGAAGCCCAGGGTGATGGCCAAACAGGAAAATACACAGGCTGAAAAACATTTCAAAATGAACCACATCAGTCATTTATATCTAACAAGTGAACAGCAGAGACTGCAGCACCCTGACAACTTTTATTGTCGCAATATGAAATTATATATTTTTTTTTTACATCAAAAAATAATGGCCAGTCATTTTGGGTCAAAACATAAATCCAACCTCAGTAGTGAATGAAAGCTATTTAAAAACAGCAGAGAACATATTGAAAATGACCTGCTCACTGACATAACACAATTCATTAGTATGTTATCTATCTCTTACCAGCTAGATAGCGAACTGTGTCCAACTTCAGCGATTCGAGGAGTGTCTTGAGAGATGCCACCTCAATGTCTATTTTCTTGGTGGTTTCCATGGTGCTGCGGTCGATGTCTGAGTTCTATGCAGTGTTTATAATGTAAAATATATTATACATTCCAGAAATGAGTAGGCTATACCAAATACGGCTGAGGAATTATAAAAAGGCTCCAACATCTGGAGACTTTAAAGTCATGGTAGAGTCTAAAGGTAAAATGTACCACAAACAGCCTTAACACAGCAGTTCCAGTCTCTATAACTAAACTAAATAACTAAAACCATGTACATTTAAAATGCAAAAGACTGTGTAATCCAATAAAAACTGTTGTGAACTATTGGGCCTCTGAAAGTCATTTTCCTATCTTCCCTGTGCGACTTCAGAGGCAAATGTAAGAGTCTCATAAAGTCTTACCCTCTTCTGAAACTCAGTGCTGACCTCCATGAGTTTCCTCTCCTGCTCTGTAAACTAAAACAGAACAATGCAATGGCATACACATTTAACTACAATATAACAGCCCACACATTAAACTGCAATACAACAGCACATGCATTAAACTGCAATACAATAGCGAACACATTAAACTTAAATATCAGAACACACATTAAATTAGAATATAACATAATATAACAGTACATTGCAATACAACAGCATACACATTCAACTACAATATAATAGCACATGTATTAAACTTCGATATAACAGAATACATGTTCTACTCTTACAAATCTATTGTATTTGTCACATACCATATCTGTCAGTCTGCTTCGCTCCAAGTTGATATCCAGCTTGGAGTCTGCTCTGAGTTTCTTGCTCTCCTCCTGCAGTACCAGAGACAGTTACAAACACACAGGCACAAACACGCACACACACGCATGCGCACACACACACACATGCGCGCGCGCGCACACACACACATGCGCGCGCGCACACACACACATGCGCGCGCGCGCACACACACACACACACACACACACACACACACACACACACACACACACACACACACAAGGTCTCTGCCTAAAACTTTACATTACAGATTTTCCTAATAAACACTGACTGACCTTAATGCACACAACCATTCTCAATATCAGAATTCTCTTGGTTTCTCTGCTTGTTATCTCTCCTTTTTCCCTCTTATACACACATGTACATGTACACACACACACACACACACACACAAACACACGCACACACACACACACACATTTCTTCCAGCAGTGCAGATATGACACTGACAAAGACGTCAGCATTTTTTTTTAGACATTCACAATCAATGAACATGAACTCATCACACTCACCAGCAGTCTGGTCTTGATTTGTTCAAGTTCAGCTTTCATTTTCTAAATAAAAAAGTGATGATGCCATCAAACATCCCAAGACTGGAAATAAAGCTAAAAACCACTGTCCACATATTGTGTCCTTTGAAAACATTTTCTGAATAACTGTGGTCTGCGACGGACATTCAGTCTCAATAAATAAAAATGCATCAGGTACAATACCGCATTTTCAGAGCGCAGGTTGGCAAATTCACTCTTCTCCAGGATTACCATGTCCTTACGTATGGAGTCCAGGTGAGCCATGATCTGCTGAAGGGCTATTTCCTGGAAGATGACTGCAGTGTGAGCACAATGAAATCTAGTCTGTGTGTGTGTGTGTGTGTGTGTGTAATGCATCATACCTGATGCGCTGTGGTTACCATATCTCTGTAAACAATATCCATATTGGCTGTGGTCAGGGTTACCAGTGTTCCCACTATAACCTCTGCCTGTCCCTTCTCAAACCCTACAAACAATTTACACAACATAACATTACACTTGATGGTTTCACATATAATATGTTAAAGAAATGTACAGTGTAATACAGCTAGACAACTTATACAGGATGTGCATGTAGCCTATGTGCTCTAGATATCAAACAGATGACTGGTGTAATGAGCTTGCTCATCTGTCAAGTGAGTGACAAAAACAACGGATAAACTGACAACACTAAAACACACACATCATCACACTCAGCATCTCTGGTATAACATCATTAAGTCATTACTAATGACAACATTAAAGGGTGGTGTTTTTCAGTGAATATGTATTTGCTGTACATGCCCTGTTTTTTACCTTTATTTTCCAGTTCCTTCACCAGTGCGTGTGTATCGAAGGTTAATTTCCTCTGTTCCAGGGGTGTCAGCTCAATTTTCCTTACATCATATGTGTTTACAGTCGAACTTGAGTGGAAGTCTTAAATTACAGATGGATGAACGTGTAAGAACAATACAAGACAGATTACAAAATTCCCCCACACTGATTGCTTGTGGAAAACGTACCTCTCCCTACTGGAAGCCACTGACAGCGCAAGCCACTTGGAAGATGTCGTTGAAGCTGCCGACCAGATGAACTGAGCAAAGTTGCTAAACGCCTAAGTGCAGCCATACCCAGTCACTGGGAGATTTCAGATGGAACCAACAGAACAGCAGTTACCGGTAGTTCAGTTCTTTAAAATGTTTTCTATATTCTGTTACTGTCCCTGTCTGTGTTTCATAGCCATAATAAGACACAGGCAATGCTGACTAGAATTCCAGCTCGGGGCAGTGTAACCTCTGACCTGCTTCTGACACCTAGCTTACATTAGCTGTTGATGTTTAGCTTAGTTTAGCAAAGTTTCCAAAAGGAAAGTCCTTGGCACAAACAATGGTTGGCCGATCAACAACCAACCAAATATAACGTTACTAAGGCTTAGAAGAGCATTTTACGGAATATCACAACCAACAACCAGCATGACCTGTCCGTTAATCTCAACATTGCCTTGCCCAAAGTCCTTTGACAAGCACAGTGAAGTTTCTTTCCGGATAGGGGCGGGTCTTATCATACGCAAGCATATAGTAATAGATGTAACATTTTACACAAAGGCAGCCATAACACAATCATTTTTATTTACAATTTTACCAATACCAACGTATTAGGCTATTTCTTGTTTCCATTAAAATAATATTAAGAGGACAGTAGAGGGCATGTTCGTCCACACACAAGGTCTGTGCATTCTGTACATCCATGCTCTAGCAACCATTCACTAATTTTACAAGTGCAAGAGCATAAAAGTCGTTATGTTTTCTTCTACATGTACAGTCCCAGATCAATGTGTCGGCATTTAAAGTGATTAGGTATTGTCTATAGTCTTTTGTCTTTAGACTTAAAGAAAGACCGAAGCGCTCAATTGAGTTTATGCGAGAACACGCCCCAAGGGCCAGGCGTCAGCATACTGTCATGGCTGCGCCCACTGAGTTGTCAGGATGGTTTCCTGCTATAGCAATTGGGGTTACCTTTCTAAAGTGTCTTTTGATTAACACATAGTAAGTAAAAATATGCATGGTATATGTGACAAAAAGTACTTGGATTCTCATCTATGAGTAATGCTCAAAGACAATAATATAGGCATCGGTAGCTGAGTGGTTAATGTTAGCATCTGTATATGCTAACTTTTTAAAGTTACCAGTTTTGTGTTATGGTGTGCATGATTGTGCTAAACATTTCTCTTACAGAATATTTTCTTGTGTCGGTGAAAAAATAGTGCGTGACGTTAAGTATGTTCTGGCTCACCATAAACCTGTCGCTACTATTATCGAATGAATGGGATTGATGACGTTGCCTATGCCAGAATGACAAGTTGATGGCAAAAATGCTTAAAGCTGTGCTTGTCTTGTCCTAGTCATTCCACAGACTTTGAGGTGCACAGAAACTGGCTTGCCATCACACACAGTTTACCGGTTTCACAGTGGTATTTTGAGGTAACGTTGTGCTTAATGGGGTTAATATTCTTGTTTGACTAACAAATGAAGTTGCATGTCACCTTGTATGCCCAGGCACTAACCCACAGACCTGTGTATTTACAGGAAACCTCAGAATGGACACTGGACTACCCACCCTTCTTCGCTTGGTTCGAGTATTGTCTGTCGCATGTGGCAAAATACTTTGACAAAGACATGCTAGTTGTACAGAATCTTAACTATGCAAGTCAAGCCACCATTCTGTTTCAGAGGCTCTCAGTAATATTTGTTGATGTGGTGTTCTTCTATGCTGCACGAGAGTGAGTATCTATGCCTGTCGTCATCTCACATTACTCAGTAGCATTCTATCGCTGAGGAAAGTGGTATTTTTTCACACCTGGAATGATGATGATTTCAGGTGCTGTAAAACAGTGGCTGATAACAAAGTCAAAGAAGTCCTTGCGAATCCATCCTTTGTCTTGGCCGTTTTGTTGGTGTGGAACTTTGGCCTTCTGATTGTTGACCGTATCCTTGAATAGTATGGTGCTTGTGCATGTTTTATTGTCCTAAGTGTTTGGCTTCAGCAGTTATTATTGCAGCAGTATTGTCCTGATTTCTTCACACAGACATTCATTTTCAGTACAATGGCTTCTTGTTTGGCATACTGCTTCTGTCCATCGCAAGGCATTGTCAGGTAAGCTGTGTTTATCTTTAGTGTACTCAAGCACTTTGTAAAAATCTTATTTTGCCATGTCTTATAAAGCCATGAATGCATATTAACTTTAAGAAAAAGACATAGTTAAGATGAAGCCATGAATGCATGCAGTATGTTGATGCTTTCGGTGTTCACTTCCAGAATAGAAACCTAGAGGGCGCCCTTCTCTTTGCCATCCTGCTGAATCTGAAACACATCTTCCTCTACATCGCCCCTGCCTATGGCATTTTCCTCTTGAGATCTTTCTGCTTCACGTCAAACAACTCAGGTAGTTACAAAACTATAGCTTGATTTATACTTTGGATGTAATTACCACTGAAAAGTTCTCCCATTAACCTACTCTGTTTATTTACATGTTTTCCTCCCAGATGGCTCGATGCAGTGGAGAAGTTTTAGCGTGGCCCGGTTAGCTGCTTTGGGAACCATCGTCCTTTCGGTCTTTGCACTGTCCTTCGGCCCCTTCATTGCGATGGTTTGTATGCTGTAGGGGTCTTTACACACAAGCCACATTCATATATATATATATTGTATATAAGTCACACTGTCTACCGTAAAGTGATTTTGTTTTCCTATTATGTAATGCTTGCACAACAGAACAGTAGAAAGTTACTGAAGATCTTCCATGTGTCGTAACTCATGATTCTCCCTGATCATTCCCAGGGCCAGCTACCGCAGGTGCTGTCCCGACTCTTCCCCTTCAAAAGAGGGCTGTGTCACGCCTACTGGGCCCCCAACATATGGGCCCTCTACAACGTAGCTGACAAAGCCCTCTCCATACTGGGTTTGTACTGAACATTTCACAACAGATCCAAATCACAGTGGGTATATATGTGCAATCCAACTGACAGATAAAGCTCTCTCCATACTGGGTTTATACTGAGTATGTCTTGAAAGATAAATACGCATGAGAGAATATGCATAATCTGACTAACAATTGCCTAACAAGCCACTTGTATGGAAGGTTAATGCTTCTGTTGTTTTCAGTCAACAGATCAAAGGCACGAATGCACTTTCTATGTATTTATTTACAGTACATACAGTATACAGCAGCTAAAACATGTTTACAGCTTTTTTGCAGCGCACACAATGTCAATTTATTGAGGTTGGAGCTGACTGCTAATGTCTTTTGGTCCTTAAAGGTGTGAAACTGAAAGTTTTGGATGTAAATAAATTACCTAAAGCATCCATGACCGGAGGGCTCGTGCAAGAGTTTCAGCATTCCATCCTGCCCTCAGTATCACCTTTGGCCACACTAATCTGTACTTTGGTGTCCATTATGGTGAGCAATCCCTCAGAAATAAACATTTGGTGATGTAAGATGTGTATTACTCTAGTGGGAACAGTGCCTAGAAAAAGAAGAAACGAGACAATTTGTTTTTTTTAATTGGTTTGAATAGGCAAATCATTAAGGTAAATAGAGAAGTGGGAGTGTTACTGGAACTTTACTGCTCAATTAATAGAAATAGAGATGAGACCGCTTTAGTGAAAAGAGCACCTGTGGTGAGAAAAGTGAAAGCAGAAGGTGTAATTGTCAAGTTCAGAAATAACTTAAAAAATAGATTTATGTTAACATTTTTTAAAATTACTTTTGCTGTTACATGTTATAAAGTGTGGATGGTCTTTGTAATTGCCCTGCTTGTACATCGTGCATGTCTCTGTGTAACTGCTGTCCTGTCCTGTCCTGTCCAGCCGGCACTGCTTTATCTGTGGGTGCGACCCAGAGGAGGCAAAGGGTTTGTCCGCTGCGTGGTCATCTGTGCCCTGGGCTCCTTCATGTTTGGCTGGCACGTCCATGAGAAGGCCATTCTCCTGGCTATACTCCCTCTGAGGTGATGGCCGCATGTAATTCTTAATCCTGAATGGACAATCCAATCAGTTATCAAACAGAAGTTCTCAATTTGGAAGTGTAAGTAGTATGGTCTTTCTTTGTGTGTGTGTGTGTGTGTGTGTGTGTCTGTGTGTGTGTGTGTGTGTGTGTGTGTGTCTGTGTGTGTGTGTGTGTCTGTGTGTGTTTGTGTGTGTGTGTATAGTTTGCTTGCGGTGGAGAGCAAAGAGGATGCCAGGATATTCCTGATGCTCAGCACCACAGGCCACTACTCGCTGTTCCCCCTCCTCTTCACGCCTCAGGGTACGTGAGACTTCACAAAGGGCCACACTGGACTATAAACACACGGGGTAGCTGTGTAGAAGGACCACACTAACTCATATACCCACACTGGGTGATAGTGTAGAAATGGAACAGTATAAAAGCTCATAGATGTGTGAAGGTTACTTAAGGACTGGTCTGGCTCTAGTTACATTGTGTAATTAAGTTGTAATAAAAGGGCTTTGTCTAATTTATTATAAACCATGTAATACTGGTTTAGATTATTATGGGAAATATTGAAAAATTACAGTTACAGTTACAGTGAACATTTATTCTGAGGCTTTGAATCCTTTTACCATAAAGACACACTATTTATTTGCCACAATTTTTATCTTTGTTGTTCAAAAGTAATCAAATGTAATAAGTGAAATTTCATCGTTGTAATTGCGAGGTGCATCACTAATTTACATTTTAACAGGCAGCTTTAACATGGTTTTGCTGATGTGTGGTTATTGTACATCTTGTTACAGAGCTACCCATCAAAGTCCTTCTCATGGCGCTTTTCACCCTGTTCTCTTTCACTTCACTGAAAACTCTTTTCAGGTCAGTAAGTCACTATATTTGTCATAATTTTGTGCTTTTTAAGATCATAGTACATTCTGTCACAATTTTTGCGGTAATGATCTGAGCCATAATGTATGAATAAATCATACAGAAGGTAGTCAAGTTAAAAACAAACAGAAAAAAATAGTAATTATATACTATATACACACATATATTGACACACATGTGTTGACTTTAGATGTCTTTTTGTGTGTGTGTGTGCGTGTGTGTGTGCGTGCGTGCCTGTACATGTGTGTGTGCAGTAAGGAGGGCTGCTTACTGAGCTCTGCAGAGGTGCTGTACCTGGCTGGCCTGCTCCCTGTGGAGGTGCTGTGTGAGTGGGTGTACCCGCTGACCACATGGCACAGCACCATGCCCTTCGTCCCCCTGCTGCTCACCTCAGGGTACTGCGCCCTCGGGGTCACCTACTCCTTCATCTCACTCTACCTGTCTCTACTGACACACCAGGGGCCCAAACACAAGGACAAGTCGCAGTGAGAATGTGTGTGTGTGTATGTGTGTGTGTGAGAGAGAGGGGGGGGGGGGCACACAACAATGTCAGTGTGTGCATGGTTACTGTGTGATCACACATTTGTCCATTTCTGTGAGTTTCTAAATATGTATGTGTCTGTGTGTGTCCGTGTCTATATGTGTGCAAAAGAAAGAGACAAAGAGATATGCCAGTGTGTGCATGGTGTACTTAGTTACTTACTGAGCCCATCTGTCCATTTATGTATGTATTGTGGGGTTGGGGGTTTCGTAAATGTGGATCAATCAAGACATCCAGTCATGCTTGATGGGTTTGCGGAGGTATGAGTTAATTTTTTGTCCAGGGAAAGTATTGAGACTGTTCTCAATCACACCAGACCAAATGGCAATGAAAGCATTTTTATATGGTTACTTGGTTTTGTACCATTAGATACATATTTGCAATGCAAATAAAAAGTGATCATTAAAAAACAGTTTAGTCTTGTGTGGTTATGCTAACATTTAGGCAGTCTTTAACACTCATGGGGGTTGACTATATGTAAGTGCTACATGAGTACTTCATAGTATGCCTATACACAGATGTGCTCTGCCCTACAAAGCCAAAAGGCAGTAATTATATATTTTGTCAAATTGAATTTAGGCTGGAATTTAACTTTATGACACCCCCCTTTGTCTTGTGACTAAACAGTATGACAACATTAAAGGCATTTTTCTCAGTTTCAATGCTCAGGAAGTTACTGCACTGTGCCTTTGTAGGGCAGTGCTGCTGTTAGCCTGATATCACCCGTGCTAGCGCATGCTAGCAAGGCTATGTCAGCTGTATGGCAGCTTAATGATACATAGCATTATGATTTGTCTATGTGTTTGATTAACACTTAAACATCATGAGTAGTTGACGGGTAAACACATCGGATATCACCCAACCAAACTTGTTGCATCGATCCATCCATCCATTTTGTGATCATAAAATTGCTGTAGCCAAGACATGTGACATGCAATGATCACTTATTAATTTCAGTATCTTTGCAGACATTTTAAATACGGACATTTTTGGATTTATTTGAAAAATACATTCACAATAAAGAAATACACAGTACTTCATAATATTCCATTCTCATCCATTTACAAAGACATTCAGCAATTTCCATTATATAAAAAATATTACTCAAAAAGCAAAATGTATCCATAAGTCCCTTTGTTATGTTAAGTGACTAACCCTGATGCAGTTACAGGTGAACATACAATGCATCACAGAAATTGAGTGACATACAAGTATCCACTAAAAGATGCATACACAATATGACATTATAGTAAGATAATCAATGACATCTGCGCTTAAAGGTGCTATATGTAGGATTGTGGCCAGAATTGGTGCTGCAGTCAAACTACTGCAAAGTGTTGTTCGCCTCTAAAAACCAGAGGCAAAACACAAAATCAAAGCAAACAAAATTTACAGGCTGAAAATTAAGTTTTAAAATGCAAACATTCCAGCGAAACCTTTGTTGTTGGTGAGATAAGTATTTCAATTAACATCTCTGAGTATTTTGAGATTACATGCCATAAATTTCTTACATATCGCACCTTTATTGTTTGAGCAATACTGAAAATACCTCATGTAAGGAATGACAGGGAAATGAGTATCAACATGGTATGTTGTAATGCTGAACGCATTATGAATTTGCTCGTCCATCGCCACAAGAGGACATAGAGAGCCTAGAGTCAAATCAAACCATCAGAGAACAGGGTTGCAAAAAGAGTTTATAGAGCAGCTATAAAGATGTTTAAAGTGCAGGTTTCATAATTCAGTCCTCTTTTCATCAGCAGTTGGCAGATTGGGAGCTTGAGTTGATTGGTGACTGCTGGCTTCAGATGTTTGCAGATGTTCCAGCGTTGCCTGTCCACCCATAAGAGCTTAAAGCCCGCTGGAATGACTGAAGACCAACATCATTAAAATGAATGGGCATTTCTTTACAATTTTTTAACGGTATGTAAATAACATTTGTTTTTTGTTACGTGTGCACATATTAACCTCATCTTTATGGAGTCTCCTCATTTTACATTCAATTTGTAGGTAATTTGTGTTGTAAAGGCGGCAGCCGTATGCCAAGATTATGAATGCGACTGAAATCAAGGGGATATCTGCATGGAGCCGCCCGTGACTGTCCTCGCCTTAAACCTAGTAGGTGCACATGCGTGTTGTGGTTACATAACTGTCAGTGCTGCCAGCAATCTCTCCTTGCCAGGCCACACCTACAGATGTTCTCCATGATCTCAGCCAGTCTTTAAAAAGCCACCAGGTATTGGCCAGTTCCCCTTGTGGCTGAGCCACCGAGCCCTTGACTCTACTGAAATCCTGAGCTTCATTAAAAGATCAGACGTGAGCCAATGAGGTGGTGCGGCCAAGAAGCCATGACCTCAGGTCAGATCCCGTCCAAGGTCTGGGCTGCAAAGCTTAGTTGCAATGACATCATGTCTATAAGAAATGTTAGTTGGTTGGGTGAGAATTGGATCTTTCTCTGTCAGTATGTGTCTGCAGTTCATGATATCATAGTCTAGGTCCACAAGTCCTTGCCAATAGATTTTTGAAGCAGGTATGCTGTGCAATTTTATAGCTGCTCAACCTTCAACCACTGTTCAATTGAGACAAAAAAAAGAACTAGGAAATCCTCATATGACTAAAGGAACATAGAGAAGCACCTAACTCCTCTCTTCACTGAGTCATTTTGTGAGTGGGTTGTTGGGTGCCAACCAGCAGTATTGGCTTAGGAAATAGGACTTTCAAGGCAATAGTCTAAACTTCCCATGATTCAACGGTGCACAGAAGGCTGTGTGCATATCAGAACTGCAACCTATACTATATAGAACTGAAATCTGTGCCTGTACAGGGTATACAGAAATTCCAGTGTAACATTTCTTTTTGCAGAACAAATCAAGCTAATTGCTGCCTCGTGAATACAAAATGCTATGTTCAAGTACATTCACGCAAGTGCGGATTACGCAACCGTACAGGTCCATGGCAATCCCCATGTGCTCAGGACACTCAAGTCAATGTTCCCTCTGAGGAGCTGAGCCCTTCTTTAAAAAGCACCCATGCTGTGCTCAGTGTTCTCTCCCGAGAGCCTGTCCTTTCCAAGGCTTAAAGCATTTATGAGATCATGAGCCTTGGAGGCCATCCAGCCAAGAGGCACTCATTCCTGGGGGATTCACCACACATCCTTCCATCACCCATGAAGGGACGAGAGGTCCTACAGTCCTGTGGCTAGTTCAGGTGTCTTGATGAAATAGGATGGAGTTTTGTGTCATTCTCTGCATGCATGAATGTACAGTCCATAGCCCGTGGCCACACATTCACAGTTCATTTCAAAATTTCTTCTGTTTTTTTTATAACTGAAAAAATGTAGGGTTCATAGAAGGGGTAAGGGTTTAGTTCTCAGTAATGCCATTCAGTTTCTTTTGCTGTCGTCCTTCCACAATGATGAGTAACACAGGCGTGAGGTCCATTAGGTTCTTCAGCATCTCCATGATGTCAGGGTGTTTCCTTGCTCCTTCAATAAACTCCTCTAGTGTCAGTTCACCTGAGAAAAGAGCAAATGCATGTCACCAGCCAGCCATCAAAAGTGCTCATTAAGTCATCAACACATCAAGACACGTCACACTTTACCCATTTATTTATAGCAAATATGGCCTACCCACATAAATATGTATTGTATTGTTTTATTGTGTAGTAGTAGTAATGTATTTGCATAATACTATAATACAAAATATAATAAAAAAAAAATATATATATATACTTCAAAAAAACTTTTGATCATAGTTAATATCTTTTTTTGTACCCTGGACACTCCCAAAGTCATGTGAAAATATTGTGGTTTAGGTAAGCATGTCTCACCTTCTCCGTTGACATCGATCTTTTCAAATATAAGGGCCACTATCTCCTCGGGAATAACATCACGGTTTCGGGTGATGTCTTGAATTGCCTGTTTTAAAGATAGCAAAAAAAACAACCTCTTTTATAACAGCTTTTACTTTACATGGCATATCTTAAATATTTGCTCCAGAAATCGACTTGTTCACAGCCAGCAAGGTAGTTGTGCTCTGGAAAACAGTTCCATCTGATATAAAAAAAAAACACTGCCACAGTAGTTTGTTTTAAATCTAGACTCAAGACTAAGCTTTTTACTGATGCTTACAGTTTAGCTGTTTTATGTACCAACCCTTTGATAACCTGTCTTTTACATTTTTAAAGTTTTTATACAAATTGTTATTTTATACTGTTCTTAACTTATTTATTTGCACTATTCTTTTTAACCTGGTCTTTGCTTTTCTTTTTTACATGTCTTTGTAAAGCACATTGAGCCGCCCCATGTATGAAATGTGCTTTATAAACAAATTTTGCCATGACATTGCCTTGCTTACATTTTGAAGACTAAAGCTGTTATTACTACATTTTCATCTTGCCAACCCCTGTTATCCCCTTTTAAAATAAAACCCATATGTAGCTGTGCTTTTATGTTACTAGCTGTTTATCGATATATATTCTGTCCTGGCATGCAAAAGGGTCACTTTAAAGACGTCAGACAAAGGAATAGTTACCAAAGGGTTAAACCAGTTCAGGTCAGATTAAGTGTTCATCTCTAATTTCCTTCTTAACTCATCCCACTTTACACAATTAAACTCACAACACGTAATCCATCACTGCACCAATTTCTTCTGCTCATGGCATGAAACTACACTAACAGGTGAAACATGTGCTTTTGTTTCACACGGTCATTGCAGGTGGCACATAATAACTACACCAATGTCTTTGCCGGGCACAGGCCACATGTGGCTCACGGCTGGCCCAGTGGGACAGATGTGTATTCAGATGACGTGCTACTGTCCCCATTAGTCATTAGTCAGGGTGCAGGGAGGACAGCCTGTTCTAGTCTGCTGTCTGTTTCAGGCAACCCCCACCCCCACCTGCCTTTGGTGATTAGCACTTGCTCTTAGATATCGTTTAATACTTAATACTGTTACATTTTTATTATACTTGCTACAATTCTTATGTCAGCTGGCACTTGGTTGTTTTGCTCACTTTACAGTTGTTTTGGATAAAAGCATTTGCTAAATGTAATCTAATGCAATGTAGTAATAATAATGTAATGTGCTTTGATTTCGTACTTTACTGAAGTTGTTTGAGATAAAGATGTCTGCTGAATGCAATGGAATGTAATATGATGTACATTGCATCTTAGCATCCAAAGTCACAGCGCAAATGAGACCACAGAAAATGTACTGTAGGTATGCATTATATAGGGAATACATTTACAGTACCCTAAGTACTTACTGTAAATATTGTCTCCAATTCTTCTTTGTCGATTTTTCCATTGCCGTCTTGGTCAAAGAGTTTGAAGTACCATTTTAGCTTCTGGTTGATCTCGCCCTTTAGCATCAAGCTAACAGCAGCGATGTACTCCACAAAGTCTATGTAGCCATCCTGGGGGCAGAGGGATATTTTAAGACCAATTAAGCCTCACTGAGCAAAAAACACAGTAACAATAAACTTTTTGTTTTTCATTAAATGCTTAACAGGTGATCCTCATGTAGGCCTTAAAGTTCTGAACAACGGAAAAAATAAAACACCTCATGTTTTTTTCTGGCTCATATTTATGTACATGGCAGCAGTATGGTATCAATCTAGTAACAGTTGTTTTGGAAATCACACAGACATTGGATTCACTCTTTTTAGGAGACACAGCCAAATCTGACCTCTTTTCACTGGTATACCAGGCCACTATTATATAGTATGATAGGAATATCGAATATCAATAGTAACTGCTATTCACTATGTTAGGAATATCTGGAATTGAAAGTGCACTAATACATCATAGATAACACCCTAAATTATGGCAACCATGTTTAAATGGGGTTTTGTAACCATCCCTCTTTCTAATACATTGCTAAAAACAGAGGCAATATGTGAAACCTTGGTACTGTCAGTCATGTTTGCTAAATTGATTCATCACACTTGGCCCCTTAAGCTGCCTTGGACATGCTTAAGTCCTTAAGCAGATTTCTCCTGGGAACAGACCTGCTGAAAATGGCGGACCATTAAACCTCCGGCCCTGCATAAATCAAAATGCACCACCCAGTTGGAGGTCACTAAGTCTGTATTTTCTGTCACAACTTAAATTTGTCAACTGAAATGACACATTATGTGTGTTTTAGAGTTTTTCAATTCGCTTAAGCAGGTAACATCCCCCTGCTGGAGTGTTGGGATGACAAATGTTCTGGAGGACGAATAGCATGTCAATAGTCTGAGATGATTTTAGAACACATTGACAAACTGATGGAATGTTTATAAAATCCTCTGCTGAAATGTTACCAATCCCCATCATACAGTGTGTGCATAGTAGAATCCACAAGCACCACTAACCTAATCTACTTGACTGTATTGACTGCATCTAATAGTTCAGGCATCTTTGGCTGATGGTTGATGGCTGCCTTGTGTAGATGTGTAGCCTTACCCCGTCCATGTCGAAGGTGAAGAAGACCTGGTCCACATAGCTGCTTGCGTCCTCGTTCATGCCCTGCAGGTCCAGGATGGCCTTGAGCTCGAAGAGGGTGATGAGGCCCGATGGAGACTCCTTCATGAACTTGTTGTACCAGTGATGCATGTCCTCTGCCAGGATATCATCCAAGGTTGTGTGCTGGTTCCCCATGGCCAAGACCGCTTCTTCTGCGTACACCCCAAACAGGTCCTGTGTGTGTGTGTGTGTGTGTGTGTGGGGCACCGGTGAAGCTCCTGCAGAGGGGCCGCTAGTCCTGTTAGAGTGTGTCGCTCCTCACACTCCTGGCGAGGTGCACCATGGCAAGGGCTGAGCTTGACTGGCTGCGGCAAATAGGTTGAGAACAGGATACTTGGGTGGCTAAACCTCTTAGGGTCGCGGGCCACTAAAAAGAGCAGGTCACTTAAAATAACTCACAGCTTAATGGGATAACAGGCCTGCTGTATGGCAGCAGAGCCCAAGAGAGAGAGAGAGAGGGAGGGACAGAGCTGTTAGCTTGGCAAGGGTGCCATCGCTGGCTAATGAACAAAGGTTAGGTAGCATGGCCTTGGTTCTTGAACACACCTCTGCCACACTGGGCCTCATATGGGTCTGGAGAGAAGCAGCATGTACATGTTCATAAATACATACATAATACATACTGTATGTACGTACATACATACATACATACATACATACATACATACATACATACATACATACATACATACATACAATCTTTCTTTGAAGGTTATATGTGTACTTTTTCCCCCACAGAATCAGTTTATTGCCACATCTTTGTCTTGATGTAATGGTGCAAACCAGGTAAAAAAAATAAGCAACTCAATATCAAATATGAGTATATAGTAAATACAAAAATGTGCAAAGAACAGAAACAGTGTGCAATATTTCACAGTGAGGAAATTATGGGGGTTGGGGTGGGGCATTATTCTATATTAAGTTATGTCATGCCAAAAGGGGAGTGGCTCAAAGAGTGTATATGTCCAAGGTGGGCTTGGCAACAATCATTTCTGCTTCTTGGTCCTAAATGCATACAGGTCCTGCAGACCAGGAAGCGGCCAATCACCTATCCTGAGCAGTGACAGCAGCATACTAGATGGTGATGGAGGAGGCAAGTGATGCGACACTATCTCTTTAACTGATCTGTGGTCTATTTGTGGTGCTGGCAGCCGATGATACAGCACTTAAGCTAAAAAAGAGCTCACACTGAGACAGGTGTGGTCGGGCGTTGCCAAGTCACCCGTTAGAACAAACGTTTAAGTTGGACTAGCTCTTGATTGTTACTGCAATAGATTGTGTGTGCATATGCTGCTACAGTCATTACTTCTGGATGTGAAACAGACAACAAAGAAAGCATGGCACCAAATCCTCATTAGTGTTCATTAAAACCCTCTGTTGCAAAGTCTTTCTGGCTTAGTAGACCTGGCCACTAAAGTGGTTCGATCAACAGACTCAGTCATTTCTTTAAAAGTGACCTGTAAGACCAAATAGTAGAAGAATACAGGCAACAAGAATGGCAATATGAAAATCTTTATAAAATTCCCAGTGTGTTCACTTACATGACATGTCTTACTGGATATGGTAGGCAAAGGTCGCACATGTAAAACATAACATTAACATTAACATACGTAAAACTTAATATTAACACACAGATTCACACCTATCATTTATCCAGATTAACAACTCTGAGGAACATGACGTGCCTTCCTTAAGTTTCCCAGAAATTCAGTCCGGTTTCAGTATAAATGCCCCATAATGGGTTAAAGGCTAAGTTGATTTATTGTCCTTAGCAGTAAGAGGGAAGGACCTCTGTCCTGGGAACAACCAAACCTCAGTTCACCTGCTACAGGGACAGTGCAGAGACTTCATTCATTGTTTTGATCGAATAGAATAGAATAGAATAGAATAGATATTTATATATTATAGCTTTTTGTTAAGCTGAAATTGCGGTGTATGCAATTTGGGCTGCTGCCCAGAGTGATGTGGCCTATGTCAGTGTATGAAGTGCTATTATCAAAAGTAGGGAAGTGGCTAGGTGTTGCACCTTGTCTTAGTAGTGTAGCTGTGTATGGGAGAGGCATACTCCAGCTGCCAATAAATAGAGTTATTCAAGTGTGAGGTCAGGACAGAGTTGTTGTTAACAGGGAGTAAGGATGGGCTAGTTAGTGGTCTATTCCCTAACCCAAGCAAGGGGCAGAAGTGGAAGCCAAAGGTAGCAGTGCAGGAGGCAGAGGTAGTCCTAAGGTATGGAGAGGTAATTAAGTGTGCTTGCAGAGCACACTTATTGTTATCCCACCGTTTATTATTATTCTCCTAGACCAGATTTTTCAGACGTTACTAGTCCTCAGGCTTTTGAGATAGAGACACCGTTCCACCTCTAAAACGACCGGCCCGGTTTGGACATGACCGCCTACATTTCGGTATACCGTACCTCTTGTCGTTCGTCCGTTATTGTTGTTTTTCTACAACTTTTTGGCCCATTGAAAATGAATGGCGGAATGTTGGCACGCATATTTGCAAGCACACTTTTTGCATTTTCTGCGGGAATGCAGTCTAGTTGTAAATGTTTCTCCAATTATTTCAATTATCGGGTTGACTTCTTGATGGGCTTGCATCAGGTAGTCAACATGGGGAAAGGCAGATCAGAAGGAGAAAAATAGGCTAGTTGTGGAGCAGGTGCACAGGCAAGAATGGGCTAACAGACATGTAAAAGCTGTGGAGCTGGCAAAGCAGGGTTAGTGGCTGAACTGGTAGGGGGTAGAGAAGAAGCATGTTACTTGGAGGGAATTGTGGAATAGGAAGTCTAGTCAGCTTAAGTTTCTGATAGGAGCAACCTTATCACCCGATAACCTAAGGGGTATGGACAGATGTGGATCCATCATGCTACACTGAGACACATACTGTCTGGCTGTAAGGTGAACTTGACACAAGGTTATTACACATGGCTTCACAAACAGGTGCTAAAGTAAGAGGATGGGGTAAATGCAGGAGGAGAAGCAGCAAGGGCTAGCCAGTGGATCTGGATGAGACGGGTGTTTTCAGGATGGGGAAGTCTTACTGCATAGATGAGTATGGCCCCAGCAACTGTAACTTCAGCCAGCTGGTCCATGTTACCCATCGCTGAGTACCTATACGGCTCGCAAGTGGTTGCTGGAATGTAGCCAGCAGCTAGCCACGTAAGAAGTTACACCTGGGCACATAGGATTTAGAATGGGTGTAGGTGTAGGAAAGAAAGAGAAATAGGAAAGAGGTGTAATGATGGATGAGACAGATGTAACTTTAGCCAGCTGGTCCATGTTAACCCTTGCTGTGTGCCTTTGATTATGGTTCTGATTCTGACTATTTCCTGCTATTTGTCATAGGCCCGTTTACATTCACAGTACTTTTTAAAAAGTATTACACACTTTTGACTACAATGAGGATGCGTCTCCAAACACCAGTGTTTTAAAATCACCTTTCTCTTCTGTCATTACTTGATGAATCCTCGGTTGAGGATTCCGCAGAGGTCAACCACGGTTAGGGTCATGTGTCCACCTCACGCAAGCACTCAAACTTAAGCAGACTAAAGAGGCACAGCAGCACCAAACTGCAAACTCTGTAATAATGTTGTGTGTGGGTGGGCATCATGTCTGAATAAAAGCTGACCAAGTGTTTTTTAATTGCTGCCCCTAAACTGTGGAATACTTTTCTACCAGACATCAAGTCCTATTCCACTACTACATGTTTTAAATCTCCACAAGTAGCCCCCCTCTCAATTTTTACCATTTTTAATGTTTGCCTTTTTAAAGAACTGCTATTTCTTTTTACAAGTTATTATTATTAAGCTTATCTTTCATTTTTGTTAACTTTTTTTGTGCTTTCGACCTTTACAGCTGCACCACTTGCAGTTTGTGTTCTGTGGGCTACCTCATTTTTAAAGCACTTTAGGTCAACTCTAGTTTTTTTTTAGATACGCTGTATAAATCTTATTTGGATGGCAAATTACCATGACCTCTCTTTTGGGATAAGGAACAGGAATCCTTGTTTGGCAGCCTATCAGAAGGTTAACCTTAGATCAACTAAAAATAAAATATCTATTCACAACTTTAATTCACAAATGCACCATAACTCCAAGTATAATACAGCATAGCACTGTGGGTAGCATGCAACCAGTACACCAGTTCATGTTGTTTACATGAATCATTTGTAGTTTCTGAACACAGATCTCTTTGAATGTGTGTGTACACTTTAACCATTTGTTACTCATAAATTTAGGAGTGAGTTCCTTCCTTTAAGGGAAACCTGAAGGGGCCTTTTGCTTTGGGATGGCATGAGAGTATTGCAGCAGCACAGATTCAAAACAGAATCACCACTCAAGAGACTCAGACCCCTTCATTGTCACTGTCTTTAAGCACATAGCCCCTTAATCATTTCAGTACATCTTCTATTTAGAGCTTTTCTGGCAAACTCTGGATACAAACTACACTTATATTATTCAGATGCACATTATGTACACATATACCTATATGCCCACACAAACTGAACAATTCATCCTGTCTGAACATTGATTTTCAGGCTTTCGAGGCACACACACACACTGATAATCAGACTAGGTGTTACTTTAGACCGCAATTTGTAACAGCATTCTTATCTTTTCTGTAGTAGCATCTGTGTTATTTCACAGCATCAATCATAAAGAGTGCTTCTTCAAAATTCTGGATATCTATCTTTTGTACTGCCCGGTGCTGGTGACATACATACATAGATAGGTTGGTATTTAAATATGAATATTTAAAATGTAATATGCACTGATGTAATAATGCACAAAGTGTTTGATGTGTTGGCACAACATACAACTTTACACCATCGCAAACTTTACTTACTGTAGGAGATGTGGCATTGTATGGTGTGACATGTCACATTGCTGTTGGAGAAATGTCAGTGGTGATATTGCCATAACATATTAATGTGGCGGTGAAGCATCTGCCCATCTGTAACAGGCTGATTTAGGACACTCTGTGGTTTACATAGTGTGGACATACAATTGTGCATTATGTCATGACACAAGAGAACTGGCATTAAGGGGGGAAAGCGCCCCCCAGTGTTTAAAAGTGGATAAAACCTTGTGAAAGTGTGAGTGCACTCAACACGTCATTAAACACTCATGAGCCAGTCGCAAATACCTATCTAATTTATTTACATTACTTGCAAAATACAAAACACAGTGCAGCACATTTTATGACTACAGTGGAGGCAAAAAAATTAAAGTCAAAAGTAATTCTGAGATCACAGTTGATATTCTTTGATGAGAAGACCTGTATAATATATACAAAAGTCTAGTCACAGACATCCAAAAAGATGACTTAAAATTGTCTTCTAATATGACATATCATGGTGCAATGGCAGTTTGCCAGTTATGCTAACAAAACGATACAACTTAACCATGTGTCCAAACGTCTCATTCAGTCACTCACTCTCAAAAACGTGCATCCTTCATTGTTTGTGCAACAACTACATAATTTTACCCATATTCAGTCCAACACCCTTTAAAATCCAGTGTATAATTACCACAAAATACTTTACAGAAACAAAACGTCTCTTTTTAGATATTTTCCTCTAAGTCTTTGATGACCATAAACTATAATAATTTACACAAACATGATGACTTTGTTTGTCTTGGTAAACAACTACATTTTGCTGTCATACTTCTTTTTAATGGATGTTCATCATTATTGTATCAAATTTTACTAAAAACTGTATGGAATGGACATATACTACAAAAGCAACAAATGACAGAGAAACATGTACATTACAACCACCAAAAGATGGAGATCTTGGCTTCAGAAAGTCACATTTTTGGCAGGACCATTTATTGAACCAGCTAATGCTAACTGGTACGACTCATCAGTCAGGTATTCCAGCTAACGGGTGACGTCACCTATGTCAACTTCACAGTTTACTGTCTACTTTCTGAAGCCCGGATGTCCACCTTTCTATCTGAGCTGAGAGAATCTAGTTTCCTAGTAGATTACTGTGGGTTGACCCCCATTTTCTCCCTGGAGATATCTTCAATTTCTCATTTCTTCTCTAGTTTCTCCCTGGAGACATTTCTCTTCAATTTCCCCGGAAAAATAAGTTGCATTATGACATATTGGTTAAAACATAGGTGTGTTCAACTTCAGCAGACAGAGACAAACAGTTGAGGTTTCTTTTAAATTGCTATAGAATAATTTTTGTGTAAACATTCTAGACTCTGTGATTTTACCATAACCCATAGGAAAGCATCCATGTATGTTCACTGACACATACCAACTCAAACTGTTCAATTATGTTTGCAAACATTTGCTGACAACAAAATAAAGTTTACAAATGTTTGTCTATTTTTTTTTTTGCAAATTTGAACGCACCTCAGGCTAAGTGAGGTTTCAGTGATGATGGCTCGGCTAAGAACAGGATAGCCTCTATTTCCTTCTGCCTCTCTCTTATTTCTTTGGTTGGTTGGTTTTGGTTGGTAGTAACACTCCAGATAAAGGTGATGGCATTCTTTCTCACCCCTCATTCTTTGAAGGTTCGTTCTGCAACACAACATGCACAGGCTTCAGTTATTATAGCAAAGCAGCAGAAATACAGTAAGTAGTGTGACATGAGTCATGTCGGATTAACACACCAACAGAAATCTTTTAACGATTCAACACTCTCTGTACAGCATACCCCATAACTCCCTCATAAACACACAAACTGTTTACTGCTACCTTGAGATCAGGGGATCCTCTGTCCTGCTCTTCACCCTGGCCCTCTTTCACACTTGAAGTTTGATCTGTTTCTGGCGAGGCTTTGGTCTCAGAAGTGCTGTCATGTTTCACAGACTCAGTAGGACTCTTCTCGGCCTCCTGTTGTTGTGCTGTGGCAACCTCTATGGTGCCATCTTCCTGGACAGCAGCCACACTCACGTCACCCTGGCTGCTCGACTGGGTTTGGATTTGTGCCTCGTCCTCTGGTGCCGCCCTGCTGGTAGCGCTTGGCTCTGCGCCCAGCTGTCCAGGATCACCTGTGTGTGTCTCCTCAGTCCCCCCCTTGGCAGGCTCTGTGGCCGGAGATGACGATTGCCTATCTGCGTCGTCCTCGTCCGCTTCCACCTCGTCTTCTCCCGACTTCTTAATCCGGCGGGATGGCGGCCGACGCCTTACCGACAGCCGAGCCCTACCCTGTGACAACAACACATACACATTTATAACACATGACAACGATAACAGAGAATATCCTTACATTCACTTACAATGCTGACAGTGTCAATGTAAACTGCGCAAAGTTCCCAGAATATTATTATTTTGTTATTCTATAGTATTATTATGTTCCCATATTATAAGACATTTTCTCATCTTACTGTCCCGGTTAAATGACATACAAAAAATCCTTTAAAAAAATAAAACACGAGTAAGACCTTTGACCTAAGGCGACTTCACTTCTCTTAACTCTTACCTTATTAATGCTGGGTAAAAGGGTGCCCTCTGCTGGGCTGTCAAAGCTTGCTGGGGCCTCAACCTCCACCTTTTTCTCTGGCCCTGGCGTCGGGGTAACAGGGCTAAGGGGGCAGTTAATGGTCAACCCTGGGGGGGGCAGCCTAATCCCTGGGCTCTTTGGAGAGGGCAGCAAAGCTGCAGGGGACAGAGCCAGGTCAGCCTAGGGGGCGAGAGGTACAGCCGACATGTGGTCTGGATGCAAACAAAGACAACACCTCGAACACACCTATTCCACTGGACACCAGAATCACATGAAAATCTTAAGGACAGTTATATACGGTCTTTTTAAATTTTAAGAATGCTGCCAAACAGGAGCTAAATTATAAGGTAAATGATACATTTGAGGCTGAGGTGTAACTTCTGGTAGTCAGTTACTACCCCTGCTTTTACCTGCAGCTTTTCAATGAGAGCAGAATTCCTGTTTCTTGATCTGGCAGGACGTGCAGGAGCGCTGTCCCCTTTCTGAAGGTTAAATAAAAAACAATCATGTATCCAACGAGCTTTCTGTGGCCCCTGTGACATTTCTAGTGACCACCCAACCAGGCACCTTTATTCATTACTGGTGTAATAATAACCATACAGCCATGATAACATCATTATAATCCAGTATGAAGTCACTCCACATTTCCAAACAGGCATAATAATGTAATCCTAATTACATAAAGGAACTAATGAACAGCCATTATAGTATCACAGTAATTAACTGTGACATTAGCCCCTCCACACTGGAGGCTGCTGCCTCCAGGCTGTCACACAGCACTCAGTCTCACCTGGTCTTCTCCTTTGCTCTCCTCATTTTTGCCAGGTATCTGGAGCGTGCGTGGGGGCCTCCGTCGGACTGGCTTATTCTGCCAGAAAGAGAAACGTCAGAATCTACATGCATAAGAAACTGCCATACTTACAGCTCAGGAGCAGACAGAGAGGTAAGACCAAAATAAGTCCAGCACTGATTCGTTCCTGACTCAATGTTGTCTAATGTGATAGGTAAGAGTTCACTTGAACCCTGCCACATAAAGCTGACATAGCCATGTTTTAAATACACTATTGCATGTCATAAGACTGATACTACCATGTCATATAGACATTATGACATGTCATGACATGAGACTGACCCATGTCATAAAAACATTATAATATGTCATAAGACTGTCACAATCACATCATGGACACATTATGACCTGTCACAAGACTGGTAAAACCATGTCATGAACATATTTTCAAAAGACTTCAAACTGACATAACCATGCCATGAGCGCATTATGTAGAGGACATGTTTTTTTTACAGAATAATACTTGGTTTCAGAATATAACATGACTTAACAACTTATGCAAAAAAGCTATAAAGATCAAAAAATCATAGTGCCTACCCCAAAGCTGTCATGCTTTGGAGATTCAAAGAGGTAGCAGACCTAGGTAAAGGTATGAGATATGCACATGGAAATAATAAAAACATACTAATAAGCCTTAAAACTACTACAGTATATCGTTATAAGAATTACCAACTAGAGTGATGTGATGTGTTACTTTGCATGGTTATACCCATCTTATGACATGTCATAATGTGTTCCTGACATGATTGTGTCAGTCTTATGACACATTAAATGTTTTTATGACATGGGTCAGTCTCATGTCATGACATGTCATAATGTCTATATGACACGGTAATATCAGTCTTATGACATGCAATAGTGTATTTAAAACAAAGTTACTTTGCTGGCCACTCATTACTATAGATCTTTATGACATCTTTATGACATATGCTATGTATATATTGGCATGTCTTTTAGGCAAGGTTCAAGTAAACTGTCAGCAGGTGGTATTCTGCCACCAGATTTTCAAAAACTGCTGTAAGACAGATCAGATAATCAATACAGGGTGGCACACAAGATGCAGGAAACCACAAGCATAAGATAAAAATGACAGGCGTCGAGAGACACACATCAAGTAACAGATATCGAGCCCAGTAAAGAAATGCCAACAGATCAGGGAGAAGATAAACTGCCAGATGAAAATGTCTGAGAAACATCTGAACTCCCAAGCACTCAAAGAAAGAAAGAAAGCAAAATGGCAAGACTTGAAAGGAGCAAGGGGCAGTGAGGCTGAAGTTCCATGATCAGTTGCAGGTCTGTGTACTTGGTGTTTGGTGTTGAACACCAAAATCTGACCAAGAAAGCTTGAGAAGCCCTGGCAGCAGCAGGATTGTAAACTGCTACTTCATACGTTAAAAAATGGGAAAACTGAAAAGTATTATTTGGTCTGTAAGAAAATTACACAGAAGCGATTTTTTATTTTTATCAAAGGAATTAAGGGGTTTGACCTTCTATGCATTCTATTTAACTATAACAGATCGCCAGATGCAACATCTTGGCACATAAAAGCTGAAGTTGACAGAAAAGCGAGAGGAGAGATGAGGAAATGAAGAGAAAAAGCTGCTTATGTGGAGAACATGGGTCTCACCGCATCATACGCTGGACCACTGGAAACACTGTGACTCTTAAACTTTCCAGCCAACTCGGCCACTGACACTTTGATAATAGGGGTACCCTGTAATGCACACATACCGTACAAGTCACAGTACAGCTCAATTCCTATAAGAGAGGAACATGAACAGTGAAATGGCTGCCGCTGTTGTGTCATGGAGTGAAGACAGAAGATATTGTGCAACTTTACTCCCCAACCGAGCTCGCCGCTCTGATAATGGAAGTATTGGATTAACATGCATACAATGGCGGCGACTTTTAGCATTATTACATAACAGGAAAAAGAACAAAACTTCTGAGTAAGGGATATCTGTGTTTTGTTCACACAGGTTGGCCACCTGTCTTTCTGACTCCTAACCAGCCAGGTGTATGTTCATTTAGACTGTTACAGCAGTAGCTTCTGTTCTGTGTAGTTCATATATGCAGAGCTATATGAAATGAATGTGCTCATCCAAACAAAGTCACTTTATATCAGATTAAATGTCTACAGACAAATACAGGACTTGAGGACAGTAATAGCGATCATAGCATACATTCTTATTAAAATGTTTCATATAGAATGCAAGAAACTGATTCTTCTGTATCAACTAGCATTATCTACCATACCATACCCTGGTAGACGGTTTTGTAGAAATACCACCCGAGCCCACTGTACTTGTTGTCTGTTATAAAGAACACTGTAGCAGGAGTAAACTACACTCATTAAATCTGGAGTGTGACAACACAAATACTTGATTTGCAGACTATGGTTGAGCACAGGATGAAGGCCTGCGTGAATGCACCTGTTGAGCACTGGGAAGTGAGGCTTCTTGTACCTGACCACAAGCCTGTGCAGAACAACAGAGGCCTCACATTACTGACATTTAACATCCTGCCAAAAGGGCTTCTGTGCTGTGAGCTCATCATATCTAAAGAGACTTCACTGGGCTTTACTGAATGAGTCAAAGTACAAAACAGACCGAGTGCTCAAAACCCTTGCTCTCAGATAAGCTAGAGAGCACCATCTGTCTTTCTGGACGAGTTGGGTCTTTGGCCTGGCACTATCTATCGAACCCCAGGGTTAGATGTGCCACCTCAGACACAGCAGGGGGGACGTCATTGGAACCTTGCATGGCAGGAGAAGGCTGCTTAGGCACATGAAGGCATGTGTAATAACCAACTGCAGCTCAAACTTGTTGATCAGGGAGACGGGCAGACTGGGAGGGGTGCACATTGCACAACAACCAGAGAAGTGCAGGAGTGGACAAATAACATTGATGGAGTGGAGGACGTAGACAGTATACATATGACACATATTTTATATAGCAGTCAGACACCTAGCCAATGTGATTACGATGTTTACTGTCCACTATGTGTATCATTTTACACAGGGAGACACAATCAACGGCCACCCAAATACGGACAAACCCAGGCAGAGATCCGGCCCTATGCCGTACGGATCCACGCCGGGTCTGGGCCGCTCCAGAGCCACTGTTTCCCGCTGCTGTCAGGGCAAGCTGTCTGACAGCTGCCGAAATGAGCCGTGCAGTGCCTGCCGGAGGGTTTGCATAGCTGACATTCAGGAGATAATGAACTCGCATAGGCAGCTCACCACAGAAACGCATACCGACACCCACTGCACATGTCAGGCCCGGATCTCTCAGCAGCTCAGTTTGGACCGGACCAGGCCCTAGTCTGGCACGGGTTAGGACGGATATGGCATCTGTGACAATGTGTCTCTCAAACAAGTGACTCTCTCAGGCACGAGTCTTCCTCTTGCTTTGAGAGAGAAACAAATTTCCGGTCTAGGCAGAATGTAGACAGAAAAAGTACTTTGAAGACTGTGGAGAAATTATAGTTCATCTGGACATTTTATGTTATGCACGGTTTGTAGGTGGGAAACGGTCGTTTTCTTATGATACAGGCAAACGTAAATAAATTCACAAATTCGTACATGTCGCAATTTCTGGCTTACAGTGATGTGTGCCACAGGTGTTTTTAAAACTCTGAAAATGTCATCACAAGTCGGGTCCTGTCCCTAATAAAAATAATAATATACATGGCGTGTTTCCATGCGACGGGCAATCTGAAAACATTCCCAAGTCCAAATGTAGGCTATCATATTCACCAGGCTTATAGTTAGGTTCCGCTACTTTGAAACGTTATGTAACGCTAGACCACACCAGTTAAGCGCAGTTTTCATTTCATATTGACGGAGGTGTGAGGGTATCCTGTATCACTCTGGTGAAATTTATCTTGTACTTCTGTGAAACCTATTGCCCTAGAGGTACTGTGAGAAATAAATAAGCCTATTTTTTTATTTAAATTGTGTATAATAAATAACAACTCATTAACCGCTGCCCAATGCCACCTAAACTTGTCTTGTAGTGAAATATGAAACCATAGTCCACAGCACAGAGTACAGGCTACACAGTAGCCAAGAAATCCCTTAAAGAGACTGATAACAATGTAGCAACAAAAGGGAACATTCACCTTATTTAACCAAGTCATTAACAAAACTTTACCATTCCACCAAAATAACGGCATAAATATAAACTGCATTGAGCGATTCAGCTAAAAGTGACAAACAAGTCCATTCCTTCAACAGTACTGACCCTGAAGCTTCAGTATGCATCTGCAAGCATAAAGAAAAGCAAAAAAAGAAACTGTACCTCCATCAAGGCTGGGCACAGATGTCTCACCGAGGTTGGACTATTATTCTCCGTCTCTTGGTGGTAATGCACGTTCACAGTTTATTTTCCAATGCTGTGTTCAGGCAAGCAATTTGAGAGCGCCTAAGACTAATGTTACTGTGTCGAGCAAGGTGGTCTTGTGGTTATATTTAGTTTCAACTCTTCCAGCGTTTGCTAGGTTGCGAGATTGTTTCGTATGTGTGACTCACATGCTGTCTTCCTACCGCCTTTTTCAAACGCATTCATCCATTGGTTTGCACAGTTGATACTACACCAACACCAACTGCTGTCATATGAGCTGCCCAGTTCTCTGGAAGGCACGAGCTCTATGTGCTTCAAAGTGGCAATTTATTCAAGTCTAAAATCCAAGCTGGTTTCGTCACTGATAACACTTCCCTTCAAGAGGACCAACCCAACTATTGCAGCATCTTCACAATTTAAGAGCTCGATCTAAGGCAGAAATTGTGTTAGCTCGAATGTGTAATGTCATACATATAAGCAGGCTGCAACCAAGTCTACATCCTATTCTAAAGCACCCCAGGAAAAGAAAGACTTTTTTAGAAGACTTCGGAAACCGCACGTGACACTTCCTTCCGTGCACTGGCTTCCTCACAAGTAACAGTAGCAGAGGACCAACTGTCAAACAGCTAGTCTACCATAAGAGGCTTTTCAAATACTGCAGAAGTGGGCCTATTTTATCCAACCTATACAAGTGACTTTCATATCTGCACCAGTTTCATTGTCACCTAATACAACATATCTAAGACCAGTGTGAATCACACACAGACACAGCACACTTTCTTAAAACCAACCCCCAGCTGATCAAATACATGCCAAGCTATGCACTGACAGTACAACAGATACTCACAATCACTTACATTCTTTACCGAGTGTGCCCAATAACAGTGTGACAAAATACACCATGTAAAAAAATACATCAAACAATACAATAAATCAAACATTTAACTATATATCTTATTAGCACTATATGACATACAAATGAACCATTTACACAGTAGAGTTCAACCAAAGCACGCAAATCTAGGATCTGAACTGGGGGCAGGACTAAGTGACAGTCGACATATGTATGAAAAATGTCCAGTAAAATCATGTACAGTATTCTACAAAAGCCAATAGCTCTGACAACAAATCCATGACCTCACAAGCTAAAGCCCATGAATAAATTGTGAAATAAAGACAAGCAAGCCTCGCAGTAAAGATGCATAATACATTTATTCTCACCAGAGGCAATTTCCAAAGGTTTTATCTAATTTTTCTTAGTCATGAAAGAATCCTTTCATACATCATATTATAAAAATCAGTAAACAATATGGTTTTTGAAATATCAAAAGCCTTAAAAAACTTTGGACCATCACAGTAAGGTAGTGAGGCTCACAAAAAGATAAAACAAAATAAAACAATATCCATCAACCTCCTCTAAAATATATTATGATCCAAAATTTGATTTCACAAAACACCACAGGAGTTGTATAGTTACCTTTTTGACAAAACTATTCTACTTAAAAGGTTCTGAATATTTTAGAAATATTCAAAGATTTTTTTTTTTTTTAGTCAGTCAGTCCTTTGATTTTCTTCATTCTTTTTTTTCAATTAAAGATACCAAAGCTAGGTTTAATGCTACATCTTTTGTAAGAATTCAGGGAAACTTATTCATTACCTTACAGGCACCTGGCTGTAATGCTTCACTAAGTCTGAAGTTAGGGGTTTAGGGATTAATAAAAATCCAAAAACAAACAAGAGTATTAAAAAAAGGAAAAGCAAACAAGAGTATTAAAAAGGAAAAACAAACCAAAAGAGAAAGAAAAGAAAGTAAAAAAACACTAGTCCATGATTCAACATGACCCAGACTGGGTGTGTGGGGCTACATGATGAGCTCTGGGTCTGGGTATGGGGGCTGGCCAACTCGTGTCTCAAGGCCCATCCTGCCCCCTTCCTACCCCCCCTCCTCCTCCGTATGTCTGATGAAGCTCATTCGTTTTCCTCCACACGTGTGGGGACTTCCTCTTTTACCGACTCTGCTTCCTCCTTCATCTTCTGTTCCTGCATGCGGCTGCGCGTTGAGTCTAGAGGAGGAAGAGAACGTGTCAGCGAAACAGAAATCGTAACTTGGGCGAGACTTCCCGCCCAAGCAGGGAAACAGACAGAAAGATGCGTCTACAAAATTCAAATCTGCGCTGCGTTGATAGCCTCCAGACCACAGACCCGTCTATTAGTGACAGAGGTCTGACTCCACATGTCCCCGAGTCCGATTTCAAAGAGAATTAATGAACAATTCAAGGTCATATCGAGAGGATATTTGATTTTGTGTGTGTGAGAGAGACAGGTATAAGGATTTATGGACAATTCAAGGTCATATAGAGGAGAAATTCTGCCGTATGTGACCCCATGGGGTGTGTGTGTGTGCGTGAGTGTGTGCATGCACACAAGACAGGTATAAGGTAGCAAACTGAAGAGGATCCACAGCCAATTCAAGGTCATATAGAAGAGAAATTGTGCCCTATTTGACCTGATTGTGTTTTTAAGACTAAGCTGTACTTACTCATCTCTGTGAGCTTCTGAATCAGGGCTGATCCTCCACTGGGTTTACTAGGAAGACAAGAACAAACCACGTGACACTCAATTCAACATGTACATGGGGACAAGCACACCAAACTACAGCAAACATCAAAGGTTAAAACATGGCAGAGTGAACATTTGGTAAAATAAATTGTTAAAATCTACTTAAAAACTTTGTGCAAAACTTTGTGCAAAATTTAAATCTTTATAAACTCTCAATCTGGCTTACAGAATTTGAATTGGACCAACTTGAGGGGCAAAAGGGAACATGTCTGGTTTTACGGTTGAGTAAAAATAGATGAAAGGGGGTGACACAGGCATTGCGTAGGGTGGTGGCAAACTGTTGCAGAAATGTGCAGTTACCAAACTGCATTAACACTTGAGAGAGATGTGCTCGCAACAGGCGCAAAGAACACCAACTTAACCCCCAGTAAACAAGCCCTGCTCCAGTGTCGAGGTCTTTGAGTGCTCGCTTGTATAATGTACTTCTTAGCATGCAGGTTGAGAACTGGGGCACCGGGGTCAACCTAGTCTGGGGGTGCCTCACACGCTTCTCAGAGTAGGTGCGCCTCCGATGGCCTCACGGCAACCATCCCACTTCTGGCACTTAGTCACACATATCTTGGGCTCTGAGCGCTTGCTTATAAAAGTTTAGCAAAGGCAGAGAGTAGTCACCCTACCCGGTCTTGAACCCAGGTGTCCAGGGTACCAAACGTGCACTGACTGCAGCACCAAAGAGCCAGGCTCATTGGAATGGCAGTCAGAGCACATCGTCAGCTGTAGTGATGGCACTCAGTCACACATATCTTGGGCTCTGAGCGCTTGCTTATAAAATGTGCGTACCATTCTATAGGTGACCCCACGTGCCCCTCCCTATACAGGTGACGCTATGTGCCTCTTCCTACACAGGTGTGCCCATGGCCTACCTGCCGTCCGGTTCGTCCTGTCCATCCATGTCGAAGCGCAGCCTCTTGAGAGGTTTGGGTCCAGCGGCGCCGTCCACCCTCCTCTTCAGGGTCCACTCGCTGCTCTTCACCATCTCATTGATCTTCTGGAATCGCTCAGAGTTCTGCAGGAGAACCAACAAGGTAGAACATTGCCATATGACTACTTTTACAAATTACAAAATATGGTCTTATAATAGTTGGAGTCGTAGCTCTCTGGCACAGTTATTTTTGGGGTCACAGCCTGAAAACCTTGGGAACCTCTGGTCTAATGCATTAAATAGTATTTCAGTAATGAACATTTGAACTCTACTGCCGAAATATTCTAAAAGGTATATTCTTAAATAGTTTGCATTTAAAATACCTAATTTATATATGAAACTTTGACGATCACTTACCCCAAATGATTCCCCAAGTGATATTAGGATCCTGTTGAAAACAGAGTGGAGGAGAAGGTGAAGATAGGTAAAGCTGCACAAAAACATCTTTAGCTACAGTGTTATAGAGCGTTTCAAGAGAGTTCGACTATAAGCCTCATAACTGTTTCATAACACATAACCACAGGGTTTCTGTTTTAACATTCCCCAACATGTGATACAGGGCGGAAGAGGTTTGGGAACGAAATAAAATGTGCAGGCATCGTTTGTTTTTAATATTAACAGTGTCTACATTATTATAAGTTCCCTATTCCCTGTTATCATGTTATAAGGTCCCCATTTCCTCTGGTGCATGAAAGGAGGCTGACCTGGAGCGTGGGGTCATGGGGGAGGCACAGTTCTTCATGGGCGATACATAGACGTTGCTGCTCCCTGGGACGCGCAGGGGGGAGTTGGGGTACTTGTAGGGGCTTCGTGGGATGTGGGGGATGGGGGAGAGAGTGGGAAGCTGGGGGTTGGAGGCAGAACACACATCAGTAAGAATGTGGCACATGAATAATGATTGCAGTGATCACATGCTGACATTGCCAACATATTCATACTTCTCTTTCACAATCTATTTTTTAATACAGTGTGACTATTTTATCTATTCACAGATTTGGCAGATACTTCCAAGTAAAAAAAACCAACAACAATCTTTGTTAGTTTACATAACTATACTAAACACTAAATCAACTTAATAAAAAAGAGAAATAAAACAAAGTTTTAAAAAGTGCTTCATAGGTGTAAGCAAAGTTTGTCTTTGCTTCCCACAACCCCACTTGCAATGACCTCAGTTAGGTGGATGTAGGCCACCTGATATGATCTGTAGTGACCACTAGAGGGCAGCAGAGTTTGGTGGAGAGAAGTGGAAGTGAATGGCAGCTCACCCTCGAGGAGGCGTACTGGAGGATGTTGGTTTTGAGCTTCTGCATAAATACCATGTTGTAGAACACAATGATGGAGTCATATTTGCCCTCCGAGATCAGGACGTGCTTAAAAGTCTGAAACACAAGAGAGACATGACCGCCATCACCTACAGAAATGGACCACACATTTCCATAGAGAAATATACAAAAACGAATGGATAGGAAAATGTACTAAATAGTTAATATCAACACTGCTGCACTGTAACCATGGCAGAGATGTATGCAAGAATTCTGCATAAATAAAACAGCAACAGAAAATAACAACCTTCTTTTAAAATGACAAAAACACATGCATGCACTGTAGTTGTCACAATGCTCAAATACTACACAGCAGTATCAAACAGCTACAGAGGGTATAAATGTGCAATAGCCACCTCCTGGTTAGTGTTTGGGAGTTCCTTGTATGCCGTCACAATGGTTTTGAAACGCAGGTCCACAAACTTCACTTTGCAGATGGCATACATGGCTGACATCAGCAGCTAACGTCAGAGAGAGAGAGAAAGAGAGAAAGAGAGAAAGAGAGAGAGAGGAGGGGAGGGAGCTTGTTAAGTGAACATGCCTCAGGGTGACCTGATAAAAAATGTACTCATGCCCTTCATCACCTCTTTAGCTCAACAGGTTGAGCAGGGTGCTCGCGACTGAAGACGCTAACTCATAAGCTCCATCTGCACAACGTGAACGTGACTAACACTACTCTTTGGCAACTCTGCCTATGGGTAAGCAGGTTTGCTAGATAGTTACATGAGCGTATGCACACGCGCACACACACGCGCGCACACACACACGTAAGATGCGAATTGCGCAACAATGGCGACAGCTGCAACTACCTGTCTACGGATGATTTATTTGCTTCAGTTAGCACACACTGCAGTCTCGAAACCGAAAAGACGGGTTGACTACGGCAGAAGTAAACAGCTGTGTCTGGAGGCCACTTGAGACTTTTAGACCGTGCCTGTCGCTAGCTCCATTTTAGAAGGCAAAAAACATAGTGAAGAGTAGAAGCGGGTAAAGTTACACCAACTAACAAATAAATACATGAACGTCAATAAAACAAAAATAAATGAATTAAAATTGATGACAGACATTGAGGCATATTTATTTTTTATAGCCTGTCAATCTAAAATTGATTCAGAAATTCACTCTAAACTTGCATAATGTTGGGGAAAAAAAATGATTTTCATTTATGCATTTTTAATGGCACTGGTTGCATCAAAAATTCATTAATGGCAACAGAGGGCACATATCTTCATCTCTCATCAATCCAATTCAGTTTATTCTTTGACCCAGAAGAGCAATTTGTGTGCAGCAGGAGTGCACCACACGGTAAACATAAAGCACAGCCCACACAACTGATTCACACAAGCGCAGCGGCAGCTTCCACCAGGATTAAAAGAAAGAATAAATCATATAAAAGCGAACAAACTCAGTAGTCAAAGCCATTTCTCCTCTGCCCCAGACACGTGTAACCTGGCCGTGTACCATAAACAGGAATGGAAACTTTCACCAGCCACCAGCTAAATGCTGGTATAATATAAAAGTGGCTGGTAGATTTTGGACAAAGTTATAATATACTATTGAGTGGTTTGTGAATTTTACATTTTATTTGTCAGTGGCTGGTAAAGGTTCACATTCTGCAAGGTTAATTTCCATACAACAATGAATCCTCTCACATTGTGCACACTGTGCTGTATTGTTTAACATGCTCATAGCTGCACTCCTACCTGTTGTGTCCACACCAGTATTTACATTTATTGCTTTTGCTTTTGTTTCCATCTCCAGCGTCTCACTGGGCAAACACACACCTCCATTAGCAGCCTGTGAGCGCTCCCTTTATGTTAAACCCCACGTCTAGCTGTAGTCAAAAACTTGCCTTACCAGTTGAGCTAATGCAACAGTTCCCATCTAGGCATGGTGTGTCTAGTGTAAATGTGTTATTTCTCTATGCTGTGTGGGTCTGTGTGTAGTGTGTGTGTGTGTGTGGGGGGGGGGGGTTGTGTGTGTGTGTGTGTGTAGTGTGTTTATGTGTACCTGGTCCAGGTGTCTGTCTCGGAGCAGCTCGTACTCGTCCTTGAGTGTGTGCTGCAGCAGGGTCCAGATGATGGGCTCCAGCTCAGGGTGCTCCGACAGCAGACGCGTGCACAGCATCTTCAGCCGCAGGTACGCCACCCTGTACACTGAAACACACACACACGTTACATTAGACACCACTCTCTATACACCACCCTGTACACTGCCACAGACACACTGCTACAGACACACAGCCACAGACACAGCCACACACGGACGTTACATATACTTCTCTCCATGTGTGCCAAACAAACACACACCAGAGAAATCAAACGCCACTCTCTACGCTTCCCCCTGTACGCTGCCAACCACACACAAAAACATGCTACATCAGACACTACTGTCTACTGTACTTCGGGTCTCTCACCCCTCTTAAAGACCAATGATGGTGTAGTGGCTGTATCTTAATTAGCTTAACGGCAAAGGGTTCTTGGGATTGGAGGGTCATGGAATTGCTGTATCAGTAGGATAAATGTGGTTGGGGGAGTGAATAAGCAGAACTCCCCTGCACTGTCATTCACGGCTGAGGTGTCTTATCCACCCAAAACAACTAGCTGCTGTACGCCAAGGCAGGTTCTCGAATCGAATGGCTTTATGGACAGATAGCCGGGCCTATTTATCCATTCTGCCGTCCAATAGCATTGCAAAACAGAATAATGGGACCCATTAATAATGTAAGTTTGGTTTAAAAAAAAAAGGCTTATTTTTGTAAATGTAATGCTGTAATAATACAACACTGGTCAGACATCTAATCCCACATTGCTCCAGAAGGGCAGTCCCTGTATTTTCATTGTAAGCTGTTCTGGGTAAGGATGTTGGCTAAACAAGTGATGCCAAGTAATGGAACATGTAATGTAATGAATGGGTCAGGTGACAACTGTCCCAGGACAAAAAAAATTATGTTAGGGAAAGTGTCACACAGTATGTCAAGTACATCGACAAACTTGAAAGGCCACAGTCTTTGTGGTGTACTCTGGTTGGATAGCAACTCAGGAGTTTTGTCTTCTGGTAATTTTCACTTTCATTTCTGCACTCTGGAGTGTTGCCATGGCGAAACAAAACATTAGGAATAGTAAACAGTTATTAGCCATGTCATTTACAGTAAGCAGTCAGTCAGTACAGACAGTTTTACATTTTGTGGTATACAACTGCCAGACTTCCTCTTTAGCAGCCTAAAAGATGCAGCTGCTGAACACAGGTCGTATTTATAAAGATGAGCAAACCACTCACGCTTCTTGTAGAAATGGCTGAGAGAGTTGGAGCGGGGAGGCCTGGAGGTCTGGGCAGGGGGCTGAGGGGGGCCCGTTGACGATGGCTGAGCTGCAGCGGTGGGGGGGCTCCTGTCATTCGTTGGGGGGGCCAGGGGTCTGCTCGGCCGCACCGGAGACAAGTAGCTGTAGAGAGTGAGAGAGACGATGGTGGTCGCAATGCTGAAATAAACCAGACATCTGGGGCAGTCCCTCAGCACTAACAATATTTGAGATGGCAAGCCGAGGTGGGAAATAGCTCTATACAGTAAAAGTCCTGTTGCGTGTTGGTCTTACCTGAGCTCAGAACACAGGTGATTTTATTAGTTGTTTGATTTCCCATGCTACATGCCGCACACCAAAAGCCATGCCACCCCCCGGATTCTGACTGTACACAGCAGGCTCTCTATGCACATGGCATTTATGGCGATTATTACAGACATCCACCTTCACTGAATTACTGGACCAATCAACGTGTGCAAACTAAACACTCACTGCCACTAAAGCGTCTTGTTACGGGAAGAGCAGGGCAACAGTGCATTCACTGGGCGGGGGACTTCCTGAGACAGCATGGTTTGGTATATGGCAAGAGTGTCTGTCGCCAATATAGTCATGTTGAAGCCCCTTCTATAAGAAACTATAATTCTCCCACAGAACCCACAAACCCACAGCATGACACACTTTGAGCGTGCAAAAACCTACCCTTACTTTCCGGACTCATCCATGTTCTATGTTTAACTCACAGTTGCAGAGACAAAAATGCGGTAATTGATGTTTGCTTATCTGGCAGTGACTTAAAGTTACTAAGCTGAGTGCAAAACTTTCCACCCATTTTTTGCTACAAATTTTATTTTAAAAATCACCCACAGCAGAAAGTACTTCTGAATACCCTATACTGATAATGTCAAAACACTGCATAACCTCTGTAGCCTGACTAGTTTGTACCAGTGATTTAAACACAATGCAAATCAGTCAGGAAATGCTGCATGGCTGTGTAAGAGAATTTAAAGAGCAGTGTTCCACACCACACGTGTTTCTACTAAAAGCAAATCGTTAAGTGCACAAACTCTGGCTGCAGCTGTGTACAAACACAACAGATAAAATTATATACTATAAATGAACCTGTGGAAAAGAAGCTACACTGTTAGTAATTTCATCATTTCTTGACTGTTAAACTCCTTTAAACAGAGTGTTTAAATACGTGTTATAATATTACATCTATTACATCAGAGTGTTTCAATCTGTATTATAATATTTATTACTGTGCCACAAAAAAAGTGAACACAAAAATGCCCATAGATGTAAACATAAAAATGTTGCTATTCTTATCATCAAAGTACACATTATATGCATACGAACTCCATATATGAAAGAATCTCCCCCTATGAGCTCCAACCATAGTTTCAAAACTGTCTGTGGGAAACAGTGTACTAGCACAAGTACATTGCTCTTACGCAATAGCCAAATTCGTAGTTGAGAAATTATTTGTGGCCACACAAACTCTTTCACTTCATCTTAAAGTTCTGGTCTGTTTGGTCACCTAGGGACTAGGGTTCCACAAAGCTTTACAGAGTGACAATAGGAGGGACCATTCAGTGGCACTTTATGCGCTTTGACAGGGAATTCAATTCATTAAAGAAGAACCTTTTCATGACAATTTGTAATTGACCATAAAATAAAATAAATACATATATGCACCAATGAAGAGTGGTAACACTTGTGTTAAAAAAAGCAGAAATAACATCTTATGACTACTGCTGCACCTGACTCTGAGACGGCACACCGCAGTTGACAGAGTTGCAGCGTCATACACAATATACATACAACAATGCGTGTTGCTACTGATTCCTGTGAACATCAAAATGCACCTATTGGTTGACCGCATGGAACATAGTGACGCGTTTACACAACTTACTGTACCTGGGTGCCAAACTCACTTCCTCCTTGCTGTTTTTAAATGGTCACAGTGCCCTGAGGCAGTCACGTCAGTGTTACGGTTTCTGAACTCCATATTGAACCGGAAAGGGACGGTGGGGGAAGGGGTATGGACATGTATAGATGTAGACTTGCCATAGTGTGGGCTTGATTAACCTTAAAAGAACCAGATCAACTAATTGGGTGGGGCTGGTCCAGTGCAAAGGGGGCTTGTTAGTGTGTGTGTGCGTGTGCGTGTGCGTGCGCGCATGTCTACTTACAGGTCGGCTGCGGTGTGGCTGTGCTGAGGGGGGTGGTGGAGGGAGGCAGGGGGCTCTGCTGGCTCCGGGCGGCTGTCCTCTGCCTGCTGCAGCAGCTCAAACAGAGGGGAGTCCTGTGGGGGGGGAGGACAAGGGCTGAGACAAGGGTGTGTGTGTGTGTGTGTGTGTGTGTGTGTGTGTGTGTGCGTGTGCGTGCGTGTTTTGTGCACAAGAGCAAGCAAGAAGGGAATTCTGTTGCTCTTTAGGTTGATTTCTGTGTCCCCCTATGCATCTGAATAGGCCACATTGCATCATGCAGTTTACAGATTAAGGATTTTAAAAAGCAAAACCACTTTATGATTCCCTTCCATGCCAATTGCAGTGTAATTGAAGCCTTGGATGTCGGGAGGAATAACAGTCCACCACTAACCAAATGTCTGTGACCACACAACCACAGACTACACTGTATTTAGAACCTTACTTACCAATTCCAAGGAATACATTATCAAAACAAATAACATCGGAGGATCACACTAAATCAAGACTACAAAATAGAATCACAACGCAAACTAAAATGAGAGGCTTAGAGGCGGTAGGACCAGTCAGCAGTCCCCACACCAGAGACCTCTACTCTGCAGCAGGGACCTGGAGACTTCCACAACTACCTGAACACCTGGTCAGGTGTACCTCATTGAGTAATCAGTAGCACAAGGTCAGTGGAGCTACACAGAGGGGCGGGGGGGAAGAGGAACACACACAGGAAACACGTGGTTATTGAAATCGTCCGTTGACAATCTTCTGTTTAGTTTGAGTCAGGTTAACTGGTGGAGGATTGGAGAACAGGAAAAAATTCGGGGAGGCCAACTGGCAAATATCCATTTATTGCAAGATGACAAAAAAAAAACCTCAGGGTCAATCACGATGACCAGCCTTGGGCATATTGAATTGTACACAATGTAGAAATGGTACAATAACTGCCAACAACCAGTGAACATTTCCCTGTGTCACTGCTATTTCTGAGTTGCTAGGGAAGGTAAAACTAGAAAAGAATGTGCATCGACTATGGAACATTCCACTTCAAATTCGGAGTTCTTTTAAAGCTCCCAGCAGAACCTTTTAAGGTCACTCAACACAAAAAAAAACATTTTTAAAAATGTTCCATACAGACATACATCATTTCCTTGTTTATGTTCTTAACAGAGTGAGTAAACAGGTGACTGACGTTAGATGGGGCTTCCCAGTCTACTTGTTACTCACACAGTTTTACTTTTACAGAAGGACAGCATGACACACTGAAGCTGTAATCAAAATAATGTCTGGTAAACCCGACAGCCATCGATCTATGTGTTTGTGTTCTTGGGAGCTATGCCTCGGCTCTTGAGTGTGGCTCTTCTATCAAGTCGTCCAGCTGTGTCCACAATGACAGGCCACCAGGAAAAGAACCTTGTGTTGCGATGACAAGAGCCCCTTATCACGTTACAGCCATGTTATTGGGCTGAGGGCAAAGGACGGAAAGTTGGAATGAGTGGATCCCTGGCCTACTAAATGACTCTGAGCAAGAAGAGCTGAGGTGTAGCCAATAAGGAGTCATTACAGAAACATTTCAGCAAATGCTTTATGTTACATTACATTACATTACATTCCTCTTAGTAGACGCTTTTAACCAAAGCGACTAACAAAAGGAGGACATACTATTATGTATAGTATCAATAACCAGACCAGAGGAAGTAGGAAATCTGGTTGGTACCAGGCCACACCACTCATTTCTTTAAATCATTCACAAACCCAGCTGACTTACACGAGCAAAAATCTTCACAGGCACAGGTAGAGAAATTTGTAAAATTATGTGAGTCATGTGCACAGGTACAACCCCTGTATGGCAGGAGTTTCCCACCCCTGCCCGTTTTATCATATGACCTTTGGACTATCAACTCTCTCGCCTTTGTTCTGTCCAGGGATTCAAGAGGTGTGCGCTCATGCAAATCAACAATACACTTTGACATGTAAGCACACCCCAACAGAACAAAGCTTATGGAAGGAGAGGGAGAAGAAAGATGGAGGAAAAGAGAGAGAGAGAGAGAGAGAGGGAGAGAGATAGAGAGAAAGACAGAGACAGAGACAGAGATTGAGATGAAGACAGAAACAAAATAACACAATGTACCAAGCCTCACAATCTTGTAGACAATTTCCCCTGTGTCAAAGTTAAGGGCAAAGTCCAACAAACGATAGAGGTTTCTCCCCCAACATGCACATCAGTCCTTCAGTCAGAGTCAGAGCCACACCTCTTCCTGTTCCTGTGTCACCTCTCCCCATTCCTGTGCATGTTTCATCTCGCAACCCACCAATTAGCACCAGCCCTGCCTGCTACAGCCTGCCCCTTTGAGAAAGCACTACTTCACGCCCCATGCCTTCTCTTTATCAACCAACACACAACACGTATGTGCAATGCTTCCCTTACCTAGGGATTCAACTACATCATAACACTTTCAACCTGATACAGATCGACATGAAACTTGTAAGCTATATTGAAGTGCCAGTTTGATGGTTTGCACAGCAGAAGCGCAGGCTTGTTTGAGTGGCATAGGGTCCCTCCAGACTGCACAGAAAGGTTCTGGGAGGAGTATGCACTTTAACTCCTCCTTCTGCCTCCTCTTAGGCGCGTCCCCCTTCCCTCCCTGAGTCTGACTAAGCCAGTTGTTGCCTCAGTTTGTCGGTGTGAGACAGAGAGCTTGGTGTGTGTGCGTGCGTGTGTGCAAGCTTTGACGGCACATTCTGTGGCGAGACAGCTACAGGTGTGGGGAGAGTAGAGCACCTACAGAGATTCAGACACAACGGAAATGCACACAGACTCTCACACTCACACAAAGCCAAAACGGAAGGATACAAAAACGAAGACCGTCTACCTTAACGGACAGAGAAAGGCACTGACAGGACGACAAGAAAGATATTCACAGCAAAACAAATACTAAGTCTTGGATGGATATACGGGACAAAGACAGAAAGAGGAAAGGATTCTATTCAAAAGGATAACACAAAAAACAACAACTCTACTTTTAAAAAGCTGAGAATAAGCTGAAACCAAACACTGGTCACTTTCTGGCATTTCAGAAGATGGAGGTAAGTTTGAAATGATCGCGCAATGTGTGCGGAAGAGTTGAACTGAGACAATATTATTTGTGGTGACAAACAAGCCCCATAATCTTTTCTGTCACAGAAAAAGGACTACGGGGAAACATGACTGAAATGTGGTGAGAACACAGTATTTCCAGGCGAAGAAACAGAAAACACACAAACACACACAGGTGGGGCCTGCTTTTAAAAAGTGGGTTTTATCTCCCACATCTACAGCTGAAGATGTATAACACGACCTCCTCGCAAGGAGCGGGCAATGCTTCTGCAGTACTTAAGGACACCTGTGATGTTGATGATGACTTTAAATACCCTCTATACAGCACTGTTTTCAGCCTGGTGTTCATCGTCGGACTGATCTTCAACTTGGTGGCCATCTACATTTTTGCTTGCACACTTAAACTCAGAAACGAGACCACCACTTACATGATCAACCTCGCCATGTCGGACTTGATGTTTGTGCTCACTCTGCCATTTCGGATCTACTACTTTGTCAGGCAACAGTGGCTCTTCAGCGATGTGCTCTGCAAACTGTCCATAGCCTTGTTTTACACAAACATGTATGGGAGCATACTGTTCCTCACGTGTATCAGCGTGGACCGATTCTTGGCCATTGTTTATCCCTTACGTTCTAGAACGCTGAGGACAAAGCGGAACGCTAGGATTGCCTGCTGTTGCATATGGGTGGTGGTGCTGTCAGGCAGCCTGCCCACCGGCTTCATGCTAGACACCACTTCGGAGAAAAACCAGAGGGACAACACCTCACAGTATTGCTTTGAGAACTACTCATCAAAGCAGTGGAAGGGAGAGCTGTCTAAAGTGGTCATCTTTATCGAGACAGTGGGTTTCTTAATCCCCTTCCTCATCAACCTGACTTGCTCTATCAAAGTCTTCGGACGCTGCAAGATCCGAACACGCTGGCCCGTGGTGGCCAGCTGAACAAAAAAAAGATCCTGCGCATGATCATCGTCCACCTGCTGACATTCTGTTTCTGTTTTATCCCCTACAACTTCAACCTGGTCTTCTACACACTGGTCCGAAGCCGTGTTTTTACAAGCTGCACGGCGCGGACTGTAGCAAAAACCATCAATCCCATAACGCTCTGCATCGCAGTGACCAACTGCTGTTTAGATCCCATTGTCTACTACTTCACCTCAGAAACCATCCAGAACTCCATCAAACGCAAGACACAGAGCATCCGCATTGACAATCTGCGGGACACCCTCCAGAACAGCCCAAAGCTGAAGAGCATCAGGAGTTTTGCAAACAAATTCAGCAATGATGAATCTACCATCTGAAAGACTGGGTTAATAAAAACTACTTTCACTTTTATATTGAGACTGACAGGACCCATGTTCATTTGTGTGGACTACCTGAAGAGTTTTTTTTTTTTTTTTTTAAATAATGATATGCACTATGTGCTAGACTTTTTTTACACTTTAACTCATTCCATTATTTTTTTTACACCTCTGCAGGAGTTACTCTCTGCAAAATCAAACATAAGCCTTGGTATAACTCAATACCACAGTGACTGACTGACTATTTAACTGATCTGAATAATATAATTACATGCATTACTGAAGCCTGTGGGTAAAGCACTTGCTTGCCTCAGAGTACATTTTGAATTTCAAGAAAAAAAAAACCACCTGCACTAAACGCGCCTTTTTAGGCAATACCTGGTGACCTGTGGGAAATAAGTAGGAGAAATGTGACTCCTTCGTAAGCACGTGTGTGTTCTTGTAAGTTGCTTCATGTGAGCAGATCCTTGCCTCTCAGGGCATTAAGTAACAGATAATATGGTCTGTGGCTGAACACGGTTTTATACTGAAGCAGCAGTGAAAACAGAACCTCATTAAGGAGATTAGACCGGAAGAAGACCAGACCAAAAAACAGTAGCTTACACGCACAAATCTGTATGAGTTTCTGCTTCTCAGTGGAAGGGGAGAGTAGGGGAGGAGAGGGGAAAAGAGGGAAGGAAAGAAAGATCGTTAAGATGCCATGGATAAAGAAGCATGTCTGAACACTGCCTAAAGTGTTTCAGTGGAAAAAAAAATAGAGGAGGCATCTGAAGAGCCACAAGCTGCATTTTGCATCAGAGGAACTTACTGGTGTCAGCCATGATGAATAACGTCGAGGACTTTTTCACTGCTCTTATCACCCGGGTGGCTAAAATAAACATGTCATGTCAAGTTATATAATAATAGAAAGAAGAACTGGCCCGACTAGCCAAAATTAATAACTTTATTTGGGCACAGACGTGTTTTTGGCACAACGCCTGCTTCAGTATTCAGCAAGTGAAGAAGTTATGATGATGTTCAACCAAGGCTGCTGCTAGCCATTTGGGTGCCCTAAGCACAACAGCTTTGTGGCACGCCCAACCCTTTGGCCCTGTGTCCAGCACTCTTTATAGTCTAAAGAGAGACTGAGGGAAGCCTTCTCCTATCCAGGGAGTTATGCATACATTATATGTACATGTGAACCATCCTATCGACACCCAATAAAAGAATATATATACACATCACGCAGTGCTTCCTGGCATGTTTTTCTCATTATAGAACTTCACAGAGGATCATAAGTTGTGTGGAGGGGAGCCCACATAGTGAAGTTGGAGGGCAGCCGACATAGTGAAGTTGGTTCTATTTCCTATTATAACATAACAAAATGAATCAACATCAATCTTAAACATATCTGTACATGTCCTTCACTTGAATCACCCTATAGAGTGATGCCGTTCACATTAAAAAGACACAGTTATTCTTAAAAAAAAAAAGTTGCCTGTGATAGCCTGTGTGTGTGTGTGTGTGTATGTGTGTGTGTATATATATATGTGTGTGTGTGTGTGTGTGTGTGTGTGTGTGTGTGTGGTATCTATATCTACCTGACTGTTTACTTTGGGCAGATCTTTGTTGATTTAGTGTGGCCGTGCCAAAGTGCTTGGGACATGAGGAGCCAATCAGATGGCACCTCCACATGCACCTAGATTATGATAACTACAGCAGTATTTCTGCTTTTACCACTTTTAACACCATTACCACTAATACACCCACTACTGGGCATTGCAAGCTGACACTGGACACCTCAGAAGAGAGAAGACCTGAATGACATTTATTCAAGATGGAGTCTTTACTACATGGTAAGTGAGTCTTTGTTGAATGGTTGGAAAGCCCATTGTTTGATTTATGTTGAATGTAAAATCTATAATCTTATATAAAACAAAAAGCTTCCTTTAAAGGAAAACTCCCCCTTGTTCATTAAAGTGGAAGAAAATGAAAATCATCAACACAAGCAGTGGGAGGTGGTAGCACTGTAAACTTAGTGGGTCAGACTAGTGTATACCAACTAACAGTCACGGCTGCATGTCTTAATTTGTCACTGTGTGTCTGTAGACAAGACTACAGCCTTATTACACGTCTAGATCACCGCATTCACTTTGCCCGTTGGGTTTAAAGGGTGTCCTGTTCAAGGTTCTTATAAAGCTGCTGTACCAAAGAACCAAAAATTAATTCAGCAATTAGATTAAGTATTTGTACTAATATAAGGAAGAAATGACTTTAGAGAAGATCAAATGTGACTCATCACTGTGGCGTACAGGTCAGGTTTCTTTGGAGGTTAACCATGCATTTCACAGTAGCTCTATCTCTATCAAAAGAGCATTATTTAAATTGTTAATTAAAAGTCTGAAAAAAATTACTCCAGAGACTGATCAAGAAACAACTGATCTTGGTTAATGCCTCTGATTAAGGCGGAGATATGCTAGACTTATGTTCAGGACCTTTTTTTTTTTGTCTTTTGCCAGAATAACTCTCTTTCAGCATCAAAATGTCAGTCTACCATGCTTGCACCTTAAATACAGGCATCACCCATTTGTAAGTTCCAGTCATTTTTCCCTGTTCTGTAGTAAGTCTGAATATCCTGCTCATGGCGAGCACTAGGCAGCCTAAGTTCTCCCTTGCTGCCAACAGCCTGAAAAGGTCTGCGAGTATAACTCACAGTGCACTGTGGATGTGCCTGTCGTTTTGAAACATTTTTGTCAAGTTCCCAATACCAGTAGAATTCCTCAGCATTTGGCCTCGGGCTGTGTAAGAGTGATCAAGTCTGGGCATATTTGAGCATGCTTGAAGTACGCAAGGGAAAGGATGACACATATAACAAGAACTACAAGCGCCACTGACTAACAGCAACAGCGCATCATACAGGAAGCTCTGCATTACTTACTAGGAAAAATACACAAAAAATACCTGGTTTTTTGAACACTAATCCATTTTAAACTCAGTCTTGAATCTAGTCTGTTGGACTGGTCTGAATGTCAGACGGGGATGCTAGTTTAAGACTGAATTAAGTCCTACATTTGTGCGGGTATCACTATCACAAAGGGTAACCCATACCTACCCCTACAACAAACAGCTGTTGGCAGAATGTACAATTGTTACCCTTTGGAACAGAGGACTGAGGGTTCATACAGACACCCTTATAGACCGAAAGACAAACTGAGACAGAAGCCTTCATAATATTCACATCAAACACACTCGCAGCTGGCCACACACTACTAAAAGACTACAAATATTTTAAGTCAACATGGGAAGACTGTAAAAAGAAGAGTTCATTATCTTTTATGTGCTTTTTTTCTCTGAGAATGGCGTGTGGACCTTACTATATTAACATACACGCTTTTGCACCCTGTGCCACTATAATACTTTTTTTTCTTCTCTGACATGAACCATTTAGGCAGCTCCAATATTTAGAATCTCACCAGACCTTCAGAGTTGACTGAGAAAGGATCTAGCAAGAGGGATCTGGTCAAGCGGGGTGACATGGGGTTCTGGAACCAAACGGACGCTCCCATCCTTCCAAACTGCACGCTGAACACGAGCTACCGCTTCGTCTACTACCAGGTGTCGTACAGTGTGATCTTCGTGCTGGGCCTGGCGACCAACGCGGTGGCCTTCCGCCGCCTGTGGGTCTCCCCGCGCACCCTCACCAGCACCACCGTCTACATGACCAACCTGGCCGCCGCCGACCTCTTCTTCGTCATCTCTCTGCCTCTACGCATCTACTACTACCACCACAAGTCCACCCACTTCTCCCCCTCATCTTCATTCCCATCCTCGGCCAGTGATTGGTCGCCTGGGAGCACGTTCTGTCAGCTGACCTTCACGCTGAAGTACATCAGTCTGTACGGCGGCATCTTCTTTCTGGTGTGCATCGGCGTGGATCGCTACTTTGCCGTGGTGCACCCCCTGGCGCAGCGTCTGCGTCGTGTGGGGACGGCGCGGCTGGTCAGCGCGGGCATCTGGTGCCTCGTGCTGGCGCTCAGCCTGGCGCTGCCCCTGCTCCGCTCCGCCGCTGCCCAGCACCTGCAGCCCTGCCTACTGGACCCGTCCTCGCGCCAGAACCGGGCCTTCATCCTCACCGCGCTGGCGCTGGTGCAGGCCGCGTTCCAGGTGCCGGCGCTGCTGCTGCTCTTCAGCTACTGCAGCGTGCTGCGCGTGCTCCGACGCCAGCCGCGACGCCGACGCAGCCGCCAGCCCTCCCGCAGCCCCGGCAAACCCCCGCAGCACCAGCACCAGCAGCCCCGCAACCGGCACCGCCGCACGCTCACCGTCATCTACTGGGTGCTGGGCGTGTTCCTGCTCTGCTTCATGCCCTACCACCTCAACCTGCTGGGCTACACGCTCACCCATGTAGGCCTGCTGAGGAGCTGCCTGCTGGCCAAGGCCACCAAGGCCCTGCACCCTGTTGTGCTGTCGCTGGCCAGTGCCAACTGCTGCTTCAACCCTTTGATCTACTATGTGTCCAGCAGCCTGGCACACAAGGACACGCCCGCCAGTGGCGCCAGCGGCAGCCAATGAGTGAGGGAGGGAGGGAGGGAGGGCAGTACGCACGTCTCCAACCAATGACAGTTGAGCATTCGGCGTTATTGCCTGATGAAGTAATCTACAGACATGTCGCTCCTGGCTTTAAAAAGTAAATACCCTGCCTCATTTGATCCAACTTTTTTTTGAACCAACAGATCCTAGTGAGCACACAAACACACACAGGTGATTTCACTAATCAGGTGAAGAGGCTGAAGGAATACAGGAAAGGGTGTTTACTTTCTGAAGCTGGGATTGATATCTCTGTTTAAGAGTGCCCACCAATAAGATTTTATCGAAGTTAGTCTATAGACTTCCACCAATGAGACAGTCTACACACATTCACCAATCAGGTGGTCTACAAATGTCTACCAATGATACGTCTACAAGTCTCCACCAGGTATGCAAGTGGGTCAACAATCACTGGCACGAGCCGTCTTAGTTTTGTCGTTTAGGTGTTGCTCGGTATTGAGTCAAGTTAAATGACGACATGATTTAGATTTAGGTCTTGTCTGTACATTTCTCAGTAAATCAAACCAAAGGACACCACACTATTACACACATAACTAAAACTTGTTTTCTGGTTCCCACTCACAGAATAACCGCGATAATCTTGTCATTGCCATTACTTGTAACAGAAATATATATATTTTAGTGCTGTTAAAAAAAGTCCTATTTAGTCTTTGTGTGAAATGGACTTAATTAATAAACTGCTAAGTAAAAAAAACCCACAAGTGTCACCAGTCTCTACATCCATGTCTTTACACATTAGTGCAGTTTAGGACATGGAGTAGTCTTGCATGAATGACTGCTTCTGGTCTTGTAGTCTGTAATCACTGTGCCACCACTGTTGAAGTAATTCACAAGTAAAACATTGCACCACCCACTAGGACATTACACCACCTCTTTCTCTGTGTTGAAAGCGTACGACGGTAGTTAGACCGGTAGTGCTTCCTCTCTTGCCATTACTCTAATGAGTAAGTAGCTCACAATTACTAAAGACAATATTACATCACTGCAGGCTGTCTGTGCTGAGACAGCACAATGGGTAGCAGGAAGATGTCTTTACAGGGGAGATGGCTCCATAATGGCTAATTACCATCAGACTGTGTAAAGTGTTACATTCATCCAGTAGTAGTCTACATGCAAGCTTTTCTTAAAACTCCTTAATTTTGTGGCATTATTTTTGTCACTGTTCCAAAAAATATGCTCGTATGTCACATATGTTCACAGTTGGTCAGTAGGTTTTTGCCAGTCTACATAGACATAGACAGGGTTCCCACTCTTTTTCACTGACAAAATTTCAAAACATTTCCATGACTTTTTTTTTGACCTGAAGTGTTTTCCCACGCCCTCACGACACCGTATGTATGTAAAATTTTTGCATGCTTTTACGGCTAAAGATGAAAGGTTAAGCCTTCGTTTTGTTGCAACCCTCCCCTCCCCTCTTCCCTCACTCTCAGTGACCAAAGACAGACAGCGCAATACTTTCGGATCCCATCAAATTACGGTCGGCTAGCACATATTTCGTGAAATAATAAATTATATCTTGACAGAACAATGTCATTGCGTGAACGACCTATTAAAATTCCATGACTTTTCCAAAACTTTAATTGAATTTACAGAATTCCATGACTTTTCCAGGCCTGGAAAATGACTTTTTTGATTTCCATGATTTTTCCAGGATTTCCATGACCGTGGGAACCCTGCATAGATCAGACTACTCATCAAGCAGCACTAAAGGATTTTATATATTGCAGTGTTGTTTCTTAATTACAACTTTTCATATGTAATGCAAGAAACTGCTTCTGTTGTATCAGTCAGGGCATTTCTGTACCACTCTGATGTTGGCAAACTAATTCAGTATTTCTTTCTCTGACCTGGAGGCACCACAGTATAAAAAGCATACCGGTATATGGTAATTTTAAAATACCACCCAAACCAGTAGTCAGGTTTGTACAATGTCTTCTGCTTTCACAAAATGACCTCAGTAACTTTGCATTCAAAATCTTGCTTAGAGTTAGCTGCGGTAACTTTGCATTTATCCCATGGGTTTCCATTTAAACAAATTAGCATCTGGTCTCCAAAGACTCCAGTTGCCAGAACATCCATGCATCCTTCCTCGGGCAGCACTCACCATTCTCCAGGCGATGTTTTCGATGATCATGTGCTCACAGCGCTCCAGGTGCTTGACAATGTCACGGTTGAGGCTGGGCTCTGCCTTGATGAAGCTCTCGATCACCTTGTAGAAGTCAAAGCCATGCAGCTGGAACACCCCCAGGAGCCAGGGGAAACTCAGGTCTGTGTCTGTGGACAAGCCGCTCCCTACCCGGCCAAAACACAGGGACACAAACAACTACATTTAATTACAAAGTAATGGCATAATTTTCTATTTATTTGCTTATTTATGTATTAATGTATGCTAAATACGACAAAAAGACACTACTTATCCTACCTGAAAGCAATCCAACGCACATTCCTATCATACTGACTTTTCAATTCACATTATATTAGCTTGAATAAACATGTTCCTACAGGTTACAGCATGCGCCATGTCATGCGCTCAAATAGGTTTGTCCCCATAGCTCATGTCACTTACCATAAGTCGCCATGACAACCTCCAGGGAACAGGCCAAGAGTGATGTATGGAACGTGGAGTCATTTAGAAGTTTACTGACAAGGTGAAAAAAAAAAATAGAGGGACCATATAATTTTGCAGCTCTGCAAACATTTTCTTAAACAAGGTTCTGCCATCACATACTAGGCATTCAATTAATCCCCCAACTCACCTAAAGTTTTGTACGGACAGCCTTTTCTCCTCCTGTTAACAACAAACGAACATGTTAGAAATTGTACTGGGGAACAGCAGTTTTCTCCAAGTCACTGCCTGAACAAGATTTCTGGCTGACTTACCGATTTCAACATAGATTCCATCACCCTGTAGTACAGGCGCACACCAAGGGCGAACCTCTGGAACAGCAGATGATGGACATAAGACACAGGACTACAGACACATACAAACCAAGATTCTATCCTCCAATTCAAGAACTGGTATTAACATCAACCTAAACATCTGCTTACAGGCTGACTAAGTTATGTTCAGTGGCACAGCTTGATTGTTCCGATATGACCCTTACCTGGTTGCCATGGACGGAGCAGCCAGGCCCAACCACCTGGGCAAACGCCTGGCTGAACTGCTCGCCCAGACGCTCCGCCCTCTTGATGATCTCCTCCGTAGGGTTCACAGTGCAGTTCTGCAAAGAGTCATGCCCTAATTAACTTACAGAACGCATCTCAAGCTGTTACTGATGGAGTAATTAATTTGGAGCCGAGAACAGCGTACAAATTTAACTGTAAGTACATTACAGTGTTCCACAAGGGTGAAGCTCTTAATTTGGAAAAAGGAAATTAAAAAAGGCCAAGAATAGGACATCATTGCCCTCAAATCAAGGGGGAAAAATGTGAAATATAGCTTCCTTGCCAACAGACCTACATTTAGCAATACCGACTGAAGGTGAAAACAATGCAACACCACCAGTGCCAAAGTGCCTTTGCAGGCTTGCTACATACCTTAAAGTAGGTCATGAGTATATCAGATGGCTGGTCACTGGCTGAAGTGAGGGACACCTTCAACTGCTGAACGGAATACAAGGTTGCCCTGGAAAAACACATTTACATGCAGATGTACATTACCCTGAGGCTAACTCTGGTACAATGTGGTACAATGCAATTAATGGCAACATTTATGTTTAAAGTTGTAGAATAGGACACTGAAGTGAATTGATATCGCTGCCTTACCAAGTTCATCAGGGATACATTCCATGACGTATGAAATTTAGACTAATTTACAGTAAACTACCTAGCACCTAGAGTGGCAGCCCCCCTTGGATCAACCCAATGTTAAGTGCCTAGCTCAGGGACACAGTGCTGGCACAGCCGGGGAATGACCTCAAAGCCCTCTGGTGTTCCATTTCACACATAATGCTTTGTCACACACATTCAGTTTGGCCTGCATGTAGAGGCAAAGCGGGCAGACACTTGGCTTTAAGCCACTTAAGCACAGTTGTTTTATAATCCCCATGAAAATCAAAAGCCATGAAGATGAGAGATTTCGAGGAGACCATGTGAAATCAAACTCTAAAAGAAGCCAGTCATGTGAGAAGGCCTAATACTGTAAGCACTGAATTGGTGCGCTCGGTTAATGTTAAAGCCTTCCAATGAATAGGTATGCTGGAATAAGCAATGTTAACAACACTGAGTACATCCTCCATAACCAATACCATGGAAGACAACGCTCACTTGACATCCAACATGCTGTGTATGTGCAATATAATTGGTAGTCAGATCTGTCAATCTATTCAGAACATTCCTCTTTTGTTGATACATTTGGTTGATACAACTGGAAAGGTGTTAATTGCTTATCACAGAGCATTTTCCCCTCATTGTTTTAGTCAAGCCAAAAAATACAGACAGCTTTCAGTACAATGGTGTTCTACAACTTCTACTCCAGCTGATGAAAGTTGAACCGCCGCTGCAGATTTTTTATTCAGTCTAAGCTGGGCTCTACAAAGCACCCTGTGGCGTATGAAAATGTATGTCCTTATGTAAATATACAGGTATGCAACACAAACAGACATCTATGTCATATGTTATGTGCTTTCAGAGTAAAGGTTTCTTTCCACTGTGGCCTATGGTTATGGACTTGGTTATCCGATCTTGAGATCAGAGGGTCGCAGGTTTGAGCTACACCTCAAACCCCACGTTGCTTCAGGGGAGAGTCTCTGTGCCTAATTCACTGCAAGTTGCCCTGGATGAGAGCTTAGGTTAAAAGTAAGGTATGCAACGAATGGTTTTCCACTTACCTTACAGGTGTTTGTGGGACTATAAGGGGGCACTCAGACACATTTTTCTTGGGTGTGCTCTCCACCTGAGGTCTGTCCCAAAGCAGAAGAGAACAAAATTAAAACAATGCTACCACTTACATCACAGACTAAGGGAACAAACAAACATGACTATTTCTACAGAATGAATTAAAAATGTAACGATAAGAGTGTGTTAACGATACAAATGTGTGTGAAATTGAACGTTTTTTTCCTGTTGTTTGTTTATTTTTGGTAAACTTACACGTCTGTTTTTTCCTGGTGACATTGTTCTTCGCTGTTCAAGAATAGTCTGCCATCAAAGTCTTTAGTTTTGAGAAAAGCGTCTTCAAACTTCAAAGACAGCTCTTCAAACTGAGGGGAACAGAAAAGTCCAGCACTGAATCTCTTATATCGCTCATATTGAATCATCTTCTCTCTCATCATCATTCTCAGTCCTTGTATATTTGATTCCAAAGGTCAGGTAATTCGAACACTTTCTGGATATCAGTAATAACCTTCACATATGAGTCAAGCTAATAATCTAAACTCTTTATTTATTGAAAAAAAAATATTAACAAAAAAAAAAACCACAAGCCTAAATGGTGACAGATGACAACTTTCCATTGACAGTCTATTTTTATCAAATTTCCCAGAGCAGTAAAATGTTTCGCAATTAACAACGTAAAGGTCAACAGAATAATGGCAACAGCGACAGCCAGTTGCCAGGCAAGAGTATGGTGAGAAATTTATAGGGTTATGTGTGTGTGATCACTTCCTGCAAATCACTGTCAGGGGTAAAGCAAATATTACCCATGTAAGTCAGCCACTGACACAGCGTCTGGCTAAAGCAATATTTCTAGAGGGCCCCCCTGGCGATTTATGGGCAGATGTAAACATCTACCCAGAGTTCCTCTAAAAGGGCAAACAAACCAATTTAAACACAGTCTGACCACCTGTCAGAAAGAGGAAATATAGGGGTAGGGGGCTTGGGGAGGGTGGTGCAACACAGACAGCACTGTGGGTGCCATGTCCAAATATGGTGTTTGTGGTGTTTAGCACACACTAGACCAAGGTGCTGAAGTTCCTCAATAGCACCAGAGCCTTAAAGCACTGGAGGGAAAACACACAGAGGATGAAGGAGAAGTAGCAGTGCCATTGCTGGTCATTGCTCTTTCTACTACTGTCAGCTTTTGGTGTGAAAATGTGTCATGTGTCACCACAAAGACAGAGACCACACCTCACTGTTATGGGAAATGGTCATCTGTCATGAAGTTCAAACTAAATTAGTGCTTCACCACAGACACATCACAAAAGCCTTGCTCAAGCAAACTCAAAATGGTCACATGGTATTTCCACAGCAAGTGACTACTTCATTTCTCGGTCAATCTGTCCACTGTGATTTAGTTTGTGCAAGCTTTACAAGTTCCTTAAGACTAACACATTGTGCCTGCATTGAGCAGTTTTCACACCTAAGCCCTCTAATTTAGTACTATTTTTTGTCACTTTGTGCCACCTTTCTTGACAGCTTTCTTGTGCACGAGAAGTGATATGTAGAAGTTGTCCAGACTGTCTAATGTGGTAAGCTACCTAGATTACAGACATGACAAGCTTCCCATCCAGTTAGCCTTCATGTGCATATTCACTATCACATCAACTGCTCCACTCATGGGCGGGCAGCGTGGGGCCTTTGCGATGACACTTGTTCTAAACCATGTCAGGTGACCTCTCAGACCACAACCCCTTTATAGAGTACTGACACAACTGAGTAATTAAATTGTAGCGGACTTGAGGATTCCATTCCATAGTAAAGAACTCACAGACATAATACACTACGTCAATGTGCGACTTATAGTGATCATTCTGAATGGTAGTTAAAGCAAATTCTAGTTCTTCTTGTCTTTTAAATCACTCTAGATTCCCAATCTATATGGAATAATTCTTTAAGAGAAAATCTCAAAGGGTTTTGGATGAGCAACCATCAAAAGCGTGCATACATATAGGAATGAATATGCAGGCGTCCACCAATCAGCTTACAGTGCTTGATCTACACATTCGGTAACATTTAGTAAACACAAGACATATTGCATAAGGAAGTGTACCTTTGGAAGGTCCTGAATCTTTAAAATGCCCGACGACTCCAAAAAGGGACAAAAGACAGTCTCATACAAATTCTTCACCTGCAAAAAAGCAAAGTAAAGTGTGTTTCGACTCAAACTTACAACACGTCTCAGTGCAGTCCTAAAATGTGTGCACATAATTAGTGAGCTAAAAACTGACATACAAAGACATAAATATACACACAGCAAAACTATATGCATTAAATCATTGTAACATTAAGAACCCTCATGTCAAGCTAAAACTAGAGAGCTGTAAAAAAACATCAGAAAGCCTGAGGTGTTCTTCACTGGAAAAACAACTTCACATTAAGCTTTGAGAGTAGATCCCTGATAAGAGGGTACACGAGATAAAAGCTCCTGCACATTACACATTTACACCCTCATATCTCTGGTTTTGACAAGCCCTCTCTCCATCTCCCTCTCCCCGCACCCTGTCTGATGCACTGCAGATGACCAGATAAACACCACACACCTCGTCCAGGCTGCACTCGTTCTCCTTGCACAGCACCTCCAGCAGGGGCTCGTTCACCTCCGGAGGGCGCTGTTTGGCCTTGCTCTGGTTACGACGGGAGCTGCGTGTGGGGGTCAGCTTCGTGTCTGCACAGCCAACACACAAATAGTGAAACACACACAAAAACACAACAAACAGGCTAAACACTATACATCATGTGGACAGGTTGAGCACTATGCACACATCATAACTATTTAGTTCACACTAGTGCAGAACCTGTTCTCATGAGACTTCATGCCTGTTTTTCACAGAATTAAATGGAAGGGGGACAGACACACAATGAGTGCGTTCACATGGACAAGTCGAAACCACTTGGAAGTGGTTTGGGATCGTACCAGCTTCATGTGAACGCGGATTGGTTTGGTTTGGAATTGGTTTTCCTTATCCCGTTGCGACGCCAGGCCTGGGCTGTTTCGAAACCACTTCGACTGCCATGTGAACGGGGATTGGATTGGTTTTCATGTATTGCGCATGTATCAACGAAATAAAAAACGCAGTTTGTTCCTTCATACAGACTTTCTAACACAGCAGAATGCACAACACGTACGCGAATGCGTCAAACTCCTGGAACACCATGTTTGTATGCCGCCAGAAAGTTTGTTTATTGTCTTTATTTAGTAGGAACAGTGCAGAGCCCATAGAAGATGTACCAGAGTATTACGTTTTTGTTTAGACCACCTTATTGTTTAAGTGGGTAATAATATCAGGTGAAAGGAGAAGGCTATGTAAATACATTTGCACTGACTGACTTGTAAGATTTTCTTTAGCCACTGTTCTGCTATGTGGAATAACCGGAATGAGAGGTGAAAAGTTCAGTCTCCTCTACGTGTCGTCTGTATGCACTGTAGGCATATGTGTGCAGTGCTGTAGTCTGCTGTTGCGTATACGATAAGATACATCTTACCTACGTAGCAGCTTTGTTGTGGGCAAATGTTTACTCGTGTTATGTCCATTATTTTAGTTATGTGTCGTTAGTCGCGTTATGTCCAACATTGTAGCAGCTAGCATTGTAAATCTTATCAGCCTGGGTCGTCATGGCTGGGTCGGCACGGTTTGACCGATATCTTTGGCATTTTTTGCCCAAACAACACGAAACTTGGTACTGCACACACTGGTAACATTATGATGACGCCGTCCAAATTTGAGATCAAGCGGATGAGTGGTTCACGAGTTATGCGTGGAAGAGACGTTCCTTGTATTAAAAGATAATAATAGAAAGATAGAAGTTGACTACAGCGCCCCCACCTAGCGTAGCGGAAAGAGCCGGAACTCTCGCCGAATCCGCTTAGATGAACTGCATGTGAACAGGGACTTGGGGGACAGACCACCCGTTGTGAACCAATCCCAAACCAAACCAATCCCACCATGTGAACGCAGTCAATGTGCTTTATAGAAAGATGTTTCAAACATACACCTACAGATAGTGTATAAGGGAGCAGGCAGTCTGAGGACTCATTGTGCGAAACTCGAGCAGGGAAGCAAATTATGCAGACTCACTGTACTGAAATTTGGGAAGGGAGGTGAAAATATGCCAACTCACTGTACTGAGACTTGAGAAGGGAGGGGGAAATCCGCTTGATGAAAAACTCCAGCACGCAGACCAGCAGCTGGAAGGAGATCACCAGGTCATCCTCCATCTGCAGAAAACTTCCTGCACAACAAGGGGGAGGGAAAAAAATGAAGAAATAAAAAAAAACACTCCTGACCGGCAATGATGGACGTCAGCTCACAGAGTGAAGTAAATTTGGTTTAAGGAAAAACAAAAACAACTGAAGGGTATGATAATTAGAAAAATGGAATGAGATGCTCTTGTACAAATTACAGTTTTAGCTTTAAGAAACTACAGGAAAATGACCAGCAAGAACACTTTGTTCTCTGGGCATTACTATTCCCCCAACCTTTAGCCAACAGGAACATGGTCCAGATGCTCTTAAAGATCTCTGTGCTCCTAAAGGAAAAACAAAACAGTATGACCGATTACTTTAACATAAAACACCCATCTGTGCATTGTTAATGCATCATGATATAGATGTACAGATGTAACAACTACTTGTACAATCTTTTATGCACTTAATAGAAATAGCTCTTTACAAATGTACAATGATGTACTTACTCAGCATCAGAGGCCTGAGTATAGATGTTGTTCCATATCCTGAAGTCAGAACAAAAGAATGTGTAATAGAGAAATCAGTCATGCATGCATAAAACGTTGTACATTTACCTATCGGTAAATGCAAGGAATGTCTGTCTGTCTATTCCATGCACAACTCTCAAACCATTGGTTCCTCCGAGCTCAAATTTGGTAGGTGTCTTGTAAAGGGCACAAGTGAGTGCAGCTTCATGTTGTTAGGACAACAAATGGCAAATATATCAGCAAAACAAACTTCAGATGCCTTTCATCTGTGCCACTCTGGGCACCGTAACCACTCCCCCTCTCACAACGCGGCTGCATCAACGGGCTCTGCACTAGTAATGTAGATCTTCATAATTAACTATATGAGCTGAATAAAATGCATTTTACTCATGCAAACAAATAGAGCAATGAACAATGACTTTACACCTGACAACTGTCTCTTTCAAATGAGAATAAACTAAGACTTCCACAAATAACATTCTACATAATTTATCTGTGGTAGAATTTATTGGCGTCATCTGTAACATTTTTTGAAGCCAAGAAAGCAGACGTGATTTGTAGGTACATTGACAAACTCACTACTGCCACCGTAAGGCAGGAGAGCTGGTGAGTTCTGACTAAAATCATCTACTCCTTTTTCAACAGCATAAGGCTGGCAACCAATTCACAGCTTTATCACAGGCAGTAAAATAATTTGAAAAAGGGGGGGGAAAAGATAGCACATGCTCAGAGATATAACACAACCATACTTAATATACCCAGTAATGTGGGTACACCCAGGAGGCTTGTCTGAAAACGTCAAACAAATGGGATCTTGGGTTTGCTAATGCGCCTACTGTCCTTGCATGTTATCCTGAAATCTGTGGAAATGTACAATGCACTTTCTGGCTACATCCTAGGATCTGTAATTTTGGGTCAGCTTTGTACCTGACATGGTGCATCTTAAGGTACATCTATCACCTTGCGTCTGTGTGGGGGTGTGTCTGAAGTGCCCCTGCTCCAGAAACTTACTCAAGGTAAATCTCTTCCTGGTGTGGACCCTAGGCTGCTCTAACTTTGCTATGCCTTTGTTTACTCTGTGTTCCTCTACAACTGTTGGCTTGTTTATGTCCTCTTTTTGTAAGTCACTTTGGATAATAGCGTCTGCTAACTGTAATGTAATGTAATAGCAAATGCAGCCACCACGACTGTGTCTAAGGTTTTTTGGACACATACATAAACAGCATAAAAGGGAGCCCTAAGGGGACTAAAACGCTCCTACTCACTTTTCAAACTTCTGGTAGAGGGCCAAAGATACGTCATACTTCTTCTCCAGCCTGCTGACAGCCGTGTTCACTTTAGGGCTGATGATGTCGATGTTTACATCCAAGTTCCTCAGCACCTCCAGAAACTGCTTTACGCTGCACAAGGAGAACAGGATGGAAAATCATCGTTAAATGGAATTTATGCCAGCTGTAAATACCTTCCAGTGAATTATGCTTAATTAAGGTAATGTCTGGGGTCGTTGACAAAAAAACTGTTGTGCATACAGAGCAGATGAGAGTTTGCATTGCTTTATCTAGCTCTGGGTTAGACAGCAAATAAACCAACCTACCAAAAAGTTAGTATGTTGCTTGAAATGAGTGGGCAAGCTCACAACTTAGATTAATGCATAGTAAATAAAAAAAAACATTGTATTTCTTCTCCAGTTACATGCAATTCATCTTTATCCCAACACACGCCAAATGTTGCACTGCATTTTAAAGGCTAAAGGGCTTGGTAATGGCACAGATTAATATCATTATATAATCGTTTCATATATAATTTCTGTCCAAATCTTGGCTCTGCATAATTACCGTTAATTGCCATGGACCCAGATTAATGAGTACTCGGAGTCCCCAAAATAACCTAAGTCTTGAATGGTGCGTAAATATCTCTTATTTCCTGCTTGTCATGGGTACACACTTGTAACACAGGCACTGATGCTTAGCAACCCTTTAGCATGTTTCATCACCGTGAAAACTGTACTAGTAAACTAGTCACTGAAGGTCACACAAACAATAACCATTTTATGTCTTTTAAATTTAAAACATCATCAATGCTTTATAATGCATAAAAGATGAAAATAAAAAGTGGCAAACATAAAGTCAGATCAAGAATGAGCAATAAGTAGGCCCAAATGGCAAATCTCTATAAATGCAGTGGATAATCCATACCCAGATAAAATAATGTAAAATAGCCTAGGCTACACAAAACCATTCAAATCCAGGCCAGTTTATTTACAAGGTTCCCCTACCCATGGGCAAAACCAGTGTCAAGTCCAACAACATAATTCTTCAGCATTTCCACAATCATAAACGCACACACATCAGTTATGCCACATCACAAAAAAATCCAGAAGATACGCTTAATACACTTCGAAAAAATGTATACACCTGCTAACCAAACCACACCAATTTACTGACCCCCCCCCCATCATCAAAAAATTAGGAAAGGTATCGATTTGACTTCCAGACACACACAGGCTACCTCAGAGGTTATTAATAAATGTGCAGAATTTTGACAAATATGATTCTGATGTTGACACTGAAATCTTGACGCATTTCAAAATATCCCCCAACACAACACATATGAACACATACAAAAAATTGAGAACATGCAATGACTTGACATGACAGAGTGAGCATGAATACTGTAGGTTAATGCTTACTTGAGGCCAGCAGCTTTCTGTACATCAGTGAAGCCAAGGGTTGAGACATCCATGTCTATTACAGCGACAAACAGACATGCTGCCCACTGCTTTGTGTTTGAGTCCTAAAATGCAAAATAGTACAAGCTTAAGTGATGTTCCATTATTGGGTCAGCCTTGCTACAATAGCATTGTGATTTAGATTTAAAGTGTCACCACATACCGGCATTTTCTCCATTGATTCCGACACTTTCTTCCAAATTGACCAGGCATGGTTACAGAGGGAATTGGTCACCTGGAGATTCTTGCAAAGGACGACGAAATCTACTTCTTTATCTTTATGCCTGAGGGAGCAAATTACAGCAAAACAACACCATGTGACATCATGACTGTGTACAATGTGCTAACCACAGTGGAACACATGCTACAGGCACGGTTGGGTCTTTAAACGTGCATCAATGGCTGTTAGGAAACAGCTTTCATAAACTGATATGGAACATGGACATGGAACTTAAGATATGCTCGTGTGACAGATTAACTGTGATGCACAACAGACGACACTTTTATACAATTATAAGTGGATAGCAAGCTAACAAGGCCTACACATACATGGAATCGCAGTGATACAGGGGCAATACACTGACTGGTTAACGAAAACAGCCCGAAAATGATGTAGTTACCATGGGTTCTCTGGCTAACTGGTACATGTTACGATTCCAGGGAGAGATACTTAATCCGTAAAATCTATACACATATCCTAACTTGGGAAATTGGAGGTTACGGCCATCCACGAGCTACATAACTAAGCTAGCAAGCTAGCAAAGTTAGCAAAAAACAACCCGGTGAGAGCTTGACAGGGCGTTCATAACATGACTAATAACCCTACATCTTGTGCCAAACAAGTGAAACAGTACTTACTTAGACGGGGACACAACAGAGCCATCTGCATTGCCTGGTGACTTCCCATTATTGTTATCGAAATTGCTGTTGTTCTGCTTTATTTCCTTATTCTGTGGCGTCCGCTTTTTGGGAGGCATGTCCGTACCTTTAAAGTTAAATTTAATTAGTGGTTCCCAATTATATTTAATATTTTATCATACTAACTGTACACAGCTGTTTTAATGTAAATACTGCTCCACGTATTTTTAAATGTATGTTTTTCCCTAAACCTAAAGTCCTGTTGGAACACTAGAGTCCAGAACATACAGCTGGTCAAACCGCGGGAAAACGAGAACGAAACATCCGCATTCTGTTCGTCACTTCCGCCGAAAAGTGTATTGGCTGTGTTGAATGACCATATATGTAACTAACTTAGATGTTTTTATTTGCAAAGTGTTGCAGTCCCATATATGGATATATCTGATTTGGGACATAGCATAAATGCACATTAAGATTACCTTGTGAATTTTGTAAATGTAGAGATGATTTTCACTTCTATACCATGGTGTTGTTCATAAAATGATGGTTCAATAAAAAAATTAACTACCGCTACACAAATCGGCTCCTCGACTCTCAGGGCCCTGGCACAGAAATGAAGACAACTAAAGACCCTTTAGAACTAGGAAGATCAAATGATTATAGTCGCAAAACACAGAGTCGCGAGTGCTCACTGTTCCCAGTTAGACACAATCAGAAAATGTTTCACCAGTGCAGTCAGAAAGTAGGATAATTAGCACAAACGGCATTCAGCTTGTCACAGATTTCATGTTTTCTCTAAGGAAACAGTTGCGTCCCTTGGCAACAAAAAGTCTGAGCTGTTACTACTGACTCACGGCCAAACGTGAACCGTCCATTGCTAGTTTCTTTCTACATAAGACGCAAGACAAAACTGACCCTGAGTCAGTCCATAGGATTTTAGAGCACCTGCAGGTTAGTTACAGTGGGCGTTGGCTATAGGCGTTGTTAAAGATTGGCAGGTAGAACTTACAATGATATTAACGCCAATGAAGTACATTTGACCAATGAACTTGCTTAGCATTCTTTGGGGGGCGGTAGTTTTAAAATTCCCGGCTATCGAACCGCTGTTTTCATTCGTGACGATTGCTAACGTTAACCGTAACAACCAGCTGCTGAGACATGTATTTTGTCTCAAAATACAGAATAATGAAGTATTTAGAAATGGTTATCAAATGTATGGACCATAATATTAGCTAGATTGCCATCTGAGCTTGGTTCCTATTACTATATTTAACAAAAACAGAACTAGCTTGCTATCGCAAGATTACATGAGACCCTGAGCAACTATATCATCTAATTAGATGTTATTCCGTTAGGAAACGTTAACTACGCACCATTGCACTTTGTTAGATACGCACGACGACAAGACAAGCTGCATCGAAGACTACACTGGTGAGCTGTCTTTGATTAGAGGTGTTAAATTGTGCATCACTCACATGCTAACGTTAGCTGGAGATTCCGTGTTTGAGCTGCTTTTTCATGAAAACTAGCTTAGGTCAGCTAGGGTGACTAGCTGCTGTTAACGTTAGCTGACCTAAGCCAGTGCTGCATCGTAATATGTTGCAGTTCAAGTGTGTTTAAAAAATGAAGAGTCAAAGAGAAATCCGTCCGCAAACTAATGTCTGTGATATTGTTTATTGCGATAAAGGTACAGATTGACCATTGCTATCTTAGGTTTTGTAGGCCAGCCAGCTAACATGTAAGGTTTATTATTATACTCTCTAATGTTGCCACATTACCCCCATGTTTACGTTCACCTCCCTGTTGTAAATCAGATGGCGAAATGTTTGTACATTACCGTTGTTTTCTTTAGGAAGTCATATAGAATTGTCAACCAGCTGTGGGCTAGTACACTGTGCAAGGTGAAAACGGCTCACCATGTAATTTTTAATGCACAGTTAATTAAGTGAATCTGTGTGAATTTTCGTGTATGGCAATTAAAGGCCGGCCGTCCACTGATGATTATTTTTGTTTCTCTGCAAAGCCTTATCGTTTTTTAGGAATAGCCATGGAAGTGGGAGCCCTTGTGCAGGAAGACATGAAATTTCGTGGAGTGGAGTTCTCAGTGAAGATAGAGCTTGAGGAAGGCTTACTCACGGTGGAGATTTCGGATGTTACGACAGCTGACCAGTGGAGAGGCGAGTTTGATCCAGCCTGTGAGTAAAGACCTTTCAGTACCTCTTAACCGTGGCTGCTCATAAAGTAAGGCGTTATTGCATATTAGAGAGACGGGTAAGTCATCTTTAATCATTTTGACAGATATTGAGGACCTCACCCGCAAGACTGGCAATTTCAAACAGTTTCCCATCTTCTGCAGCATGTTGGAGTCTGCAGTCAGCAAGGTTGGTTGATAGGACGTGCATACAAACTGAATTGCATATGGCTACTCAATGTTTTGAAATCTGGTGCCAATCTACATAAACAATGAAAGTGTCAGGCGTGCAGCCTACAGTTTTCATTTGGTTTGGTGGTGCTATTTTTTAAAGCTTTTATGACTTTCTTTCAGAAAAGTGAGTCAGTTACACTTGACCTGTTGACCTATGCTGACCTGGAACTACTTCGCAACCGGAAGGCTGGTGTTGTCAGCCGTCCCCGTGGCCAGCAGCAGTCCCCTGCCTTGAGTGCCAAACGCTACCTCATCCTTATTTACACCGTTGAATTCGACAGGTTTGTATCATACAATACCGCCATAGAGTTCGACACATTGATATGCATGCCAATCAAAGAAGCTTCATCATGGAATCACATTCATTTTTTAATGAAATGTCCTTTTAAATATGACAAAGTTGTCTGACGTGTAAATGTAGCAAGTAAAGCTTAACTTGGGAAACTAGCAATTTTATATAATCGTGACCGTGTTGTTCCCTGTCTTCAGGATACACTACCCCTTACCCCTGCCATATATGGGAAAGCCAGACCCTGCTGCTCTGCAGAAAGAGATTCGAGCCCTTCGTGCCGAACTAAATGCACTTTCTAACAGAGGAGATGCCAGACCATCAGACTATGAGACACGCAGACTCAGGGCAGAGTATGTTCTCTCTATTCTACTTCAAGCATGTGAACTCCATTTTGCCTTCTATCTTTTCGGAAGTGTTTTTTTTTTTGCTGCGTAGAGCCCAGCATAAACATGAACAAGAGCTAGAGTAATGGCCAGTTATGTTTATTACAGGGGATCTACAGGTGGAAGTAATCCATTTACTTGTATAATGTATTTCAATATAAATGCTATAGTCTTGACATGGGTCATTAAATGTTCTTCAGTTTATGTGCGTTTTGCGAGAGAGAATTTATGTTTGTATTTTTCTACACGTGTCTCGCACCATCCCTGTGTCCTCCTTTATTGCACCGCCACCTAGTGTCTTGTGCTTGCATGGTAGACATTGGATGTCTGATGACTATCCTGTGCAGAACTTGGGTTAACTTGTAATTCACAGCGACTGACTAAGATCTCCCATTTAAAATTGTCTTGCTGCATTCGGCCTTTGCATTTGAGAGAATTGAACCTGAGTGAAACAAGATGTGGGAGCCCTGGTGTAAAGGGATGTGTATAACAACAGTGGAGACACCTTTTTAACTAACACGTGGTGATTCTCATGGCCTCTCTCTTTAGACTGGCCCTGGTCAGGGAGGAGAAGGAAGCCCTTGCCAAGGCTCTGGAGCGGCTGCAGGTGGTGGGTGCGGCCTCCACCCCCGGGGGCGCCAGAGGGCTGCGGGAGGTGGTGCGGAACCTGGAGGAGCAGCTGCTGAGGGAGAGGGCCAAGACCCAGCGCTCAGCCAGCAAGAGGGGACAGGAGCAGCGCGTCCTCATGGAACAGGTTCAAGCAACACTTAAGTGTTTTAGGTTTTGTTTTTTGTTTTTTTACCTTAAAATAATGTTTCCAAAATCGTTTCAGTGGTTCATCGACTCATACCAGGGTGAATGACATTTCTGAATTCACTTTGCTGGCCCTCCATGGGCTATAACCGCACTATGCAAGTTTGCAAAAGCGGGTCGCCGATCTGTAGTTCAAATGAGACATAAGAAAAACAATTCCCCTTCCAACTTGTAGCGCGACTGAAAAGGAAAAGTGGTTTAGTGTTACTTTAACGTCATCACCACATAACATACATGTGGAAGTGAGAGATGGGGTTGATGGTAACTTCACTGTAATGAAAATTTGACAGAAAAGTCAACACTTCGGTTAGGCAGACCTTCATTAAAGTGGTTTGTCCAGCCGTGTTGGGATTTTTTTGTTTGATTTATTAAAGCTGGTAGTAATGGCGGAAATATTAAGCCAAGAATAAGTTGATCATTCATTTAATCGGAAAACAGACTGTTGTGCATTTTTGCAAAAAAAAAAAAAACACAATAAAGTCTAACTAAAACATCATGTAAAAATGTATAACTTACTTGCTCATTAAGTATGGCTCAAGGAAATGGTAGAACAATGTCACTCTGTTCTTGTCCTTATGAGGACCTTAGGATAACGGAATATTGCTCTGTGGATTAATCATTGCAGCATGTAATAAAAACGTAATGTTTTTAACATTCAGCCTGTTTTGTGTGTGCATTCTCTTAGTTGGAAGAACTCAGAGCTTCAGAACGATCACTAAGGATTCGTGTGAAAAGTCTGACAAATGAGCTGTGCCTTTTGCGCCGTGGGTAAGTACATTATGAACTAAAAATGACCGTCTGTCCCTTTGTGTGTGTGTGTGTTTTTTTTGATAGTAACGACTCCTGGCAAAGTGTTTTTGTGATGTGCACAGAACACTGTGTCCACAGATCACTGGTTCGCGGTCAGGACAATGTCTCTCAGAGCATCATCCTCACTCATGTTAATGAAATTAAAGATGAAAGATGCTCTTATCTCTTTATCTGTGCAGCACCATATAAGGCATGCTGAAGAGTGTGAGTGTGCATTTGTTTGAACAAAGAGCAGTTACATGACTGCAGACTCTCACCTCCATGTGTAAGGGTACACTGACTGACAGATAGACACATACTTGCAAATAGACCTCAGTATAACACCTGTGCCCACCTTTTTACCAACCTCCCCCTCTCTCCTTCAGCATTTTCAGATATCAGATGCAAATGCTGGAATAGGCCATTCAGTTCAAAAAACATTGGCAAGCCAACTAATAAGCCGTGTTAACTAACTGCTTCTTCAAACACTTGGGAGGCATGTGTGCTCTTCATAGTTAGTTGTCCTTGCCAACAGGTGTGTACTCTGAAATCCCAGTTGCAGACAGAGATCCCAGAATTCCATATATCCCAGGGACCCACATTGTGGGAAATAAGTGCCAACTGCACTTCACTGTTTCTGAAGTTGTGTTGTAGTGTGACAAGCCATAGCTGGGCACCTGGGTCTGGGACATAAATAGGCCATACGTGCTTAAAAGTAAACCATCAGGTCGTTAATGTCCTCTGGCATTGAGCAGACAGCAGTTAAAGTTGCTGACAGCAGCCTTATGTTGACATTGCAGGTTGTAAGGGGTGCTTAACCCAAACAGAAATGTTCCTTCTGACAAGCCAAGGTCATGTAGAAGTCAGCAGTAAAGCTCACCGTGTTCCTACACAGTATGTGCGGGGGGTGTGTTCAAAGTGTCCCCGCTCTGGGAAACTCCGGCTCCGGGCACATCCTTCCCCTTGTGTCCACTCTAGGATGCACTAACCTTGCCGAGCCTTGTTCTCTGTGTTCCTCTGCACTGTCCTCCTGTTGTAAGTCGCTTTGTATAAAAGCGTCTTCTAAGTGTAATGTAATGTAAAAATGTTTGGACCCTGCAAAGGCGTGTAGGGAGTACAGATCTCCTTGGAGGCCCTAATGCCCCTATCTCAGAAAGTTAACAAAAGTGGAAAATAATTTGTGGATCCGCCCTGTGGCATGGCTTTTGTACAAAATACCATGGCTTTCCTTCTTTATCTGTGCCACACCACTCCCAACAGGTTTTAGGAAAATCAGCCTGGTAGGTGATGCAGAAGCCTTCTGACGGGCAGACAACAACTAAAGAAAATGAACCGAAAAAACAGCCTTCTTGGCAGGCATAGCAAACAGGCTACTCGCCTTTGGGAAACGCCATCTGTTGTCTGTTTCGTTAATTAGCTCTAACTGGGATCCAACGCCCTATTCTGCTTTAGGCCTGGCCATAGAGGCCTCTGAACCTTGACAGCTGTTAGTGGGTTTTCCTTCACCACTGTTGCCACAGTGGTTTAAATTCAGGTGGCAGAACATGTACAGTTTCAGTCTATCGTTGTCTGAAAAGTAGGCCAGTGGGCAGGTCTACTACAATGTTGATCTGCCTGTGTTTGTGGAAGGAGTATAGCCTGATTTATACAGTGAATGCATAACACAGTGGGACGTTTGGGAATATTTAATAGTGAGCTCTAACTTGGGCATGGCGAGCTATACTCAAATGCTTGTTCAGAAATCTCAGTCCTGTCCACAACCAAAGTCACAACCCTGCAAATGCAGTTTGTAACAGTGTTCAGAAGTGCAAGTCATAATAATATTTTACTTCTGTGGTTATAAAGAAATAATGCCAGTACTTAGGTGATTACATGTTTATGCTATGACTTAGACTTAATGTCTTAAAGTAGCAGTGTAGAGTTTTGGTCTTGAACCAGTAAGTCATGCAGTAGCAGTGCACCAATATCTGATGAAAGGTAGCTTGTCGGGTGATTAATGTGTTTTGGAGGTATTATTTATTTATGAATTTTTATATTTTGGTAAGCTTCCAGATCACAGAAGTAATGCACAGTCTAGAATGTCTATGACCATATAAAGTAAAAATGGATTTGTAAATGGATTTTGCAAGTATTAGTTACCATACAAATGTCAAAATGTAATATATGTGTTAAATGGCAGGTCACTGTTGTGTAATGTTCATAGGAGGGGGACCCCCGTCTCAGTAGGGTGTGGCGGGTCACGGGGAGATGGGGAGATCCACCGCTCCTTGTCCAGGGAGCGCAGTGTGAGCCGGATGATCGTCAGGGGGCGCTCCGGATCCCGAGAGCGAATGGAAGACAGGGTTCGAAGGTCAGAGGAGAGAGGGCGGAGGGCAGACTCCACTGGACCACGGTCCTACATCTCACGACCCTCCCCTTCCCCCACAGGTGAGGAATCTGTGGATTTCTTGCATTTTTAAGTTGAATTATTTTCATTAGGTTTTATATATGGTATTGGTTTATTAGTGGTATACATGTTGACTTTTTTACTTATTTTTGAAAACAAGATGTAAGCGTTCAGCTAGTCTGTTTTAGCATGTGGTTAATCTTTGGGAAAAGAAGCATGTCTAGCTGTATCTTACTAGTTGGGACTTTTAACGCATTCAAAATACAGTGTTGTGTGTTAGAATGATATGCTCTGAGTTATACATGTAATTCCCTCCTTCTTGTCTCAGGATCTAGAGCTCCCAGATTTGATCCTACTGCTTACATCCAGGACCGCCAGCGCCGACAGAGAGAGACAGAGCTCAAGAAGTAAGCTCTCTGTTGGTGTGGGTGTGTGTGTGTGCGCGCGCGTGTGTTCATGTGTTCATGTCCCAAGTAAAACTTTAGACCCAAAAACATTTAAAAAAAGTATCTCCCCAACTGAAAATATCACTGTTCCCTTTTAGCACGATCCGTGTGTGATCAGACAGCTCAGGGCTAATGTGTGCGGCTTGTAACACTGTTATAGCTGCTTGACATTGAGTGCCTTCACAAAGGCTGAATATGTGCTCTGACTTCACGCAAGCCTGCCGCTTTAGTCAAGGTGTAGGTTTTTAACCCCTTAGACTCAGGTTTTAGCCAAAGCGACTGCTAGCTACCTTTACTAAATATGTGTTGTACCCAAATGCAAACTCAATCCTAAAACTGTATTTCACACCTGCCACAGCAATGTAGAAGTCAGTAAGCCAATTTTAACTGATGGTTTAGTTAACTTAACAGCGGAGTTAAAAGTATGTTTTTTTGGAACATTTTCTATTTATTTCGTCAAACAGAATGCAATTAAAACATGACTGTAAAAACCCTTCATGCATCACATCAGATTTAGACTTAGCCTATTTTTTGTCTGTCTGTCAGTCAGAGGAAAGTCCGGAGGGACATGCTGGCGTCGCCCTCTCTGGTGGAGCGGGGCCGTTCGCGCTCACGGGAGCTGTGCCCCCAGCTGGTGCGCACGGGGAGCGGAGGGCGGGGCAGGAGCCTGTCGCTGGAGAGCCGGCGGAGCCAGAGGTCCTCCGGGAGCTCCGTGACAGAGCTGGACGAGCTCGCCAAACCCTTGTCAGCACGGTGAGTGCTGCTCCACGCAGTTTCCACTAGAAGATCTGCTGAAATCTCTGTCCTCCTCGCTTGCTCTGGAACATTCTACACGTGTTCAGACAGCGTGATTAGCTGTAATGGCTAACAGCCTTTTTTTTTAATGCTGAACACACTGTATTTATTAGCCATTTTCTCTGGTCTGAGGGTCAGTGACCAGAGCTTGCGGAAGCAACACCAGGTGGGAAGTTAGACCCAAGGTCTGTCACCCTTGTGCCCCAGAGCAACGCACCTACCCCACATCTCTCCAGGGGGACTGTCCCTGTAGTTAGGTCACCCTAAGCAGCTTTGGAAAGAAAAAAACATCTGTTCAATACAAAATGATGGAATCCAATTTATTGTCCCTTTCTGAACAATCACTGTAGTTGTTATATGTTGTCACACGACCTTGAGAAGCACACAAACAGGGAGCTCGTTTGAGAAGTGAACCAAGCAGAAGGAAACACAGCAGGAAGCTCGTTTAACCAAATATGGGTCATTCCTGGCCAGACTTGACCAGTAGTCTTGTTATTACGCATGCGTTGTCTCCAGCGCGAACATATGGCGTCTGTCATTTTGATGAATTTCGCCTCCGTACCTTTCTGAGGGAAGGGCATGACGCCATGCTGACAGTGCTTCTCACGGTCGTTGCTTTTGCGCTGTCTGCGTGCTAAGTGTAGTTATATATAAAAGAGACAATGCACTTTTATCAACGTGTTCTTTCAATATGACGTAAATGTAGCACATTTAGCATACAGGCATTTTGTTTTGGCTGTAGTCCCTGACAGGTGATGCTAAAAGGAAGGTAAACCAATGTGTGTGTGTGTGTGTGTATGTATGTATATATATATATATAAAGTTCCAATATATATATATATATATATATATAATGTGTATAATCTATACAGTCATTAAGGTGAACAAAAATAACACAGACAATATGTGATATAAATACATCAACTTAGACAGTTGAGACTAAACTATATACCAAGCTAAATACGAAATGACAAATGTGGGGGCAGCACATGCAATACAAAAAACCTAAGGAAACAAGGACCTAATCTATTTTTTTTTAAAAGAAAAAAAAACACAATTAAGCCAAGAAAGACACAAAATACTGGAGACTGATGGAATAGCTTGCAGTGTATATGCAATAATGATGTTTCATATGTTTATAATATCACATGTGCTTTCAGGGGGAGAAAAGCCATCTACAATGGCCCCAGCACAGTAAGTAGAAACCAGTACTAATACAGTATTAATTATTTTCAAAAAGTTTATTGTGCAATTGTAAGTTTTGTTTAGTGTTTTGTTTACTAATGAGCAACAAAAAAGTGATTAGGAGATGGGGATGGGTGGGGAACATGACTGAGAACTTAACCGGGGTCTGTTGCAAACCTAGGTCCAGACATGCAGGCTCTTGTACCCCAGCAAGCATTGTTGAGTGCATTGATCAGTGCCCGGGAAGTGATGTGTTTCTAATGTTTCTTTGTGTACACAGACCAGAGGCAGACATCTGATGAAAAAGCCTGTATGTAGCACTCCAACCCGCAGAGCTAGGATCAAGGACCGAGGTACTGCTCAGCATATTTACATGGCTACTGTTTAGCAAGCATCCTTGTCTATTTTTATATCTATTTTTCTCCATGTCAGCTTTGGACTGTGTGATACTCTGCTAGCCCTACATCACATTTGTAGCACTTCTGTTTATTTATTATTTTATTTGTATTTTGTAGCTGTGAAATAAAATGGAAATGAACGAGAGTCTTGCATACTGAGGGCCTGTATCAGCCCCCTGGCTGCAACATAAAAACAGACATTTGCATGGCATTGCTTATCACTGTTGTTTTGAAACGATGCAGTGGTGTTGACATTGCTCCTGGTGTGTGTGTGTGTGTGTGTGTGTGTGTGTGTGTGTGTGTGTGTGTGTGTGTGTGTGTGGCAGAGACATCCATAGATGGGGCGGACCTGTCTGAGATAGACGCTCGTCTGCAGGCGCTGCAGGACTACATGAGGGAGCTGGACACCGGCCACTGACGCCCTAAACCATGCACTGCCCACTGTGCACCAGACTACTGTGTGAATATGGGTGAAAGGGACGAGGACTCTTATTGTTAAATACCACATGCTGTTTTTTTTACATGGATGTTTGTCCTCAGAATCATATGTTGTGTTTTTTTACATGTATGTCCCGTGTTGTAGTACGTACTTTTTTTGTCCACATGTACTTACCCTGGAGCTGGACTCTTGTTTGCAATTAGGAAATGCACGTTAGAAACAATGCCACTGTTGCCATAGAGACCTTTATTGTAAGGGACCACATTTTTTTCCCTCCCCAAAGCCTAACCTCAGGATTTGCCGACACTGACAATCCAATCGAGTGCACCAAGCACATAGTGACTACCATGTCTGTTGTTTGACACTTATAACTTGTACATACTCTATTGTATTTTAACTGTTCCAGCTTTTCGCTTTGCGAAAGATTTTGAAAGATGCTGTTTTATATAAATGACACTGTGTGTGAGTCTTCTTTGACGATGTTTCTTAAGAGATATTTTACTGCAGCAGGAAACAGATGAGATGTAATCTCAGTCATTAGCACACTTGGACAGCCATAGTACCCACCCCCTGAGTTACACTGCAATACCTCTGTAAACTCCAGAAAATAGCCAATTAATAGCTGTCCCATTCCTCATCTAGTGTACATTTGTTTTGGGTGAACTAACACAAACAATGAGAGTTACTCTAGTAGATATATGCATTTCTTACATAGAACATCCTGAAACCTGGTTTAAGGATGTGAAGTTATATTAGTGAAATAAATAGGCCTATAAATGAACAAGATTCATAACTCACATTTTTTCTCCATATTGTCGTACAGAATAGCAAACACCTATACACACATCAAAATACATTAACATGACAAATTAAGGATGTAAATTTATGTAAAAAGTATATTCAATATTACCAATATTGTATATTTAGATTTGAATGGACATGCTTTTGCAATTCTGCTGGAAATCTATAAAACACAATGACAAGGACGCCAGCCCTGATTATTTATTGAGTATGTGGAAATGTGATCCATCTCCCTATGATGTTTTATTGAATAGCTCTGATCATAAATTAGGCGACGCTTGCACACATATTAACCAAACATCTTTTTCTAAGGCGAATAAAGCCATGATGATGCAATGTACTCCTCTAATGAAATGTTAATAACTGCTCCTTTAAAAGGAGGGTATTTAATGTCGTCACGATTTGTGGTAGTTGGGTACTCTCACGTTCAGCCAATCACTCCACTCAGACAAGAGACAACTATTAGCTGGCCCTGCGCGTCATCGCAACGAGTGTGGCTATCCCATTGTCAGGCACGAATATGGCCCAGTTTTCGCTATCTAATGTCTATTCAGCTGTAAACCCGTGCACACGCAACCTTTACGGAGTGGACCATTCATGACCGGACAACTATCACAAATATCTGGACTCTTCCGCCTCTGATGCGTCCAAAGGAACATCAAACCTTGAAATCCCCAGGGTGCAAGGTGCAAGCAACGTGAGTGGGCGAGCCCCTACCATTTTACATACCCTCGACCAGCTAACCTCAGATCTTGACCTTATCCTGAATATTTAAGGTAACTGCAATTAAGGAGGGGGGTCAGTTGTCTGGTAGTGTATGAAGTTTAAAGGCGAGACAGCCTTGTTAAAAAAAACAGATGACAAAGACGCCAGTTACTGAAGCCCCTTGTCAGAGCATGGGGGAAAACAATCACAGCTCTCTGAATGAACTCGTGGAACCCGTGACCCGCTTGAAACATCAAAACGTTAGGTGCCCTACGGTGCCTGCAGGGCATGTAACCGGAGTTGTCCCTCAGTTAGTGGTGACATGTGAACCAACCCCCAGTCGCTTTGAGCACAAGACTACAAGGACTAACGCCTTATCATTTAACTCACACCCCGACGAGGAATCTGTGTGTTCTGACAGTGGAATTGGCGGATCGCCTGCTCCATCGCTTCTTTATCGCAAGTTGTCAAATTCCTCCTCGGCTGTGTTGTCACCTGCTTCGTCTTTTGAGGAGTACGATGAAGATTTTAGTGAACCTTGCGCCACAGTGACTCGCAACAGTGCACCAGAAGTCTGTTCTGAATCCAAGGTAAGTGACTTAGCCTTCTCATTTAACACTTATTCTACCCGAACTTGAAGATCGTATTTGAGTCAAAGTATCGAGAGACATGTCGCTGACCCATCTACAAAGGCACTGCTACTTGTTGCATCAACTTTAAAAATGTCTTTTACATCTTGTGATTGACTGTTGTTTCCTTCATTAGCTCCGAAAAGGACAGTTGGTAACATTCTTGTTTTGTTAAAATTATTGACGCACGACCACATCAAGATCATGCTATTGCAGTTTAAAAATGCATACCCAAGTAGACCATCCAAATAGGAGGTCCCTGGGTTCATATTAATGATTGTGGTGGTAACCTGTTGCACGTCAAGGGCCACATCCCTGGTATGGGGTTTCCGTTTTTCTGGTTTAACCAGTGCCCCCCTTCCTCCAAGCACACACAGGGACTGAGGGGAATTGTGTGGCCTGGGAAGAGGAGCCTGGCATAAAACAAGGGGTGGCGACACTGATCCTTGGTGATCCTCTTTTCAGCTGTGGAGATCTGCACTTGTGAGGCCCCCCATTGTTACGTTGGCCTTATGCACTGAGCGAAGTTTTGTCAGATAAGCCCGTGATCTTGTTGTGTGAATTATTAGCCACTGTTTTAAAGAACTTGAGCAGTAAAAATGGCCTAGCCAGCGTAGTTTTAAAATCAATGCCTCTCAGTAGGCCACACACACAAAGCTTTCAGTGATTTCAGTAATTCAGGCTAGTGTATGGTTTACTGGACAGTTTATAACTCATTTATTTAATCACATTGATTTGGATTAAGACCGTATTTTGTGCTTCACAGAAGGAACGAAAACAAGGCGTGCATTTATAGTTACATTATGTTTGGAGACAAGTAGGATGGTCTTCTTCAAATGATAAGAATGTTTGACATTGTGTCAAGGGAGGGATCAAATTCTTTGTGTGGTGCTCCAAGGAATGCTTGGGCAACTGCACGAAGCAAGCCCAGTTTTCGGCCGTGCCATAAACACGTCTCCCCTGTTAATGTTTCCTGAGTCTTTGTGCAGGATCAGTGGTCAATCACCACACGCGCTGCTTGCTGACGCAGTTCAGTGTGGTGGTCAATGATTGGCATCACGGAAAAACCGTGTCTGGAGTTTATGGGCCTCCAAGGTGGTCTGGGATGCCTGAGTGGAGAGTGTCAGGAAATTAAGTCGGTAGAGAAGCTAAAGCCGATATGAGATGAGGGAAAATGAGGGCTCCTAGTTAGTGCGGTCTCAAGACTTGTACTGTCTCTCATAATTCAGTCTAGCTGAAAGAATTCTTAAAGTTCCAGTCCGCTACTCCAATCCAGTATTTTTTCTTTGCTTCAGTAAATTGCCTGTTGTGGTCTTTTAGGTGTCCACTTAGTGAGTGCTTAAAAAAAAACTCTCATTCTCAAAAACTCTTCGGCCCAGCTTTTCATATGGGAAACAAATATGGTGACATGGACCGAACCATCAGCCAGTCAGAACATTAGAAATATAAAAAGACTCCCAGATTGCAACATTAAGACACTTCAGTGTGTGGGAAGAGATTTGTCTGTGTTCTATGCTTTCAGCCTGTGTTGAGTGAAAAATAAACCAAGTTCTTGTTTGTCTTCATCTCCATGCAGAATGAGCCGATGAAGCCGAGGAACATGGTGAACTCCTCTCTGCCCCCAGCTCCTCTCAGAGCAGCCTCACCATGGGTTCAGGTCGTGGGACATGCAGGTGTGTCCTCCCCTCCTCACTGTCTCCTGAGAACTTAAAGGAGAAGTTTGGTGTGAAGCAATCCATAGCCCTGTTGTTTGAGGTCACAGAGTGCCGTTGGTATAGCCTGGCTGTTGCACCAAGCTTGTAGACTGAGGTTGGTCTGGCAAACCTCCCATAGACAGGAAGTTCTCAGAGGTAGGATCAATGGGCATCTTTGAAATGCATCTCTGTACTACTGGACAGAGCTACAACCAATCAGATCACTAATTCCGATGTGAAATGTGTAGTGTTCATTTTTTCATTGGTTTCCAGATTTTTCCAGACCAGGAAGAACTGAGAATAAGCAGGTTGGCCAGACTTGAACGTGAAATTAAATGTAGCGTCACAGGCAGTATGGGTGGACCCAGGCTATTGTTGGTAGGAAAAAGAACAAAAATTTGATTCAACATAGACTGAATAATAAACTGGTAGCTAACACTTACTGGAGGGGATATAGGAAAATAAAATTGAAAGTAAGTTTCTGTGCACATTTAGTTAGTGTTGGCTATCAGTTCATTATTTGATCTACATTACATCAAATGTTCTTGATCTTTTTCCTCCCTAGCACTCTGTGACCTCAAACAGCAGGTCTATGGATTGATTCACACCAAACTTCTCCTTTAAGAACGTCAACACGCATATATAGTCACCTCACTGTCTCCTGTGCATTTAAGAGCAACACAGACACTTGATTTTTGTGTATCATTGTTTTTATTAAAACAGTCATTTATACCCAAGGTACTTGAGAATAATGCAGGCACACATACATGCCAGACATTGTTTTGAATAAAACAGTCACTGTGACCCAGAAGACCATGGTGACAAGATTGTCGTGCATCACATGTGACCTTGACTGTGCCTTATCTCTGTGCTGTCTAGTGTTGGCACAGAAAAAGAAAATCTTCCATAAACCATCTTGCTTAGTATAACTCACCACATTTTCCAGTTAAGTTCATGTCAGGTCTTTTAAAATAATGTGATTTTGCATTTATGTGGATCTATCTCGCCTAATGTGTTTCTTTATTTCCTTATTCATCATTTCTTTTTTTGCTTTGGGAAGCACATTGAATAGCTTCTTTGTATGAAAGGTGCTCTATACATTAAACCTAATTTTCATTGTATTTATTAGTCTAAGCACCCCTTCTAATTGGTCTGCTCTGGACACTCTGCCTCTGAAGGAAACTTCCGGGCTGGCCCAGACGGGAAGCTGCTGAAGAAGTACTGTGAGTCGGAGCAGCACTGTCTTCAGAAGCTCATGGGCGACTCGCTGCGGCCCTATGTGCCCGGGTACTATGGCATCATGCAGCAGGACCACCAGGATTACAACACCATGGACAACCTCCTGGCCGGCTTCGACTCGCCCTGTATCATGGACTGCAAGATGGGTACCAGGTAATGGGCTGTTTGTTCCATTCATTACACAAGCTAATGTGTTGTACACCGGTGCAGGGTAACCTTGGCTTTATGGTGTAAAAGTCCTGACGTGTATTGGTTGTATCCATACACTAAATGCCACAGTCAATTTTACCAGTTACTTCTTGTTTTTTGGTTCAGAAGCTGTGCAAATTTTGAAATGGTTGAATATTAGGATTAAACATTGGTTGTGGACTTTTACTCTGAAGACATGCCCTTGCATCTGTTGGAAGGGTACCAAGATGCAAGGAAATGCACAGAATTAAAGTAATCATGGACTGACTTTACATTAAAGGTGTAGTGCAGTGTAGTGAATTAAGAGTGAAGAACACATTACCACAATTAGCTGTTTAAAGAAAAATATATCTGTTGTTCTTTGCCAAGAGACAACTTGCAGTAAGTATTCATTGTAGATGAGGTGGTGGGGTTGTATCTCAAATTCTTATTCTTTTCCACTCTGTTTACCACACACACCACACACACACACACACTCAGGACGTACTTGGAAGAGGACTTGCGTAAGGCCAGAGAGACCCCTCAGCCGCGCAAGGACATGTATGACAAGATGGTGGCAGTGGACCCGGGTGCTCCGTCCCCTGATGAGCATTCCCAGAAGGCCGTGCTGAAGACCAGGTACATGCAGTGGAGAGAGAGCCTCAGCTCCACGGCAACCCTCGGCTTCCGCATTGAGGGCATCCAGGTGAGTCTGCCAGGGAGATGTTTTATATTAGTTTTGAGTGATGTTTGTGGCATTTTATTTATTTATTTATTTGATTTGTATAGCACCTGTCAAGGAACCCAGAGACATTTGACATGAAATTGCTCACCAAGCAGCATGCCGTGTCACCTTTTGAATGGCCTCAGTGAAATTTAAGTGTACACAAAGTCTAATCATGTACAGAGAGCACATATACTTAATCTGCTTATAAGTAGGTTAGGAATGTGTAAAGTTGGAGTAGGAGAGAAAGTGGTTTAGTCTTTGCTGTTTCTGTTTTCTTTTCTGTCCTTCCTGGGCACAGTGTAATCTGATGAGCAAGTCATCTACTAGTAACTCACTTGCCATGAGCAGAAAGTAACCTCATTGGGTTCTTTTTAGGACCTGTGTTTATACAGTACCTACATCCGTAATCACTTTTAGGGAGTTGCTTAGGAATGTGTTGAATGTAAACCTTTGAGCAGCACACAGCAGCAGTGGAAGCTAAAAATACGTCCCTATAGAAAACAAAAATGAATACTCTCCAGGTTGGGTGTCATGTCCTACTTTGTACACATTTTGACTTTCCCCCGACATTTGTCCAATATACCCATGGTGCAAGAACTTTGTGTTTGGTCATTTCCCCCTGTTTAAAATCAGGAATAAATCTTGTTTAGGTTGTGTAATGTAACACTATTTGTTTACAGTTTAGATGTGTTGCATGTTTATCTAGCTCCTCCATATTGCAACCCTCTTAGTCATCTTTTTCAGAATTATTTGTTTGTTTGATGTATGTGTGCCCAGAAAGCAGATGGTACAGTTAACACCAACTTCAAGAAGACCAAATGCAAGGAGCATGTTATAGAGGCCCTCCAGGACTTTGTGGGCAAAAGTATTCCCGTTCTGGTGTGTACGACATTTAACAGAGTTTCCTCTATATGCAGCAGGGCACAACCACAGCTAAAGTGATGAGAACCGTAATAAAACACCATTTATGGGGTTATTTTCAACATTTGCCCATGAATCCTCCTAACATAGTTCAGTTCTCAACTGACAGTAGCACTGCTACAGCAAAATTCTTGTGCAAACATTGATTGTGTAAAAACCAACTGTTACCCAACACAACACAAAGACTTATGTATGACCCCCTCCTTGTTTTTTCCAGTATAACCTACTTGAATAACTTGAATAATTGTCACATATTGGCATAACCGGTCAATAACGGAGTTCCCTCATTTCTACAGAGAAGTTACCAGAAGCGTCTGAAAGAGATGCGGCAGGTCCTTGAAAACTCAGACTTCTTCAGAGCACATGAGGTAAGGCATGTTTCTTACCAAACGTTCCCACCAAGAGCTACTACAGCTACAAAAGCGATGATGGTAATTTATTTTTTGTTTGACAAAAGAGACAAGAACGACAAACATGGGGAGTGTCACCTTTTTGGCAAGAACAGGAGCGGACCATCTCTCTGTAGTTCTAGATGAGAGACAATTCTGCTTCCAGCCTGTAGGCCGACCGAAGACGAGAACCACTTAATGTTGCTTTAACATTATGCAAGTTAGCTGTGGTGCATTTTGGCCAGCTGTAATATAGACTTCTTTAAATTGATAGGCAAGATCAAACATTTGAATGTTTTACATTATGAGCAACATGAGCAAATACAAATGATATTTTGATGTTTTAGGTAATGTACAGCTGTAGGAGCTCTTGATGTATTCTTAATGGCACAGTGTGTGTCTCAGTGTGTGTCTTTTGGCTCCTTGTCCGTGTATGTTCCCCTGAGAGCCTGAGAAGCTCATTCTCCCTCTCCGCTGCGCAGGTGGTGGGTAGTTCCCTCTTGTTCATCCATGACCGGACAGGCAAAGCTGGCGTGTGGATGATCGACTTTGGCAAGACACTGCCCTTGCCCCCACCTCTCACTCTGGACCACAGAACCCCATGGATGGAGGGCAACCACGAAGATGGATACTTGTGGGGCTTGGACAATTTCATTGACATCCTAACAAACATACTGTTGGTACTTTAAGAGTGAAATCACGGTGTATTCCTTTCCCAAATCGGGGTTGGAGTGGGAGCAGATGCTTCTGTATAAAACATATTTGGGACCATGAAGTCTTTTTTTATGTATAATAACAAACAGACTGTTAAAAATGGTGCAGCACATAATGTCAGTCAATGGAGAGCCCATTTTTTCTATCCTTCTTGGTACTTTAAGGAGAAGTTGGGTGTGAATCAATCCATAGCATTGTTATGCAAAGAACGAGAAAATTTGATGCAGCATAGACCGATTCATGAGCTGGTAGCTAACACTTAAGTGAATGGGGCATAGGGAAATTAAATTGAAAGTTATTTTGTATGCCCTATTCAGTTAGTGTTAGGTCTATATCTAGGACTAGGTCATTGTTTGGTCTATATCGCATCAAATTTTGTTGTTGCTACCTGTTGCACTTGGAGACCTCAAACAACAGCTATGGATATGATTCACAGCAGACTTCTTTAAAATGGGTGTAGTGAATTGTTCAGTTGTGTTGCATTGTGACACAAAGTAAACGTCCTTAAATACCCAAGTGTTTAGTGCAAGAAATACAAATGCAAAAGTCTTGTTTGCATACAATTTTGGCTACTTTTAGTGGTTCACCATCCCAGTCCGTTTGACTTATATGTCATCTGTGAATTTATGCATTGTTGTACTGTGTACTTTGTTCACATAAAAAAATGAAAAAACAGGGATGTAAGATAAGTTGATAAGTCTAACTTTTCTTTTAGGTTGGGTTTTCACATGCAACCAAAAACTGTGACCATTTATGCAAAATAATAATGCACAATTATTGTTTCTTTGTAAATACTTTTACATTAGCTGGATGTTATATATATATATATATATATATATTTGGTAGATGGATTGAACTTTGCCAGTCAACATTCCAGCTTATTTTTTTTCCTCACATTCTTAAGTGATGTATACACTTGAGCTGGGTAGTGTGACTTGTATAATCTGTGCTCATATGAACATTTGTTTTTTTTTTGTTGTTTTTTTTTTTTTTTTAAATGACACTGGTTTTACCCCTGTTTTTTCTGCTCCACCTTATCCTTTTGGTGAACCTGTCTGAGATGCTGTGACCAGATCAAAAGCACAAGTGTTCGACACAGTGGATTTGAAATGGTGTTAACTACTGTATCAACCTAATAAAATCCACAAAGCTGTGATTCGAAAAGACTTTCCGTCCTTTTGGTCTGAGTGGATTAGGTTCTTTATTTGTCATTATTGGTGTAGTGAAAGCAGATCGTTTGAAATCGTTTTAATGATTTAGTGTCTTCTCAATATGTCTTACTGTCAGAAGACAGTGCCAATGTTACTTAATGTTAAGAAATATCTCCTTACTTTTTTGATACTTAAGACATCGTAAAAGAATGATGAATGAAAACAAATATTCAAAAAAGGGAAAATCTTTTTTTTTCTCTCTCTTCTCCTTTGTTTTCTAAGCCTGAACGAGGGAGCACTTGGGTTCGATTTGTGGCAGGGTGAGCCTCTCTGTCTCAGTCCTCACCCAGTCCATCTCCAGCTTCCCGTACCTCGCCTGACCCCGGGGCTTGAGAGGGAAGTGACTGAGGCGCCAGGGCAGGGGAATCTCATTTTGAAACTTCAATGAAGGCAAGGTGGGACTCCCACCTCCCTCGGTCATCTCTACCCTCTCCGTCACCCGCTCCCCCAGCGCACCCTGCCACGGTGGCCTGTAGCGGAGCGGGGGAAGAGTAGTCCTCACGCACGTCCGCAGCTGCAGTGGCTGCACGCACAGTGAGGCGGCTGCCTTTGCTGCCTTGCGGGAGCGGAAGCCATACATGGAGATGAGCTTGTGCAGACTCTCCCTCCAGTGTGTGTCTCCCTGCTCTCGCGCCTTACCCTGCTCACAGGGCTCAGCCACCACGTCCGGAGCCTGGGAGGCATGATGAGGATAAGGTTGAGGATCATGCTGGGGAGAGCGCTGGGGATACTGGGAGACGTGTCTAGGCTGATGAGAAGAGCCCTGAGGATGCTCGGTCCTGCCATGAGGGTACTTTGAAATGACGTCAGAGTGCAGGGTGTCGTCGCAAGGATGCTGAGAGGTGATGTCATAGGGCTGGGTGGTGTTGTAGGAATGCTGAGAGTTGTCGTCATAACGGTGGGCTGTGCCGTGAAGATGTTGGGAGGTGATGCCATAATGGTGTTCAGTGTCACAAGGAGGCTGGGAGATGATGTCATTGTGCTGGGGCCTATCATAGAAATGCTCGCGGTTGACGTCATAGGGGTGGGCTATGCTGTGAGGATGCTGAGAGGTGATGTCATAATGGTGGTCCGTGTCAAAAGAATGCTGGGAGGTAATGTCATAGTGCTGGCCGCTGTCATAGGAATGCTGGGATTTGACGTCATAATGGTGAGCTGTGCCTTGAGGATGCTGGGAGGGGATGTCATAATGGTGGTCAGTGTCAAAAGGATGCTCGGAGGTGGTGTCATAATGGTGGGTGGTGTCATGGGAATGCTGGGCGTTGACATCATAATGGTGGGCTGTGTCGTGAGGATGCTGGGAGGTGATGTCATAATGGTGCTCGGTCTTCTGAGGATGCTGGGTGGTGATGTCATCATGGTGGGTGGTGGTGTGAGGATGCTGTAATTTAATGTCATGATGCCTGGCAGTGTCATAGCGAGGCTGGGAAGTGACATCATGATGTCGAATGGTGCCAAGGTCTTGCTTGGGGAGGCGCTGAGAACTTTGGGAGCTGTGACGTGGGAACTGGGAAGTGTGTGGGGAGATGAGATGGGTTTTAGAGACAAGTTTCTTGGGCTTGCCAATTGGCAGGAGGCTGCCCCTACCGCCAAGGCTGACTCGCTTAGAGGAGACCTCTTGGCTCACCAGGGAGCCAATTCCTGAGTCAATAGGCATGAGACGTGACTCGAATTTGGGCATAGCCAATTCCGTGGGAGACAGCATGTTTGAGCCGCATGTGCGAGATCTCCTGAACGCGTACAGCAGTGGGTTATCTGGAGAGGCCTGGGATCGACCCAGCTTAGCCATGCTGTCCCAGGTAGCATGCACTTTGGCAGCACGTTTTGTCTTGCGTTTGGGTTTAGGAGTGCGAGTGAAAACCCTCTTGGTACTCTTGAACTCGCCTGTCGGCATTTCAGTGTGTTTCTTTTCCTCCTCAGTGTGTTCCTCTTGCTGTCCCATCAAGTCTTCAACAGTACTGTCATACAATTTGTAGCTCTTTCTGAACTTTCTGGGGACTGGAGTAACACAAGAATGCATATTTGTTTATATTAACTTCTGTGTGAAAACAGACTACAGATCCGCAAGTAAACAGTCAGTACTCAACAAAATAGAAAGAAAGTTACCTTTAGTGTCTGCTGATGTCTGCGAAATTGAGGGGGTGGCGGGCTTGCTCACCTCAGTATCTAACAAATATGACATTTTATGCACAAACATCAACATTTAGTGTGGAGAATATGTTTCTAATATCCCTTTTTAATGGTGTCATTTAAAAATGTAAATGAAAAATGCCACACAAGTTTTTCCAAATATGTTTAAATTAGTTTTGAGGTTAACTCACCTTTGCTTTTTGTTTGCTGTATTTCTGTTTTGTCTGATGTTACAACATAATTATCATTCTCAATCAGCTCAAGGTCATCCGTAAGTTTATTAAGCAGTGCCTCTATTGCTTCAGGGCTTAGATAAGAAATTGCATACATTTAATTACATCCCAATTTCACTGTTTAATTACACTTTAAGTGTATATTAATGCATTTTCATCAAAGACTACATCTAAGAGTAAGTAATGGAGATTCTGACTACAGTCGAGGCATACAGAAAAGAGACCAAGACACTCACCTCATTAATCCCTGCAACTTATTTCTCAGTGCCTGCTTGTCACAAACATTGAAGTCGGTGTTCAAAATGGTGCGGGCTAAGGCGCGTAACTCAGGGTAAGCGTGCGTCAACATACTGGCGACCAGGCTTATATCGCCTCTGTGCAGAAGGCAGAGCCTGCGCAGATTATTCAAGCCTTGAAACTGACGCCACTCGAAAGATGAATCCTTGACATGAGACATCAACTTCTGTTTTACCTGGTTCAAGAGTGGCTTATCAGTTTTTAGGTCTTTGAGGAGCGAAAGCAGCTTGTCACTGATTTCCGTGTAATCATCCTCAGATGAGGTGTTTAAACCTTCCAGCAGTATGAAAACTGTCTGCCTTCCCTCCTTTTTCACGTCTTCCAGAACCTCAACAGTCTCCTCAGCCGGTTCCTTTACCTGTTCCTCTATGTAAACAGTGGTCTCAACTTTCATTACTCGCTGCTGTGCATTCTGCTTCCTTATCATCTTGGTACGTTCTAAAATTTCCTCGATGGCTTTAGAATGTTTAGAGATTTCCTCCACTTCCTCGTAATCTCTGAGGAGACCCACAGGTAAGCCATTGCCAGGCTCCTCTTCCTCCTCCTCCTCTTCCACCTCCTCCACCTCCTCCACCTCCTCCTCTTCCTCCTCCACAGTATGGGTAGCTCGAACCACTGAATTGGGAATATATCCATCTGGGGCTATGTGGCTAAAGAAAGAAAGGAAGTTGTCTTCGAATGGCTTCGCTTGTATAAGTGTCTCCCTTGGAGCTTCGTTTATATCACTGGGCTCCTGCTCTGGGATTTTTGGTGTGTTTTTGTGAGCTGTACAGGAAAATGAAATTATTGAGAGGAGAAGGATACAGGGTTTGGTATTTGTATTTTAATGAATGTAATGGTAAAATGTAGGCTACTTTGTTTTCATTATTTGGTAATTATTGCAGTAAATGTATTACTAATTTTAAAGTTCACAAACAAAAACACAATCATACGTACATATCAAATTTTAAAATTGAGAGGACATGTTTAAAAGTCTGTGTTTGTATGAATCTCTTACCTGATTTTCTCCATTTTCTTAAAGTGAAGGGTCTAACAATAGGCTTCCTGATTGGCTCCTCCTGTACTTCAGTGGGAGATGCGTCTTCCTCTGCCATGCTCTCATTTGTGATTGGATCAGGGGTTTTTTCAGTTGCAACACTCTCCATCTCGACGTACTTCAGATAAATCTTTGGCACCAAGCTAATATCATAATGTGATGGTGACTTTGGAAGGAAAGGAATTGGGGGTTCAGTAATGTCATCAGTCGGGGCCTGCTGTAACACAGTTCTGAGATAGCTGGGAGGCAGAATGTGTGTGACAGACATGATGCTGATGCTGTCTGAGAAGGAGGCCAGGATATCACCACGGGCGTTTCCGAAGCACACCTGCGTCACAGGTACTCCGAGTTGAACCTCAGCAACCAGGTCCCCATCGGGATTCCAGATCTCCATCTTTCCGCTCTGGCCTGACACGGCCATGATGTCCAACTGAGGGCAGTAGTCAAGGCATGATATCCTCTCAGACTTTTTTCTCTCAATCACAGTGGGTTTCCCACCATGAACAGAATAAAGGATCAAGTTTTGCTGCGGCGAGACAGCACAAATGAACCCTTGCAATATCCTGGAATGGACTGGGGTGAAACGGCAGATAATCTGATGCCGAAGACTCAGATCAACTTCGCTTTCTCTAAATCTGACTGACCAGAGGGTAAACTGGTGGTCAGCGCCGTAGCAACAGATTAGAGGCGTTTTCCCAGCATTGCTGCTACTGATCTGACAAATGGCTCCAGTGTGTGCTTGCTTTGGTTTGCAGAGCAGACTGAGTGGTGCAAGGAGCTGTAATTTCCCATTACAGTGTCCGCTGAAGACAAGACAGAATGGGCCATCATCGCCAGTCCCATCTTGTGAACTCCAGACCAGCACTGTTGCCAAACACAGCACTCCGTCATTGCCATCCTTCACAGTGTTTATGACGTGCTTCACTGGACAGGGGCTGAGGGTGGTGTTGAGTACAAGGACCTCCACACTTCCGTCGCAGATGTACAGTTCCTCTTGACCGGGGTCGTAGGCGAAGCCGAGAGCCTTATCGATGTGCAGGAAGGGCCACGAGAGAAATAGCAGCTCTCCTGTGACCGGTGAGAAGAATCGGATAATGCCGTCCTGGGTGACCGCAAGGATCCGGGCTTTCCCCCCGCCATAGTCCAGCCGGCGCAGCACACGCACACTGCAGGCGGTGTCATTGAAGGACCTGTAGATGCTGTTCAGACGCCACACATCTAGGGTGTTCGATGACTGGCACAGGATGAGGTTCTTCCCCAGTTTCCACATGCTTTGCACACTCGGCATGCCTGTGTGCAGCTTCAGGAGGAGATCGCCGGTGCGAGTCCACTGTTTGACCCAGCAGCCTGTGGAGGCAGACAGAATGGTCCCTGACTCAGGCAAAAGCACCAAGGATGTCACGGCGTTGGCGTGAGCGCGGAACTGTAGGAACAGGCGCCGTGTGTCATAGCTCCACACCTGCATGTAGCCCTTAGCATCCCCTGTGTACAGGTACCTCTGACGCCACTCAGCGATGACGCAGCGCAGCGTGGAGTAACTTTGGCCTCGAAACTCAAACAGTTCCTTCTCGCCAGTGCACTGGAAGGTCTTGATGTTGCGGTTGCAGAGAGCGTAGATGGAGTTGGTTTGGCACTGGGATACAAAGGCGGAGATGACGGTGTTCCGCTGCAGGGAGCAGCTGGTCCAGTCCAGGACCCGCAGCAGGCTCAGCGGAGTCTGTGCGGATGTAAAGAAGCCCCAGAAGCAGATGAGGCCCATGCTGCCTGTCAGGAGCTCGTTGGTCTCAGGACAGTAGTACATGCTGGTCACAGAGGCCGGGCACTCAGTCTGGCACAACACAACCATCTCCTGGGTTTTGTCACTCAGGATGCGCAAGCACATGTCGCTGCAGTATCCCACCACCACGCCCCGGCTGGGAATGAACAGCATGTGCTCGATCTTGTACCTGCCGTCCACCGGGATTGTAGAGTGGTGCTGAAGGTTGCCTTGTTCATTGTCAACCCACATTTCAATCTGTGAAGACAAAAGTGATAGACAAATCTTTAACATTGGGCTGGTTAGTTAATTGGTTAGTTAACTAGGTAGTATCAGTCATATTACCAGTACTTTAATGGCAAAGAGGTTTTTTAGTTCGACACTGTTATTCAAGCAGCAGAATTTTGTGGAGAAAAGTAGAATTATCTAGTTTCCTGTCATCTTAGTTCAACAACAATAAAAGACAAGTCATAAAGATCTCCCACCTGATGTTTGAATGTGGTCTGACCCCACTTGAAGCCCAGCACCACATTGCCATTGCATCCACTGTGCGATGTAACACAGTGAAGATGGTGCAGGGGAGCACATGAGTAGTGAAACTGGATACTTGGGTGGACATTCAGGAATAACGTGTCCTCTTTGTCATTCTGGTTGAAGCCATCACTCTGTTGCTCCCTCTCCTAATAGTGGCGGATTTAAATGAATAGAATTAGTTAATCATCATCCATGCACAAATAAAACTAACAGTCATGAATGTCATGACGTTGCCACAGATGTTTTGCCTAACAGCGCTAACAAACGCCATGAGCCTTTTCCAAAGGACACGCACGCACGCACACACACACACACACACAAACACGCACGCAATACAGTCAGCATCACAGCGGCCTCGAGTGGACGAAAGAATTCATTATAATAAACACCTGTATTGTTTTCGCCAGTCGCGATGCAAAATGTCTCCATTCTGGTATCACTCGCAAATTTATCGGCATTTTGTAAAAATCATGTCCTTTGCTGTTTCCACATATTCTTACATTTTTACATGGCGGAATTTAAATTATTAACGGAGATTCAAGAGAGTTTGACGTGCTGTAAGGCGATGTTAGTAGCACACCAACACGTCACAAAGATATGGAATGAAATTAGCAAGCCCTTTCGAACCAAACTACAAGGGAGTTCATGCTCGTATGTTTTTCAATTGATACATCAATGTGCAAAGAAAGCAAGGGAAGATACTTTTTTAACTCAATGAAATAAAACATCAAGGTAGTCAGTCTACTAACGTTAGGGGCCTCTTCATTGGACTGGCTATAGAGCAACACGTTAGTTTCAAAAATCAAATTCTTCAGAATGCTAGACAAGCGTACTAACTGGGCTATGTTGGCCTGCTTGTGTTGGATGTTTTAAATCATACTGTCAAAGAATATTTTTCTCCTGTTAAGATGCAGCTGTCACTGGTTGTTGCATGGGTAGGCTATCTGTGAACATTACTGATAATATTGTGTGAAATTCCTAAGGATGTTTGCCAAAATGAGCAACTGCTTATTATGTAAAGTTCTGGGGCAGGAGAGAGAGAGAGAGAGAGAGAGAGAGAGACTTTAGTGCTTATGTCAGACAGTGAGAGAAATGTGCTTGTGTGAGGGAGAGAGAGAGAGAAAGAGAGATGAAGTGACTGACAGGGAGGAGTGAAGAGTTTCACTGACTTGCTCTCACTGACTGTTGAAGAAAAACAGTGGTGACCTTCTGCCAGAGGTTCTCTGAGGAAATGGCTGGATTTTGACTTCATATCAGTTTTTAATCTTTAGTGAAGAAAATGGAATCTTGGACAAATGTACTGAATGGGTTATACAATTCCTGTTTAATGGTATGTATATTAATATCTTCTTCCAGCATTCAACATTATTACGTAGATAGCCTAAGTGCAAATAGCCTTTATGTCAACACACTTTGGTTGGTAATATGCCCTCAAAGAGTAATTATGCTTAATAGTCAGAACCATGTTACTAAATACTCGATGTTTATGCTTAGAATTGTATTAATAAAAATGTTCTTGGACTAAGAGTACAATGCAACCACTATAGCTGAAGCACTAGCAAAGCACAACATTGCTCATCCCAGACAAACAGTGTATTCATCTGTGCTCTTCAAGAGGAGCCAAACAATCTATTGCTCTGTTTCAGGAAGTTGCCATCTCAATCCACTTGGCCCGGTTCAAGTAGTGCCATCATGCTGCCATATGACATCATACATGTTCTTGACAACACGACTGTCTTGAGATATACAATTTTAGACACAACTTATTGCAGATTACACAGAGGAAAGGTGCACAGGGCTTAATATGAAGTAAATGGCAATGATTGTGATCACTGAGTATATGATGAAAAGTTAGGTGTGTGATTTATCAACTTTCAATGTTAGAGTATGTTGGTTTCAACTGGTTAGAAAATTAGTAAAGATCAAACAACGTATAGACCCTATTACAATATTTGTTGTAGCTCTGTCAACATGTTTTTTAAATGTTAAATTAAATAGGGTTTTAGTATTTTTGTGAATTGTATGTGTATTCTAATTATATTAATGAAGTTCCCATGGGTATTCTTAAAAATAAAATGTACTAGATAGATAGATAGATAGATTAATTAACTAAAATAAGATGTACTAATGAGTTGTGTGCCTGGCAGGCGCCGTGCAGAGGCCGTGACAGTCCTCCATCCTTACCTAACACCCCCCCTGAGAGGCCTCCTCTGCCTTTAATCTACACAGAATACCGCTACTACGACAGACGGTGAGAGATTACAGCCATTTTCACATCTTTATTATTGAAGGCTTATACAGATAACTAAGAAACAAGGCTTTTAAATATATTCACTCCAAATAATTAAATATATTCACTTTGCCTATTTCACTCATAGGCTATTTCACTCATGTTGCTTATAATATACTTTACAAATAATGTCACTGGACTTGACTTGACACTTCCACACATAAACCATGTGTGCTGAATGTTTGTTTTTTTTTAATTAGAACCGTAATATGGTGACACAGGTGTTTTAATATCTGATGTTGTACATGACAGCGCTATTGTTGTTTGTTGTCAAAGCCATGGGTTCCAACACAGCCCAGTGACACAGAACAGCCATCACAGAGTGGAATGGAGCAGAGGGGTCACCACAGACAGGGGAATCAGTAGCACAGCGCACGGTACAAACACACAAGCACCAAAAACATGAGCAAACTGGCAATCAGGAAAATGCAGAAACTGACAGAAGCAATGAAGATCATAGCTGAGACAGTAATGGAAAGTGTAAATTATAAGCAGTGGTTATTTACTAGTATGACTATAAAGGGGAACAGTTAGCTTTATGTGAGTGAGTAGATATGTCTTGTGTCTACGCTGGGCAGGTGCAACTCAGCAGGTCTTCAGAAGAATACAAAGATCAAATCAACAGAGCTATCAGCATCAGAAAAACACTGTCTTCTCGAAGGTCAGTTTGACTCTTACTCTGAACGCATTCCCTTATGCATGATAATATTATTTATATTGATTAAATGTATCGGCATCATATCCAATAATCTCCTACAGGCTGAGGCACCAAATATCTGTCAGCTGTATGATAACAGTATTCCCAGGATGCACCCCAAAGGGCAGGCCGTGCAAGAATGGTGCAGTGACCAATGGCCACATGATTCAGACAGCTATCTCAAGATAGAGATGGATTGCCCTAATACCCCCATCCACGTCGGCCACCCTGTGGTGAACATGCCGGACCCCGATGCCGAATACTTTACCCCCAGGATCACCCCGAGGGCCTTAAGGAGACAGGTCACCCCTCCCAGTCAGCAGAAGTACACCTGGGGCAGGTGTGAGCTCCTGGAGGCCCCGCCTCTGAACTCCTCAGGTGGATTTTACTACCATTCCCTTCCAGCTCCACATTCTAAAATGGTTATTCCCAAACCAAGGTGAGACTGGCTCCTTTGTCCTCACACTACAGAGGGCACTGTTTGGAATGCACGTGTCATTTCACTTTATTTACGGGCTGTGCGAGTGAACTTGCAGTTATTATATGATGCTCTCTGGATTAAATGTCCCATTACTTTTTATGGTGCTGAACATAATGCATGCTTCCTCGTTAACATTAACTGTCTTTGTTTGTTTTGTTTGTTTTTATAGAAGGCTATGCATTTCTCCTCAAGGTGTTAAGATTTCTGTGGTGGAAAAACCAATGTCTATGAGAGCCACTATAACTCCCACAACTCCACCTAATGCTAGCCCACCTAGCCAGCACCATTTCTGTCCCATTCAACATCACATGGCCATCCAGTCCTCTGGCACACACCAGCAGAGCCAGGGTGGCGCTGCTAGTCCCCAGGAAACCCGCAGGCTTGTTCATCAGCCTTCACCAGTCAAGCCAAGGCGTCGTGGGAGATCACCTATGACAATGAGTAAGCATGCTCGATCCAAACACAGAGAGAAGAGTGTCATGGAAACCAGCTCTGGTGGACTACAAAGGTACGCTTGACATTTTAAAATCAGTTCAAATACAATAAGATTACATAGTTTTTTTCTACTTCTCAACATTTCTTGAAGTATAGCACATGGAGAGTTTCTAGGGGCTGTTAATAATTAAACTTAACATACAGTATCTCACAAAAGTGAGATCACCCTCCACATTTCAGCCAAAAAAGTGTTATATCTTTTCAAGGGACAGTACTGCAAAAATGAAACTTGGATATGTTTTCATTTAGTTAGTCTACAGGCCACAAAAGTAATAATTACCTGATTACCTCTGCCAAGGAGGTTAAGTTTTTGCCAGCGTTTTTACCTTAAAAGAGGTTATGTTTTGGCTGGTGTTTATCCGTCTGTCTGTTTGTTTGCCTGTTTGTTAGCGAATTAACTCAAAAAGTCATGAACTTATCACTCTGAAATTTTGACAGTACGCTGGTATTGTCACTGCCTCAAGGTGTTCATTTTTTGGTGGAAATCGGTTCATTGGTTACCTCACAAAAACATTTGGAACATTAACATGGGAAATTTCATTGACGAAAACAAAAGGGGTGAGATGGGAACTGTACTGCTTGGCTCTCCGAGTGCTTTTCTAGTTGTACATATCAAGCCGCTTGTCCAATTCATCATTTTGTTAGTTTTGGTCTGCACAATTGAACCATACAAATTTGTGTATAATTTATTAGAGCTATTCATTTAATGTTTTGACTACAATTCTCTCAGACTAGCCACTGGATGTCCAACATGTCTGAGGATTAGAAAAATGAAATTGTTGCTTCACACAATGATGGCCTATGCTATAAAAGATCAGCAACATTATGAAACTGAGCTACATCATCATGGCCAGAGTCATTAAGTGGTTTTCCAAAACGGGTTGCACTTGGAACGGGCACTGACAGGATCAATGAAATAAGTTTGGTATACACACTGTGAAATACAGAAGTTGGCTTCAAAAAATAAATACATGAGTCCAGCCAGCATTGCTGCAGAGGTTGCAGACGTTGAAAGGCAGCCTGTCAGAGCTCCAAAAATATGCCACACAGTGCAACAACTCAGTCTGCATGGTCGTCCTCCCAGACGAAAGACTCTTGTAAAGCTTGATCACAAAAAAAGCCAGAGAACTGTTTGTTGAACTTTGCTGCAAATTCCTAAAACCATGTCCTGAGATCTCATGAGAATTAGATAAACCTGTTTGGCCTTAATGGTGTCAGGCATATGTGGGAGCACCCTGTTGAACAGTACTATTGTAACTGTGCCTTGCCTACAGTCAAACAGTGGTGGTACCATCATGGTTTGGGACTGCTTGAATGCTGCAGGCACTGGGGAACTGTAGTTCATTAAAGGAATCATGGATTCCAATATGTTCTGTGGCTTTCTAAATCAGAACATGATGTACTCCCACCCCCAACCCCACCCCCCTTTGAAAACTGGGACACACTACAGTTTTTTCAGCATAATAGCAACCCCTAACACATCTCCAAGATGACCACTGCCTTCCTGAAGAAATTGAAAGTGAAGGTAATGGAGTGGCCAAGTATGTTTCCAGACCTGAGCCCTATTGAGCACCCGTGGGGCATTCTTAAACAGGAGGTGGAGGAGCACTAGTGTCTAACATCTGCCAGGTCCCTATTGTCATTCCTAGTAAAATGGAAAAGGATCCCAAAAACAACCTGTGCAACTCTGGTGAATTTAATACCTAGTAGGATTAAGACGAGTGCTAGATAACAACAAAATATGAACGATTTTGACCCAATGTAGACATGTTCACCATGGGGTATACTCACTTTTGTGGACTGCTATGTATATAAAAATGCCTCTGTAAAGTTATTTTCAGAGGGCAGAAATTCTATACTGCTATACAAGCTTTACACCGACTACTCAAAAACATATCCAAGTTTTATTTGTGTAATATTGTCCCTTGAAAAAATATAGCACATTTTGCTGAAATGTGAGATACTGCAGCTGCTGAAGTAACTACTACTGAAATATACATAAATAATTGAATGTAAATATTTTCATAATGTGCGAGGAGTGGTCATTAGTAATTTGTGGATGTACATGTGCTTGCCCAGTCAGGTGGATGTGAAGCTCAAGAATGTGTTTGGTCAGCCACTTGTACTTGCTGCGCTAAAACCGGTTCAGTCTCCCCAGCTAACCCGTAAGAGCAAGGTTGAAGAGAACCTCAGGAGCCTGCTCATTGTAGACCATACCGTTGAGAATCATCGTAAAGTTGCAGTAAGTGGTCCTACGGTTGTATTTTATTTATTTATTTTTTCAAATTAAACTAAAAGTACCGCATTGGCCAATCTGGGGCACAGCCAGGGGGAATAACAAAAGGACAATTCTAACGGACCAGCATCAACAGGGAGCCCTTTTAGGACAACACTACTAATGCTACTATACTACTACTACTACTGCTACTATTATTATTATTATTATTATCATTATTATTATTATCATTATTATTATTATTATTATTACTTATTAAAAGGGTCCAAAATTCTAGGTCTCAAAATTTCTAACAGTGCCCCCGATGTCAATTTTCCATAACTAATCAATAAATCTTATATGATGTAAAACTTGCTTGAACACTCGATTAACACGCTTGATTACCCTTCTTCTCTACAGAACATAGATGGCAGCCTGTATAGGCATCCAGAGGATCCAATGGACTTATCTCACAGTCCTGCAAGAACCCAGTCACACATTCCACCAACATTTGAAGATATAAGTACCTCACCTCAGATCAGTAGCAATGGTAAGCCAGTATAGCACCCTGTTGGCCTGAAACCGGTAGGCTTACAATGAATGACAATAATGACAATGAATGTCTCCCCTTCCTGCCGGCAGTATCATGTGTTCTTCATGTCCCTACACACAGGCTATGTGTCGATGTCTGAGCTCGAGGAGAGTCCAGTTCGAGATGTGGAAACCCCTAAAGAGCAGGCCAGAGTCCCTTCACTAGTTGCTCCACCCATGCAGGGGTGGGACCAGCTGATTAATGGTAGGGACATTCAGAATGACGACAAGAGGGCATGTAGTCTCCTCTGTGTAATTAATGGTTTCTTTAAAAGAGGCAGCATGATGATAGCTGGGTTCATGGTATTTCTCCAGGGGAGGATAAAATGGCCTCAATTTGTACCAGTGAGTGTCAAAATAACAAAACGGGGACAACACCAAAGACTGGCTCTGTGAGCCACTCTCCTCTCGAACACTCCACTACACAGGGGTATTGTGTATTCTTTTTTTAAAGTGTCAAAAAGATAGTTTACAACTTTAAAACCATTCATAGGAGTGCTATGTACAATGTGAAGTGGGTGTGCCAAGTCCTAACGTGTGTGTCTCACATTATATTGTGTCTGCAGTGACTCTGAGAGCTGAGCAGACAAGTCCACTATCTGGAGAACATCCTTGGAGAGCTCAAGAGTGACCTGACCAATGTAGTGTTGTGATTGCAGTCTCATTAACAGTACCAATACATAACACACATAAGAAGGAGTACATACATAATACACACACATACTGAAATATTCCCACAAGGTTCACTCTTTGAAAAACAAAAAGCCACACACAACACACATGCATAGCTGTGCATTCTAAAAGCAACCTTTACACACACACACACACAGGCCAAAAATGTATAAACTAGCCTCATTTTAAAATTTGTCACATGTACATTTAAACCAGATATCTCAACATAATGTTACCTCTGCAAGAAATCTGTCGTTATAAAACCATGCACATGAAACCTATTAGTCTTTAACAACAACCTGATTTCCTGTCATTCTAGTAAGGCATCATATGCACAGAGTCTCATTGTGTTTGCCATCCATCTGCATGTCTGTGGGCGGCAAGGGAGGAGGGATGACCTTGCTCTGTGTGTGGCAGGAAAGGAAGGATAACCTTGCTCTGCTGGCCGAGGTGGAGAAACTGCGCCAGAACAACCGCCACCTGCTGGAGGAGTCGATGTGCGCCTACCAGGAGCTGGACAAACTCCGAACCATATTCAGTGTCTCGCCAGGGGACTTCAAGTGAGCAGAGACATACTCAGCCTTGTGCCAGGCCACTTCAAATGAGAGAGACTGACAGAGATGACGGTGTTCAGCATGCCTACTTCAAATCACATTACATTACACTGCAATTTGATGATGCTCTTATCAAGACTGATTTACAGTGAATTAGGTACATGGGCAGTCCCCTCTGGACCAACATGGGGTTAGGCTTTTGCCATGGATGAGGTTGCAGAAGAGCGTGGGTTATTCTTCCCCCTAGCACATTTTTTGACTACTGGTACGGGAATCAAACCTGCGACCCTCTGTTCCCTAAACAGGCTGCTTGCTGCTTAACCATTAGTTCACAGCTGCCCAAGTGAGCAGAGACATGTTTAGCATTACACCAGGTGACTTCAAGTGAACAGCCATGTATAGTATCGCCCCATGTGACTTCAAGTGAGCAGGAACATTCTTGCACCATGTAACTTCAAGAGCAGACTGTCAGAGATGACAGGGCCATTGCCATGACAATAGCCTCGTACCAGACTGAGGCTTGTTGGTCTACATGATCACACTTGTATTTTACTAATATAACTGACCAGCACCAAGGTGCTTGTGGCTGACATGTTATTTGAAAAATAGATCTAGACGCAACCTTGTTTTATCACAGCCAACATATCAATACCATATATTTATTACTATAAAGTTCATTTTAAGACTGGTCTGAACTATGTATGGATGAATAATTTTGTCACACAACAGCAAATAAGAAAATGAACTCTTTATTATTTTCCATCATAAACTGAAACATTTATACTACAAAAATGCAGTCAGAAAGCGAAGTGAAGTTGGTTTAATGGTCCTTCCATGTACAACTCCTACTCATTTTTACTGACAACTAGCACATTGTAGTGTAGAATGAGAACAGTAAAACCTTTGCCTTAATCTTAAATATGAATGTAGAAAACATGTATAAATATGTAATAAATAAAGTCAAACATTTAGCATACCATATCATAGAAACATTCATTTCAACATTCATTCTGAGTCTGTCTGTCTGTCTCATAAAACTCTCTTCCCCTCTTCCTTCTTTTCCAATCCACAAAAATACCCCAAGTCCTAATAAACAAATAATCCTTCATGAAGATACAAACCTTAACATTTTGGTTAATAAGAATAAAAACATGTAAAAGTAAATACAGTGAAGACATAGAGGTAAACATTCACCCTGCCAACCTAATCTTACATTAGCCCTGTTTGTAAAGAAAAGAACATATGAAAAAAGTACTGATGAATACATTTTAAATAACTGAAAAACCTGTCATGAATTCAATTTATACAAAAGAGTAAAAAAAATCCCATTAAGCTTGCTGACACAGCATTTGTCCAAATGAAATCCATCAGTGAGTTACTATAATTTAGCCAGCTCATCCTATGCAGTTCATTTAAAACCATGCCACAGGAATGATTCAGAATTACTCTGAATGCCCTGTAATACCTTAAAATGACAGAATGCTAGAATGTTCTAGAATCTAACCTTGTGGATATGGAATGAAGAAACTGGCCACCTTCAGACAGATTCGGCCCTTCAGTGGGTATGTGTATGTGTGTGTGTGTTGTTTGTTGTGGAAATGCCTTTTCACATTCAAGGCTCTCCTTTGGCAGCGACACACAGCCGTCGGTCGGACAGAAGAAGGTGCAGGGGGCTTGGCACGCAGTCCTCGCTCTGTGTGTCCTCCTCCACTTCCTGCATGCGCACGTTACGATTCTCCTGGCAGCTGTACCGACGTGCCTTCAAACTGCACATGACAAAAGGCCTGTTATTTGCCACCAACCACTGTGCTCTTACCATAGGCCTGTAACTGTACCTTAACACCAAAAGCTAATAACGCTGTGAAATTGCTAAAGACGCTCAAAAAGCATTGCTGTAGCTTCCTCGTGTCTGTGCATACCATCCATATTGTTCATGATATGAAACATTGAAACATTAGATCTTGTGCATGAATTTAAAGGACTCTACATTCCGATAGTTTAGGGCCCTTTACGCATTAGAAACACATAATAGCTCATTTGTCTCCAATGGTTTAAAGTCACCCAAACTATGTAGCTCGTCAATTTTATCAATAGTAAATTACTTCAACCAATTTTAAAGATTCAGTAGCTCTTGGTATGAATGCTGAAGTGAAGACTGCTGGGAGGTGATCACTGACCAGTAGATGCGCCTCTCCTGCTTTGGCAGGTGATGCCAGATGTTTGCCAAGGCTTTGGTCACCACGGTGGATGGGGTACCTGGCCGGGATCTGTTGGGAAGACACAGAACAGCCATATTTTAAAGGTCACCATTGAACTAGCATCACAGTGGCAAAATTCAGCCCATGCTACTTTGGTAATGTATGATAATGAAGTCACAAGTCTGTCTTTTTAGGTCTGTATGGAAACCAAAAGCTGGTCAAGTATGGAGTATGGAAGTGGCTAGTACACTACTGACACAAAATAAATTCCTGTTAAGGCCACATATCTGTCAGTGGTTGGTAGACGTTACCATTTTCAGGAGGTCATTTCCATCCCTCTTGTGACACTGATACTGTATGTCTCACTCCCTCTTACCCCATGTCCTCTCTCCCTTGGACATACCAGTTAAACCATGCAGCTAAAAAGCCTCAGCAGAACCCCAAGATCAATAAATCTCCCTTCCATCCCATGAATAATACATCTAAGTGAATTTAGTAACATCAAGGTGTTCTTTGCAGCCTAGGGTATAATAACCATTTGAAGGACGTGACCATTTGAAGGATCCATATCATCCCCTAAGTGTCAGTGATGAGCGACCATAACCCCGTTCATTGCGGCGAATGAGCGACTCACTGCAGGTAGAGCTTTCTGTTGATGCGACAGAACATGATGAAGCCGTTGACGCACTTCTTCTTGGTCTCGGGCGCTGCCTTCACCGGCACCTTGGCCCTGGGCTTCCTGCGCCGCCGTACCTGCATCAGCTTCGGTGTCCAGGTGACATCATCGCAGCCCACTTCCTCCTCCTCGCTCTGAGAGGCAATTAGGGCCACGCCTCTCTTTCTACTCTGGCTTGACCAATCAGGCACCTGCAATAGATTTTAATGTGCTTTATCAAGCTACACAATGGAATAACCAAAGACCTAGTGATGACACAGTGTTCTAGAACCAGAACTAGAGAGTAAGCCAAAATGACTTTATAAATTAAGCCAGCTTTTTATGATGCTTTATACAGTACTGGCATTATAATATTATAAACATTTTTTTAATATACTGTGTTGTTTGTTTTAGATCTGACACATAATATTAAAGGTCTGTATAAAATCACTGACAGTTCTCTATTGCTGACATTTAAGATCTGTTTCAAATAAAGCTACATTAGACTTTTCACTTTGGTTTTTAATTCTACACAGCATTTTATATTAAACTTAATTCACAAAAAGTATATGCAAGTAAGGATCAGTGAGCCTTACGGAGTCATCTGACTGGCTGGATTGAAGACTTGCTACTTTGGAGGCGTTTGCTTCAGAGCTGACCCAGACGTCCTCAAACAAAGCTGTAACATATTGTATGAAAACTGTAAGACCAAATGCATTGCATTGTTCAACAATTACTAATGTAAAACCTGTATGTTGAACTAACACTAGGCCTTTTTTTTTCATATTGTTTTTGTAACATTGATTTCCCCTCTGTTAAACCATATTTTCAGAAAAAATGCCTTTACAATCTATAATTCTATAGAAGCTGTTTATTTCTGCCTATTTGTGTGTGTGTGTGTGTGTTCATATGTGTGCACACTTGATTCAGAATATCACATAACCAGCCCATCCCCCACAACCACATGTAAAAATATCACCACCTTGCCCCTTGCGTCACTACAAGCATGCGCTGATGAGTGTCTTACTCTGGAGGTCTTCCTGTCCCTGGGGCAGTAGGTCATGGCTGACCCCGCGTGTTGGGGACGTCAACAGGGAGGGGCTAAGGTTCAGGGTCTGGCCCGACACAAACGAGGACACCTCGGGCATCAGGGGCGTGGAGAAGGAGCTATACACCGTCTCGCTCTCCTCGCTGCGCTGAGCCCCTCCACACATGTGCTCGCCTGGGAACACCTGCATTGACCTACAGAAGCCCATAGAGGACACTCTACAGTCGGTTGTTTTAGTCACTCTTACCCCTACCTCCCAAACTCACAGTACACTGTAGTTCGAAAATCACTCAAATAATAATGAAGTTATATTTGCAGATTTAAATTTTGAGCCTTGATTTAAATATAAACAAGCTAACTGCTATAGCTAACAGACTAAATGCTGGTCACACATGCTAACAGATGACTGTTTATTGAACTGAAATTTGGTCAAGTTTACATACCCTGATGATGGAGTAAACTGACTCTGTCCAGGACTTCCATCTTCGCTGCTAGTTCGTCCATCACAAGCAGAACAGTGTCCTGAAAATCAAAGAAGAGAAAACCACATATTCATTCACCGTAAGAATACACATATTTACCAACTGAGTCAAACTGGAAGACAAAAAAATAACTCACCTCCAGAAGTAGCTCTCTCCTGCTGCAGCAGACTGATGCTGAACAAGGAGTCTGGGGAGCTTGTTGATGCCGAGTCTGAGTCCGAGATTGGTTTTGTCCAGCTGTACGCACTCTGCCACATGGGCGGAAGCTGGCCCAAGCCCAGGCCGTCCTCTTGTTCAGGCAGGAACTCTGTTTTAATCTCGTCATAGTCCAGCCCATTTCTTAGACTGATCAATGGCCCTAAAAAATTCAGTGGAGAGGACGATGTAAAGACCTCGCTACCTTTTTTGTCTTGTGACATTTTTAATTCAGATCATCACATAATCTGCTGTACACAACACCAGGTGGACTCCCTAATTTTTCTGTTTCACGGCATTATGTTAATAATATATCTTAATCTACTGTACACACCACCAGGTGGACTGCCTAACTTTTCTGTTTTGCAACATTATGTTAACAATATATCTTAATTAGTTGTACGCACCAGCAGGTAGTTGGGTGCTCCACTGGGAATGAGCACACGCGTGTTTGCGTCTGGACTGCAGTGGAGCAGGGGGTGTCTCCGACTCTGACACTATGCTGTCCTCACTCTCTGATTCAGATTCTGTACAACCAACAGCATCACAACAACATTTAAAACACTATGGAGTGGGTTTATTTTAGAAAATGTATCAATTGTGATCTTCATCAGGGATGGAAATCACACACATAGCTTACCTAATTTTTTCCATACATTGGCAACTACATGTGCATTACGAGTACTCATTCACACATGTACTAGCCTCATAGCTACAATTTTTTGATTAATAAATAACCATGAAACAATGCAAGAGATAGGCTGATACATTTGAGCGCTGTCACTGAGCAGTGCATCATACCAATTACCTATGGTGAATAGTGTGTAGCTGTGGTTTACCTGTTTCATTGACTGGGAGACAGTTGGGGGGCAGGCGACCCTTTAGATTATCTATGTGTGTCTGAAGGAATTCAAAGTACCACAACATGTGGACCAGCGTCTCTTTCTGTGAACAGAAATATTAATTGGTGTGCCATAGTCTCACTTCTTTCATTCTGTAAAGAACTAAAAAAAGGGAAATTTGATAATAAATGGTCCAAACTGAGGGCCAACTGAGTGTGAGAAGGCACAACTATACCTTTGTGAGGCCTCTACCATGCATTGTGTCAGATATTGGAAGCAAACTTGCAATTTCTCTAAGGTTGTTGTTCCAGTCTGTGCCAGAAGCATGCTGCACTTCGCTGAGGGCAGCAGACAGAAATCTTAGCATATATACAGGATGTTTTAAATATAAATATGTCCATATACATGACTGTTACACTTTAAGAGCTGGCTAGTGTGACCCATTAATGTGCACCTTTAAAAAAGCAAATATACATGCCAACATTAACTATATTTTCTATGTATGACTTTGGTACAACTACAACATATAAAGCTTATACTACAAAAAACACTATTATGCTTATTATTACTTACAGCCTTCTTCTTTGAGGCTTGACCCTTTGCCCTGAGACGTTAGTTCGTGCCATTTTAACGGGTTAACCCAAATGGTAAGCTGAAAAAAAAAAAAAAAAACAGGGAAATGCTAATTTATGTCTGGTTATGTCATGCTACTAACATTACATTCTGTTCAGTTAAATTCCACTTTAGTACTACAATTTTCCACAAGTATCAGCTAACGTTAGAAAGTATTAGTTAATCTGTAATGTACTAAGAACGACAATGTCCAGCTAGCTAACTAAGATAGGCCATTGAAATGCTAGCTGCGGAAAAGATGTAGATCGACTTCTAAGAAAAAGTCGGTTTACATTTTAAAATGTTAAATGTTACTCAAATAGGAACTCCAATAATCATTTTAATAAGTTATTCATATTTGCTTACCAGTCAGGATTTAAGAAACCGTATACTTCGACTGTAAGAAATCTCCCAATGTCTTAATAAAAGTCTGCCTGATTAAACAACGTTTGCGCCTATGGTGGCCCGAACATCCATTGGTTCATCTTGAGGCATCTAGAATGGGACAGCCACCAATCATAACCCATATACAGACATTCGAAGTTCTTCTTCAATTCCTGAATGGGTGGCACAGTGGTTCCAAACAAATAATTGGTTGCTGGCGTTACTGCATGGTTGCCTGGCGGAAAGAATTCTCAGGCTTTCCCATACATGTGAACAACTTTCACCGCCTTTGGAAAATGTCCTGTCGTTATTAATGTACGGTTAGGCCTATTTCAGAAATCAATGTTTTATCACATTAAACATTTTATTTGTTTTATTGTATATCCCATTATTCTTATGTATCTCAAATGTTCTTGTTATATATATATATATATATAAACAATCAGAAACGTAACGGATATTTCTCTTTTGAAATCGATGCCTTTTATAAGTCGGCTGAACATCGCAGCCACGGGATGGCACATCTATCAGGAGCTCCATCAGGAGCAAGTGGTCTATCACATGGAGTGTGAAGTAGCCAAAGCCACAGTGCTGCGCAGTATAGCTCAGTCTCGCAACGATTTTTTTGGAAACATATTATATAGATCTTGTCCGGAATGACAGTGCAATACAAGGTCAATACAAAACGGACCGTGCTCTCCAGGATATTCAAAACTCTTCTTTAGAAAACTCCGAGGTAGGCTATGCATCACAATTGCACCGCGAAGACAATCGTAATGGCATTAAGCTACGCTATTGTAAGACCACAACGTGAAGTTACATCTATAGATATTTGCGCAGTCAGTTTTTCGCTAGACCTACAGTCGGGGATGGAAATATATATGTAACAGTGTGGTACATGGGCATGCCGATTAACCAATGTCAGAAGTACCAGGAGTGCGATGTTTGGTGGCTTTCACATTTCTGTGGGCTGCTATACGTTTAAGACAGAACACCGTCTTTCGTTAGGTAGTAGTGTACATTAGGCTAGGCAGAAATGTGAGGTTGCATATATTCGCTATGTCTTTTTTTACATCCTTTTCATCTAATTACTGTAACAGTACTCCCTGTTGTGGATGAGGATGCGGTACCGGACTGCGCCGTTGAGACTCGGCAGGGCACTCTGCGGTTACGACCAGCCGCGAATCTGTCGCGTGAGAGCACTGCTCTTCTGCGTATGGGGTCTGCTGGCACTAGCCCTGGCACTCGGGTTCTGTCTATCCAACAAAGATACAAACAATGACGAAGTTCTCATTCACATACCTGACCTGACAAAAGACAAGGTAAGTAGGCTAGTAGCCGACTTGGTACTCTAGTAGGTTTAGTTTGAGAGGTTCTGTAGCCTGCTGTTTTATTTTTTTTCTTAGTCATTACAAGCAAAAGTAGTTCATATGGCTTTGTGCAGTTTACACTGAAATGATACAATAATTATGACAATAATATTATTTTTCTTATTTATCCCTTCTGCATATCTCTCTCTCTCTCTCTAGAAGAAGGAATAGGTTATACCTTAACACACATAATTTGCTTTCTCAGCTTACTCACAGACCTCGGAAACGGACTGTGGCTTTGGTGCGAAGACTAGTGTCCCAGGTGGATGGGCAAAGGCTGTGGCACGCTATTCTAAAACCCATCCTCATCGAGAGACTGCCAGGCACCAAGGGAAACCGTGCTGTGCGTAAGGTCAGGCCCATTTCAGCACACTAAATAAGACTAGACATTAATCTGAGCTGACTGCTGCATACAGGGGCATACAGAAGTGAACATTGTGGGTCTGTCCAGATTTTAAAATTCACATTTTAAATATATGCAAGTAGGATGTGTTCCAGATTGTACTGCTCGCTTGGTGCCTGTGCAGAAATTCAGGTCAAAGCTGTGTGATTGTCAACACATCATCCGTCAAATCGTTCCTGTCCCTGAAGAGTGTTTAAACTTCACCACTGTTTTGTCCTTGCACAAACACAGCACATATCTACCCGACTGTACACCCTGTCTGCTGGCTGGACTGTTGAGATAGACTCCTTCAACCAGGTCACCCCTCGCGGCCCCATCAACTTCTCCAACATCCTGGCTGTGCTGGACCCCGTGGCCCCTCGGCGGCTGCTCCTCGCCTGCCACTACGACTCCAAGGCCCTGCGTGTGGCACCCAGTGGACCGGGCAAGGTGTTTGTGGGAGCCAGCGACTCTGCCGTTCCATGTGCCATGATCCTGGAGCTGGTTACGGCACTGGACGAATACCTTAAAGTGCTGAAACAACAGGTAGGTGGTTGGAAACATCAGAATAGAAGAGCAGATTGACTGGACAATGTTGTTGGTTTGGTTGATGGTAAAACTTCAATATGCATGACATGAATGCATTGTTAGCAAACATGGTATACTGTTGAACAAACAGATCACAGCCAGACAGTAAAGAACTGGAGATATTTAGCTAATTCCACAGCATGTTCAGTCAGTGTGTCACTGAAGTGCTGTGACGTTTGATAGGCACATGTTTCCCTTCACTAGACTGCCATGTGACTTGACTGATGGTTTTGCTGTGCGGCCTGACAGCCGTGGAGCGACTGCATTTGCTGCTGCTGCTGGTTGCTGGCGTTGGCCATTATAGTGAATTACTGAGTGGCGCTGATTATAAAAAGCTCCCAGTGCCACTCCCTGGGTTTTTCTCTCCCCCCCTTGGCACCCCATGCCTCCGCAGTCTGCATTCCAGACAGGGGCACTGGCACAGGGCATCGTCAGCCTCTGTAACACATTTTGCCCTGCTCACTCCACCGCCCCCATGAGCCACCTCACCGCCTGCCACCCCACTGCCTTCCCTTCCTCACAAAAAGGCGCCTAGACACTCGGCCACAGCTTACACATCAGTAAAATTTTCTCCTAAATCATATGGCCCCGACAGTGCCAGAATGAGAATCAGCATATCACTCCTGACCTGATAATATGGAATTAATAAATCTGTATCTGTATCTCTACTATCCTGATAGTAGCAATAACATGTTAGGCTGATTCAATTTCTTAAATTTGTGTCAGTTAGTCTAAAAAACAGAGGATTAGTTCCAGAATTGACTCTGCTGAAGTACTACTACATGAAAACTAATTATGTGTTAAAAAAAGACAATATTGCAACATAACAGAAATACAGCAGATGTTTATGTGGCAAGACCATGGGGCAGTTTGTGTCATGTGATTAAAATTAAGTGCAGCACATTATACCAAGAGAATTTGTAGTGCTTTTGTACTATTTTATTGTAAGTATTTGTACTATGTTATTGTAAGTATTTAGTTAACAGTAAGACATGTAGTAAGTTGTTTGATTTAGATTAAACTTCATCCTTGATAAAGTAAAGGCATGTAGTACAGTCAGTAAAGAATAAGAAACCCGACCTGTGTGAAAGTTAGCTGTAATAACTACACTGTAATTGATAGCTAAATAAGTCACTGCAACAGCTAATTATCCATATGTTTTTCAGTTGGCAGTGCTTGAGAAATGCAATTGATTTCCGTCGTGCCCCATACGGGAGGTGCCAGGGAAGGGCAAGTGGTTCTGAGATGATGACAGATAGAACAGGAATTCCCAGTCCACAGGGATATTTTATGTCACATTGAAAGTCGATGACACAGGCTCTTTCAGAAACTGGCCTCTGTAAGCAGTTTTACGGACCTTGTTTTCGCCTGTGAAAGGTGCCTATTTATAGATGTGCAGGTAACCCAGCAATTTAAATAAATCACATATTAATGAAGTCTGTGATAAAAAATGGGAAGGGGGGTCTGTAAAAACAGTACCTTACCATTCATAAAATGCAACCAACAAACAACAAAAAGCTTTTTTCATTATCACAGACAAAATGTACAATATTAGCATGTATCAGATTTCAAAGTTTACAGTAACAGGAAATATTGCATTACATATATGTCAACATCCAGCCTATTATATCTACCTCTAAAGTGCAATTTTTCTAGTTCTCTGTTCAAAGCATTATGGTTGTCAAGGTTTAATTTAAAAAATTGTATTGTGAAAGTACTGTTAGTCACTCACTCACTAGTACTCACTGCACAAACATCCATTTTGTTTTGTTTTAGCAGTGTCTGCTTAATTATAGTAGTATAGTAATTTGTAATATATGACTGTTGACCCAACATGCTGACAGTACACTGTGGCCCAGTGAGCACTGACGCGTTGGCTGTGTTTGTGCACATAATAGGATTTCTCAGGTGATGCTGGCTGTATTTGTGCATGTTAGAGGATTTCTCAGGTGACACTGCAGCTGGTCTTCTTCGATGGAAAGGAGGCCATCGAAGAGTGGAATGCCTCCGACTCGCTCTACGGCTCTCGACACCTGGCCGAGAGAATGGCCAAAACACCTCACCCACTGGGCGCCACGGAAACTACTCTAATCGATGCAGTGGTAAGATGCACAGTGAACCATGGTAAAAAGATTATACACACACACACATACACACACGGGCTAAAACTGAATACTGTAGCCTTATTGTGCAAAAAACAATGGGCAAATAACAAAAAAACTGCCCTTATAAAACCATGCACATGAAACAATACTATTACCCTTTCACAAGCACCTATTGTGATTTGGGCACTCAATTATATCTGTGTACAATTGTCTACTACTCTTGTGATTTGGAAACTCTATTTGTACTACTGTTATGGTTTGGGCACTATTTTAGGATCTTTTCTTGTTACTGGACCTTATTGGAGCCCCAGCACCGATGTTTGTGAACCACTTTGACAACACGGCACGCTGGTTTGATCGCCTCATGTCAGCAGGTAGCGTATTTGTCCTTACATCATTAATAAAGATTATTATTACTATTATTATTGTTGTTATATTCATTACTTTAGTGCCATTGTTTGGAGAAGATTTGAAATCTATTTAGGTTGTTTATTTTTTGAATAGAAGTGCTATCAATGTTCAAGACGTGAGACAAGGAAAAAAAAAACAATCTTATAAACTCCAAGCACTTTTAAAGCTTTTTTAGACTTTACTCATCACACAAGCAGGCACAAGCAGATAGTCTGCCAAAGAAGTTTGTTTTTTGCACAAATAAACCTCTTTTCATATGCTCCTCTGGCTGACGTATTGCTCTTGGTTGCGGTCCCACATTAAGAGGAGAGACTCCACAAACTGGGCCTGCTTGCCTTACATGCCAAAGACCAGAAGTACTTCCGGAAGGACGTCAGCATGGGACCAGTTGAAGATGACCATGTGCCTTTCCTTGAGAAAGGTAAGAGAAGTTTATAGACCTACGTAAAATACCAGCTCGCTAAACCTCAAAACCATGCACGACAGTCAATCGATGTCCCCCTGCTGTTAAATGTTAGTGTGGTCTTCCTTTCTAAAAAAAAGAGTGATTAATTAAACTGAGCCTGGTGATTGGGTTAGTGGAGCCAACAACTTTATTAAATGACAAATTACACAGGATTTTTTTGTGTTATCAGCTACCTCATCTACCTTTTGTCCCCCTTCTACACTGAAATGTGTTCTTGCTGTATAGAATTGCTGTTGTGTGCAAACCAATTAAATTAGTGATGCATCCTAAGAGAGGTTTTCTAGGAGGCTGTCTTGAGCAATATGGTTCCATATTAATTGTCACCACACAGTGCTACGGATGACCTTTTACTCTTCCCATCCCCCCACCTCCCATGTCTGCAGGAGTTCCTGTGCTGCACATGATTGCCACACCCTTCCCCCCGTTCATGCACACCTTCGAGGACACCGCCAGCAACGTTCACATCCAGACTGTGGAGAATCTCATTAAGATCCTGGTTGTGTTCTTATCAGAATATCTGGCCCTATAGGCGTGATTACGCCTCTGCTTCAGCACTTTATTTTTTGTCTGGATAAAAATGAAAACAGAAGAGGAAGGGAGGACAAACGAGCAGAAACAGTCAGCCAACTAACCAGTGTCCCTGCATCTCAATAACATTATGCTGCAATATGCACTGAATGTATGACAATAATTTTACAAACGTATGTGCATCCTCTACCTTTACTGTGTGCCTTCATAGCATATACTAAAATATGGTTGTGACAGGGTGAAGCCTTCTTCTTCAGAAGAGCCAGTGAAATCAGTATAGTCTGTGCCAAGCCATGGTTTGCACAGGCCATGGGTTGCACTTAAAGGTGAAAACGGTTGTAAATCAATCCATATCCCTGTTGTTTGAGGTTACACAATTCTGAAGTTAGGAAAAAGAATGAGAATTTGATGCAAGACAGATAAAATAAAACAGCAAATGAAACAGCAGCCAACACTGAGTAAATGGGACACAGAAACTAATTTTGAGTTTAATTTTCCAATGCCCCATTTATTTAATGTTAGCTGCTGGTTTGCTATTCGGTCTATGTTTTATCAAATGTTGTTGCTCTTTTTCTTACAGACAGCACTAGTTGACCTTGGTCTAACAACAGGGCTATGGATTGAATCACAGCAAATTTCTCCTTTAAGCATTCGATGGCCAGTTTAAGCCAAGCCTGCTTATGTGCACAATGTCGAGTTGACAGGCAGAATAAAGAATGAAATTAACAAAAAAACAATGCATCCAACACTGTTGACTTGAACCTATGGATCTGTGAAAGGTTACTGAGGTAACATTGTTATGCAATAATGTAAATAATCTGTGTGATACAGCATTCAGGTCCTCAGTAAACAGCTCAGGAGCGATTGCAAACATCAAATATCTCAACAGTATGGTGCCAAGCTACTACATAAACACATGTATTAAATATATATACATATATACATAGGTTAAACATAACTACTGGCAGGCCAGCAATGGCATTTAGGCCTACATGCAACAAAATACTCTCTGTCCAGCTAGCCAGCATGTGTAGTGGCTGGAATGCCAACTGGTGTCTTGCTGGTGTTTATTGGTGTATAATGCTGTTAGATATGAGATGACCTGCTGTATGTGTTGTGTGTTTGGGACTCACTGGTTGTATGTGGCCACACAGATCATTTACAGCACCAGTTAAAATGGTCACACTGTTGCCACAGAGGTGGTTTCTGCAATGTCACAATACTTTTCTGAATAAAATACATGAAAAAATACATTGGTAATTTCACTTTATTTATAGACGCACATTCAGTATACTGTGAGTGTGCATGGAGTGATAGGAAAAGTTCCTATCTGAAGCTGAACTGACTGGTTGAGCAGTAAATTAGACGTTTGTGCTGTAACCATCGATATGTAGGCAATTAATAAGCCTAGGTGTCAATAATTGGCTGGTTTTAGTGTCTGTTAAATAAGGTGGTTTGTGTAAACCTTTAAATAAAATAAATATTAAAGTGCAATTATAGTAAAAACAAAGTAGATGCCTCTATAAGTCGTCCTTACTTCTACATTATACTTTAGTTTTTCTGTTCTTTTCATTTCTTTAACTGTCTATGCTTTATACTCTAGCGTTTACGCAGCCATTGAAAACTTAATGGTGTCATGAATACATCCAGGACGCTAGAGGGCAATGTTGAACATTCAATGGCCTAAATGTGGGTCATAGTTATGATGCAAACAGAACAGTCTACGGATAGCGAGGGACACCAAAACATAAGGTCATGCTGCGGTAACTTAAGTAATATGCTAAAGTATTGTAAAAGGTCTCTCTAACTCTTTACTCGAAAATGAACGGTGTCAGCAACTGGACAATATCCATACGAGTTTTCAGTAGGTGACGCAGTTGTCACAGATCAAGGTAGGCAATTTGGTATTTTTTGGTTTGCCAAGATATTGCCAATTGATGCTCAGATAAACGTCATGTATGCCCCGCTTGGGCAACAGTTCTGTCTGCATGTCTGCGCAAATTAACTCAACCAGGGATTACCCCTCCATAATTGGGGGTACTAGATTTTAAGGAGGTACTACCTTTTACATTTTACATTAATATTTTGGTACCCCCAACCCTGCTATTTTTGTCTCTTTGGGGGTGCTGGGTCTTGATCGGGTGGTAACCCCCCCCTGTAATTATGGAGGTTTAATGCAGTGAATGCTAAAAAGAATCATTGCCGTTGACTGCATTGTAACATCTGCCACAGTATGCACCGATACCTAGCGACTGTACTCAAACTCAACTGAATTGGCTGTTACTGTCACTATAGGAATTAATGGACTGCATTACACCCTTTGTTGTGAAACACATCATTCTGCATCTACCTGATATCTGCCCTTTACAGAAACATTATCTTTATTTGCAGGACTCATATAGACCTCTGATGATTCAACCATCTTTCGAAATTGCACGACCTTCTTTTTCAAGACTCAGCGCACCATGGCCCGCCACAGCAAATTGCAAAAGCAAATTCTGGCGTTGTATAGAGAGTTCATGCGCGCTGGACAAGACAAACCTGGCTTCATCCCACGGATTCGAGATGAATTCAGAGAGAACGCTCGCATCAAGAAGACAGACGTGATGCACATAGAGTACTTATATCGACGTGGGCAACGTCAGCTTGAGCAACTTAAAGACGTAAATACTAAACAACTTGGGTCCTTTTCAAGGAATAAAAGAGACAGCTGATATAACGCCATGCGTTGCTGACATCTGTCTTGTACTCCTGCTGATGTTTGGTTTGGACGTTGACAGCCTCCACTGGACATTGTGTAATTCAACTGAAGCTTCTGATCAGTTCGCTTAATGGAGACCATACTCAGGGGATGTACCAGGGGGGAGAACAGGGTTGGCTAACCTGGGTCAGGAAGTTTACCACTTGCTCTAATAGGTCATGGCTTTCTTTGATAGGTGGATGAAGCTGTAGGACTAACAGGATTAAACACTGACCTTTGACCTGGTTACCTTTTATTCTTTTGAAGACTGCTGGTGTAATGTGTTTAAAAGAGTAGGCTAATAAACTGTTGATGGTCCTTAATAGTAGGCCACTGTTGATGGTCCAACTATTTGAATTGCATACACTTGAGACACTTTTGAAAAGAGCAAAATGTACAACGTGAGCATGGGACAATCTATTTTAACAGTTTTTGTACTCCTTGAAACTTTGCCCACCCTGGATTTAAAAAAAAAACAGAAACAATTCAATTTTAATGACAGCTGCAAGTCTGTATAATGCTGATGCCTTGTTAGTGCAATTAAGCTAATGTGTGTGTGGGGGGGTTAACAAGCATGGCATATTGTGACTCTTTGTTGGCTGTTAACCAACAATGCTATGGGTATAGTTACTCAATAGGTGTGATTATCCATACCATAGCTTGAGCACTCATTCCCAAATATGTTGAGAAGCAATCATGATCAGCTAGCTGGGATATGGTTTGTCATTATATAGCAGGACTGACTGTCTAAAGGCAAGTTATTAGCTGCACAAGACTTGCCACAAGCAAGCCCAGTTTCATCCTCCCTAAACAAGATTGTCATCCTTAAAGAGGCAGAGTTTAACCTTTTGACAGAGTAAACTAACCAGACACAGAGTAAAGTTTACAGTGACGCCTTTATTGATTTAACCACAGGAAACCCATGATGCCCATAAAAGGTTTTTGATTCTGGCTCCTGAAGAGACAGCACAATTAAACAGACATGCACAATTAAAATTAATACCTACATGACATGGAGTCACCTTGATAGACCCATAATTTGTTGTAAGGAGAAGACACATTAAAATTCAAACACCAAATGGCTCTGCAGCAGTTGTTCACCAGTTGCCAGTGCAAATTGTGAGAATTTTGCAAATCAAGCGTCAATGTGGCAAACTACACTTAAAGTCAGACCACTTCTGATTGTGGGTAGTTGGTGCAACAAAAAAGCACTTACCTTGCTGGTGTAACCTCTACAGCCTGGGCTTCCTGGCCAGCATTATAGACCAGAGCAGGTTGATCAACTGGAGCCCTTTCAGGAGGGAAGTCCAGAGGGGATATACATGGTTTGAGAAAAGACCCTTCTCCCTAGCACACAACGATTGAAGGACCTCACCATCTAGTGGGTATGAGAACCTCATGGTGTGGTGAGGACAAGGTAGTGCTCTTCTGCTGGCGTGGTACCCTCAGCATTACAATTAGTAGAGATGGTGACCTCTCCACCAACAACATTCACAGGGGAACTTCCAAGACCACCTCCAGCAGCATTTGGAGCCAGCTGAGCTGCTGAAGGCACATTGGTCTGAGGCTGAAGTACAGGAACATAGACTTTGTCTTGGGGCACATAGGCATGAGGCCTCTGCACTGGAGCTTGCTGCTTTTTCACTTCTGGTTCACAGAGGGTGCAAAACCACTGCTATACACCCAAGTCAGCCCTGGCCCACCACACACTTCACCCAAGAAAAAAAACAAATCCAGAGTAGCCTACAAAATCACACAATGAACAAAAATCTAAAAAAAAAACAAGACAAATATTCTAATTTACTTGGAAAAACAAATAGAAACATTAACTGTTTATCTGAACATCAAGTCAAAACAAATGGCCATGTTGAATATAAAGAAAAACTGGCTGCTGCAACAATACCCAAGCTGTAACTTTCAACCACCCAAGCAGGGCTTAACTGGCTTCAGCTGATTGTAGTTGTTTTGTGTGTGCTCAGCTGAGGTGGATGACTGCAGCTTCAGAAAGTAAATGTCCTACAATGTGGATGGCTGCCCCTGTGCACACTTAATTTCACTGATTGGCTTTTCACCTGGCAGAAGAGTTGGGCTATTTAGACTTGAAAATATTAGTCACTAAATGACATCTGGTAGGGCTTTTGCTTCCTCAAGTTGCGCTTTTCAACAAAATCAACTATTTTCTGGCAATTTATAGGTTAGATGAAACAACGAAACAAGACAAAAATCGGACAGATAAAGGGATTTGTTTTTATACGAACGGCTATTTGGCAGCAGGGGGCAGTGTGTGTGTTTGGTTAGACTTTTCACGTAATGTTTGATTTATGTAAGTAGAAGAAGACGTTCCCTGAACCCAAACAGGAAGTTGCCTTGTTAGCATATAGCTGGTTGGCCTGCCTGCAGCTTATTCTGTTGTATCTGCACGAAATACAAACGGTTAGTGTATTGAGTTTTAATTGTCATCATACACAGTGATTATACCATGGCAGCTCCAGGAAGTACTGGGGGTGAGATGTCCAATGGCCAGCTAATTCAACAAGTAAGTATTCCACATATTGCTAATCAACTTTTGATGGAAAAACACCCTGCTTAGCGACGTCAACCAACGTAATTTAACAAATAAACTGAATCATGATGGACATGGTTATTATACATCGCTGCAACCCTTTAAAACGTCTCTGACATTTTCTGATGTGATAATGACAGCATATTTTTGTTGTCGGTAGTGGAAAGCCCCCCTCTCCAGTTGTGTATTGAGCTCTATTTGCCAACACATCGATTGAAGTGTTTCTCTTCAATGTCAGTGAACAAACACAGAACGACAAATATTTTCTGTTTATATGTGCTGAAAACTAACCTGTAAAATGTGTCTCGCTCATGTGCATTCTCTTAACAGCTCGCATTGCTGAACTGGTTGAAGTCTGACAGCGCTCAGAGTAAAGAGATCCTGGCGGCCATCACCCAGGTGCAAGTGGCACGAGAGATATTTAATAGATTGACCGGAGGAGATAAAGTGGAGGCCTATAAGGTGAGCACTGTGATTTTTTTTGTTTGTTTGTTTTTTGTTGACGTTGTTTAATTAAATATTGAGGCTGGTTAGTGTATTGGCTAATCGAAAGTGTAAACAACCAGTAACATGGACACCCCATCACAACTTGTAATTACTGAAACTTTCTAATAGCTATTTGGATGTATATAGTAGGAATAGTAGTTTGTATTAAGGTATTTATGGTGTATGTATTCACATGTAATGTGTAAAGTTGAAATTATATATCATCATAAACTGTAACAACTCATTTCAGAGCAGGTTTTAGGTTTCCCCTTTTGACCTATAAAGTCTAATGGACTTTCTGGTCTACTAGTCTTACCATCTGTCAATACAAAAATCAGCTGGTGATGGAGCATCTGCCTTCCAAGCATACAATGCCTGAAATGTTCTTCCATAACATGTAAAAGATGCAAACACAGTAGATACGTTTAAATCCAGGCTAAAACCTTTTTTTTTCCAAATTACTATGGGAATTGTGCCACCTCATATTTTAACATGCAGGCTATACTTTGTTTTAGGCTATATTTTCATTGTCATGTGTAGGCTATTATTTTTTTACTTTATTTTTTTGTTTTAGTTTTATTGTACCTTCTGGGTGTTTAATTTAATTTAATATTATTGTAAAATGTATTGAGACCATTTCATATTGATCAATTTATTGAGTTATACATGTTCTCTCTCTCTCTCTTGCGCCTGCGAGAGAGAATGTGTTGTGTTTTGCTGAACTGTGAGCATAAAGTCACTCTAAGTCTAGAAAAATGTTTAACCTTTTATGTTTTCAAATGTTTTTTGTGTGCGTGTGTGAATATAGGTGCTACCACTGCAAAGCAATTGCCTTATTTTGGACAAATAAAGCGCTACTATTCTATAGTATAACCTCATAATGTCTTCACCCACAGAAAGAGTGCGTCCTGCAAGTGGCAGATTTTGTACAGAAGAATCCTAATGCCTCCCAAAAACAGCTGAATGATGAGGTGGAGAAGCAGGTCCTTATATTTGCTGCTCGAGTAGAGGCCCTCGACTCAGGATCTCTTATCTAAGTTTGACTGTTCTTCATGTACCTTAGGAAAGGATGGAAACAACTTCTGTCAAATTTTACCTTTGTTTTGTAATTCATACAATTGTCATATAGTTTGAATGAGATTTGGTATTATGTTTTTTTGTAACAAAAGTATTATTCATAAATGTTTGATTGTATCTGTATAAAAGATATTGGTAATACAATAACCAATTAAACATGTAAATACATAACACTGTTACACTTCTTTCCTGTGTTTTTGTTTTGTTTAATTTTAATTATACTTTTTGCTGCTTCATATATTTTGTAGGTGCAATGGTGTTTAATACAAGCAGAAGTCTGAAAATAAAAGAAAAAAACTGACTTGCAACTGCTGGGGTCTGAAAGGTTTTATGTCTTTCAAGATAAGGGATTTTAAAAAGACTCACACTAAAATGTAGTTTAATGGACCTGCTACCACCTGTCCTCTCAAAAGTTAAAACCTACTCTACCATAAGATGTTAAAGTAGTCTTTTGTAAGATTATTCCATGTAATTTATGTGGAATTAAACATGGAATTGATTGAGTACACTGAAGACTGCTGATGAAGATGTGATTTGACTACGACTACTGCATAAAGAGAGAAGACAAGGAAGGTGGGGGTGGTGGAGAGAGAGAGACGTGAATGGAGAAGAAAGAAAAGCCTCAGTAATGGGTCTCTGGTCAGTATGCAGATTAGCAGAGAGCACCTGCAAGAGATCTTATTATAATGCAGATTCACAGCATCCCTTGATGACTTAAAAGGGTGGGAGCGCAACCACTGCTGATGAGCGCTTGTCTGCCTTAGTGTTTTTAAAGTACTTCTTGCCATATAGTTAAAAATGGATGGGGTGGGTGGGTGTGTGTGTGTGTAAGAGAGAGAGACAATCTGTTTCTCTATATATACATTTTCAAAACGGGGTAGAAGAAACACCCGTCTGCAGCCAGGTTGCTTTGATGCGGCGGATGTTTGGGGGGGGGTGCACCTGGGTTCTGCCAGTGACCGCTGCCTTAATGGCGGTGGGAGAGACCGTCCATGTGAGAGTGGGGGCCGGTGATGAAAGTCAGATTGAGCCAGGTCAGAGGGAACAAAGCACACCTTGTCCATTTCATCTGCTCCACATGCATCTCACACAGGTGACTAGAGAGAAGAGATTACAGCCTGACACTGTCATGGAGGTGTGGGGGTACACACAACCGTCTGGACTGAGCTTAGTCATGCGTGTGTGTAAAAAAAAGTATTAGTGTGCCATTTGGCAGTTTATGTGTGTGGGAGTTGATCCATTGTGGCTGAAAGAGAGGCAATCCGGGCCGGTGGCTCCCTGTGCTCCTGCTGATGAGGGTGATTTTACTATGGGAGAGGCACAGGCCTCTGATTACAAGTCTCAAGAGCCTCATAGCTGCATTTCCAAAATTTTGAATAATTGCAGCAATCAGTCATGCAATCTATCTCGCACCTACATGTACAGGCTCACACACACACACACACACACACACACACACACACACACACACCTACCCCCCCCCCCCACACACACACTATTTCCCACTCTCTCTCTCACTGTCACAACCCCAACCCATCTTTTCACCCCTCCCTCTTGTCTTTCTCTCTCTCTCTCTCTCTCTCTCTCACCTTTTTCTATTTCTGTCTGTCTCTGTCTCTCTTCACTTTCCTCTTCCACATACTCAGTATCTGTTGGTGGTGGGCAAACACGCTAACAACATCTGGAGTAGGATGACTCCATCTCTTTTGAATCACTGACGCACTTATGTCATAACACGGCGCATCAGTGTCTGATGCTGTTGCAGTTGTTGTCGTACTCAGGATGGATCGCCTTCGATGAATCGGAATACATAGCCAATAATTAATTAAGACAGTTGATTGCAGTTTAACTACAGGTAAGTTCTCATCATGAGTTCATTTTTCACGCAGAACAGATATGTAGATATCAAGTGCATCCAGCAATCTACTTTAAAGATGAAAGAAATCTTGACTGAAGATTGTTTTATTTATCTATATTTTCTCACATTTATGTAACAATACTTAATGTGCTATTTGCATGCGCATGTAAAAACAGTTTAATGATAATTCAAATTGTGATTACTTGCAGTACTCTGTTTTACCCCATTTTAGTACATGATACACCCTGTGTTTTCTACTTAAATTTATATTTTGAATGTATTTAAATAATATTTTAATCTAGTATTTTTCATATATTCTAATATTCCATTATTTCTGTTTGTGAGTCAGTGTATGGTGCCAAGACTTTCAACTTTGTTTAAGACTTACATTTCTCTATTTTTGGTATATAATAAAAATATGGTATATTTGGCATATAAAAAAAAAATCTTTCCATTACAGATATGAGATTCGCAGCTTGAAATAACCTGAAGAAAGAAACTGTCACATATTTCAGTGCTCTGCGGGGATGGACTGCCATCTAAGGTTCCATCACCTGTAATAGTATTTTGGTTTTTTGACAGCATCCAAAGCCAAGTGATTTGGTTGTCACAGAAGAATAGTGTACTGAGATTTTGTCCCTCTTTTCTTTTTAGATGGATGGGCATTCACTTCAAGGGTACTTTGTGTGACTGGAAAGAATGTGTTCCTTCAGATACGTCAGCAACTCATCACTACTAAGGATTTTCAACCTGTGATTCAGCTGTTTGAATGGCCTTCCTGTCAACAGTATATTACTTACTGGGTATGTCTCCATCATTCTACTAAATATTTTTATTTTTCACACAAATTTTACTTTTAAAGTGTTCATCTTATTTTTTCAGACATATTAAATAAGGAAAAAAGTCTTTAATTTGTTCCATCTAATTTGTTTGTGAATGTCACGTCTTGAACTTCATGTTGTAAGTGTAATTCTCTGTGTACATTTTTTGTGTCTGTTATTGCTTGTTTTGTCCCCGTCTGCTTTTGCTTCCGCCTGGCCATCAGCAGAACGAGGTGCTTGACTTTCCCCGCTGAGAGGCTCGGCCATGGTGCGGAAGCGGCAGAACACCAGCGCCACCTGTTGCTTTCCCGTGGACATGAACGAGGACAACGCCCGCTTCGGCCTGCTGGCAGCGCTCATCCTGGTGTACCTGCTCTGCGGCGCGGCCGTCTTCTCTGCACTGGAGCGACCGTCCGAGCTGCGCGCTCGACACCGTTGGGAGGAGCAGCTGGAGAATTTTACACGCCAACACGACATCAGCCTGCAGGCCCTACACGTCCTCCTGCGCCAGTACGAGGAGGCCAACGTGGCTGGCATTCGCGTGGACGCTCTCAGGCCACGCTGGGACTTCTCCGGGGCTTTCTACTTCGTCGGCACGGTGGTCTCAACTATTGGTGAGTTAAAAGAACTAAGTTCTTTTAGTTCTTTGATCCCATGGGAGCCAAAGCTTGACCTGGGGTCCTACCTGCTTCCAATTACTCAGAAAGGCTCCTAATGTTTGGTGAGTCTAAAAGAATTCTTCATATTCTTTCTTTTTAAATAGAGAACTTGGGTTATTTTGAGTCTTTGGTAACTGCTGTGTATTGAGAAACAAAATCAAGTTCATGTCATGACAATTGTGTGCATTGTGGTTCAGTCTGGAAAGCTCTCTGTGTCCCTCTCTCGTAAACATTGGGATGACACACACACACACACACAAACACACACACACACACATATATAGACATGTTGTCAAGAAAATTCTGTCTGTCAGTGGTTTGTAGTTCTCCTGTCATCTTTTTGACAGGTTTTGGGATGACAACCCCGGCCACCATTGCTGGAAAGATTTTCCTGATCTTCTACGGGCTGATTGGGTGTGCGGCCACCATCTTGTTCTTCAACCTCTTCCTGGAGCGGATCATCACCATGCTGGCATACATCATGCGCTGGTGCCACGAGAGGCAGCTGCGGCGCTCCGGCGTGGGGGGCGTGGCGGGTGTCGGCGGGGGTGATGGCGAGGAGAGCCGGAGCCAGCAGGACGACAGCCTGGAGGGCTGGAAGCCGTCGGTCTACTACGTGATGCTGATCCTGGGGGTGGCCGCCCTGCTGATCGCCTGCAGCGCCTCGGCCCTCTACTCCAGCATGGAGGACTGGGACTACTTTGACGCGCTCTACTTCTGCTTCGTGGCCTTCAGCACCATCGGCTTCGGCGACCTGGTGAGCAGCCAGCGGGAGGGCTACCGGGCGCAGGAGGCCTATCGCCTCGGCAACTGCCTCTTCATCCTCATGGGAGTCTGCTGCATCTACTCGCTCTTCAACGTCATCTCCATCGTCATCAAGCAGACGCTCAACTGGATCCTGGCCAAGCTGGAGTGCCAGCGAGCGGCGTGTCCGTGTCTGCACAAGGCCCACGGACGCAGGCGGGGCAGGTGGCGGTGGCGGTGGTGGTGGTGTTGCTGCTGCCGCCCTTGCCTGCCCTCGGAGCGCCGTGGCCCGCACCCCGTAATCGGCCACGGCAGGGCCAGGGTGCACAAGCGCAACGCCGTGCATCCAACTCCTGCGCATGAGGCTGCCGGCGGGAGGCAGCGCTACACCAATGCCTCCGTGGAAACGGTGTGCGACAGCGAGACAGATGGAGGGCCGGGGCCCGAGGCGGGACACTTGGCCGGACGCCGGCTCTCCGGGGAGATGATCTCTGTCAACGACTTCATGGCGTCCAACAAGGTGTCCCTGGCCATCCTGCAGAAGCAGCTGTCGGAGACGGCGCATGGCAACCCACGGCAGAGCCACGTGCGACAGAATGGCTTCTCCGGTGGTGTTGGCGCCTTTGCCATCATGAACAACAGGCTGCAGGAGACCAGTGTCGACAGGTGACCAGTGTTAACACGTGACCAGTCTGACTTCCGCCGGTCGTCAGTAAATAGTCCACATGGAAAACACTCTACAAAACATAATATTTACCACTCACTCCAAATCACCAAAAACCTGATATAGATCTGGGATTAATCCCAACAATGTTATTGCCTGACAATCTGTCAGTATTCTGCCCAGATTTCTTTAGGTCTCCACTAAAGAAAATAATGTTTGGCCAAAGGTTCCTGCCTCATTGTACATGTGTATCACATATGAGCAGCTCGTGTTAACTTGGTGTCTGAGACATGTAATAACACTTCTCTTGTGAGGAAGAAGAGGATGATGGGGGGGGGGGGGGGTTTAAACACCGTGTCTGAGTTGAGACAAAAGGAGAGAGAAAGCAGCAGCATTGTTGACGCCACTCCTGTCGTGATGATCCGAGAGAGAGGGTCACTCGGCACCTGAAGTGATTGGCTCGTGAGGCATGCAATCAGCGGGCGCTCGGACAGAGACGCGCTCAGGCACCTCTTCAGCTTGTTGAGCCTGAGGCAGACTGATTTACAAGAGCCGCGGACACAAGGTCCCCAGAGACCCCCGTAGCCGCTCGCTTGGGAGAAATATAAGATAGAGAGCCTCGAGAAGGGTCACCTCCTTTAGAGTCACTGCTGTTTATCTTTCACTTGTCCCCGCTGTCTCCTAAACAAAACAAAAACAAGACACTACTGTGTACACAAATGCTGAAAAGTGTTTTCACCTCAGTGGTAGCTGTAGGCAATATTAGCAAAAGCATAAGGTATAAGGAAAGACTTATTTTAGTGATTTATGGATTTATGCTCAATATAAAATTGGTATGACTGGTAATGGTTATAATAAATGATATGATTATTCCAATAATTCAAAACAAGAGTAGACTGACAAATAGATTTCAGGGAAACCAACTAATCTGATGAAAATAGATAGATGAAAAATGGACAGATATCAACACAATGCAATATGGCACAGACTTGTACTTACGGCATGGTAACAATTATCCCCATGGAACAAAGTGGAAAAAATAGACAATTTTCACCTACAATTTAATTTGTTTAATTTATTTATTTGAATTGCATTGGTTCTACAAAGTACACTGCATTCATTCATGGCTTTAATGATAGTGTATTCAGCAGAGAGCAGGGGCGGTAGAACTAGCATGTCTGTGTAAAGCCATTAAAGGTACTATTAGCCATTTTTAGTGTTTTGTAAACACATGGCACTTTTTGTGTGTTTAATGCCTCCTCACAACAGGCATGTGGGCAGTCTGTTCCTGTTTCTCAGACAATACTGAAGTAGCGGTGAACTACCTTCCTTGAATGTTTATTTAGTCCTTGGTTTGAGTATGAAATGAGTTGTGTTGAACTAAAGCAGGGGTGCTGCTAAGGGGGGAAGGAGGGTAGATCAGGGACAAGGACAATTCAAGGGGCCCAGCACTTCACAGGGGCCCAAAATGGACTGTGAACAGGCTGTGATGGTTGGGGTGGGGGCCCAAAATTATTGTCTTTTAGGGGGCCCACTATGTCTAGCAGGGCCTCTGGACAAAAGTGACATCAGAAAACAAAATATCCACTAGTATCACTGATGGCACATATGGTATGGTTAAAATCTTGGGAAGTGCATGCAATGACACAAAGGGGTCTGTGTGGGGGGCTTGCAACAGCATAAAAGGTTATGTGTGTCTGTGTGCCTATGGAGTTGGACGCCCTTAAACTAGGCTAAGAGCTAACAAAGAGACAGGAAAAACACAGTCTTGTTTTGCAATTTTGCTTTTATGTTTCCTAAATCACTGATTGTGATCAATCATCTTAATACAAGATGGGTAACAATGCACGTGAAACATTTTCCACACTTTATAACAATGTATTAGTTATCATGGCGCATGTTTAAAGGTAATGTCTCCACCCATATCTGTAACCATAACTTCATAAAGATCATTAGTACACTTCATGCAGACTGGAAGATCATGAAATGTCAACTATATACTAAGGTTTTACCATCAGGAAGAATTAAATTTGTATCCATTGCACAAAACATACTTGAAAGCCTCATAAATGCAATGAAAGCAATGTATTGACAGAGAGACGACAAATACTGAAGGTTGAAGGCGATAGCATTGCCTCTCTACTTAGAACTAAAATATAACCAGTGCATGCCTTGGACAAAGTCCCGGGAAAAAATATATTCCTTTACGTTTACCAAGGGGTTTACAGTGAACTTCACTTGCACAACCTAATCTCTGTGACAACATGATGCATATCAAAGGAGAAAAGTCTCACAAAAGACAATTATTTCATATAATAATGTCATCAGTTTGGGGATTACAATCCAGTACCGATCTTTACTGAGTTATAACAATGGGAACACTGTGTTCAGTAAAGCCATTGCTTAGCCCTTTCCCTCATCCAGATGGACTGCATGTGTTATAGATCTTGTTGAGACCAGTCCTGTGGTATAGCTGAATCTGTGACAGGTCTGCTGCAAATACAGCCCGTATCTGGAATGCGTCTGGCCCAGATTTGGCACTGATCCATTCCAGGTGTGACTCCAGATTCTAATTCTGATTCTGATGTGGCGTGGAAGGTGGTTGTGCCTAATCAAAAATCAGATCTGTACCAGGGTTAGCTGATTAGGTACATCTACAATGGTTTTAGTTTCATCCACACACATTATGTAATTTAAAAACAAAAAAAATGAAAGTAAAAATAATAATAAAAATAAAATAAAATGAAATAAAAAAGAAAGTCACTTCCACATCAAATATCACATATGTCAGTGTGACATTTGAGAAATTCTTGTGCAAATAATGAATCCTCTTGTTTATTTCAGCACATGTGGGATTCTAACATGGTATTGGATAGTCCTTTGACATTCCACAGAGATGGATTATTACAATTAGAAGGACTCTTCAGCGCCACCCGTTTCCTGTACACAAACAAACAAAAATTAACTTTATAGCCATAAAGTGGAAAGAGACTTAAAATAAACACCAAGTTTATTTAGGCCTACAAATATTCAACAATAATTTGATTTAATATGAAGAGGTTCGTTAGTGAGCAAATTAATTATCCTAAAATGAATATGTCATGTTAATATATAACATCCCTGTGCAATCTAAGAGAAAATAGTCACTTAAAAAATGTAATTATATTTTAATTGAAAGAAATCACATTTTTCACAAGGGTGTAAAGCATGTAACATTGACTTCTTTGTTATTATAATGCAACAGCAGGCCATCCTTGCCTGGAGAAAAATAGTGTTATTTTTTAAGGAGACTTACCTGAGATAACCTCAGTTTGCGTGCTTCCTTTTGCTGGTAATAAGCAGATATGATGCAGTTGCGTCTGTAATACAAACAAAGACTACCCATAAGACACCAAATCTGACAGCTCCCAAGCTCCATCAAAAGCAATGGATAAAATAATTCATATTTTTATTCTTTAAATAATATAAAAAGGTTTTATTTTATAGTTCTTTTTTAGTGTATCTATATTTAACAATATGTAATATTATGTACTTACACTGTACATACCTAACCCCAACCCTGTGATACAGTGTAAGTACATAATGCTACATATTGTGACACGCTTTGTTACGCTGTATCTAATTGATGTAACAGTATAATAAAGTGTAACAAAATAAAAGTATTGCCATCAATAAAACAAGATCCTGGGGAGTGTCTGTCCATGTTATGTAAATGTAGTCTCAGTGGGTGTTGAATTGCACAGCTTATGTCTTCTATAATTTTCTCAGTCTGTGTCTTCATGAGCAAGCACTCACTTGCTTTGGAGACCGCCCCCTGGTGGCAGTCCTGGAATTACCGTTGAGGCCAGAACTGTAAGGACCGACAGCAAATCAGGATCCTCCCCTCTGCCGCTCAGCTCCTCGAAGATGTCTGCCACAGAACAATAAACCAATAAGCACAGAAAATGTATCAACTCCAAACCAGAACCCATAATATGTGATATCATATTAGTGTTTATAACATTATGAGATCACTATGATGATGATGATGATGATGATGATGATGATTATCTTCTACATATCTGTAATATCTCTACTACTGCTCTTGCTATTATTGTCTGTAAAATCATATATTACAGATGTTACATGATGTTACAGAGACTGGCTGATACGCCTGTTTACAAAACATTCCAGATGCACCCACTTCATACAGACTGTGACTCTAGAGTAAGGCTGTTAGGATTTTAATTTGGCAGCCAGATAATTTGTCATCATATTTTGAGCCTCTAGGTTTGTCTTATTCCCAAAGGCAATGCTCTGTATGAACACTGCTTATTTGGAGTGCACACACACTTAAACGGTAGGGTAGGTGATGTTTTCCTAGAGCACATTTTGCTATATTGCTTAAAATCCCCTTCACACCCTGTGGGACGGACAGGACTGAAAACACACCACCCAATCATTTTAAGGTGACTCGCTTGATTGAATGGTGATATGTGATTTTGGGGGGAAGTCTGAAGACAGGGGTTTGGACTTTGAGACTGTATTTTCAAAATGTAGCTTGCTCAAACCGTTTTTCCAGGCTCTTCTACCCTACCTTTAACAGACAGCTTAAGTACTGCAAGGAGCAAGTAGCCAAATTTGACAGGAGAGGAGAATGGTTGAATCAGACCTGCAGACTGCACTTGTTTAATGGCTGCTAGGAGTGTTCATTCAGGACTACACTGTGGCTAACAGGAGTGTTTATGTAGGACTATGCTGGTATAGTGACTATGTTGGTGGAGTGTTCTGTAAGAACTGCACTGTTATATCGACTTAGCCTGGTAAACCAGCACAGATGTTCTGTCTGTGGTTTCATTGACATGGTTGTCTCAGGCAGTCTGACCAATCAGTGAACAATTTCTTCCTGGAGGTGTAGACTCTGTTAAAGTTTAAAACACTCCCTCTGTTTGCTGATTGGTCAGGCATGTCAATGAAACCACAGCCAGACCCTCTGTACGAAATTAAGTACAAGGGGCTAGTTTACCAGGCTAATATCAGCTGGCTAGAGTGTTTATTTAGGACCATTGTGGAGTGTTTATTTAGGACTACACTGCCTTACCATACAAAGCCAAAAGGCAGTAACTACATATGTTGTCCAAACTAAATTTAAACTGGAAATTGACTTTTTAACACCTCTTTTGTTTTGTAACTAAATCTGTTGCTTCTTCCTATTAAGAAAGTACATAAATGCATCACCAGTGTTATACAAACAACATATTTGACTGAGCATTTTGACAACATTTTGGCATTTTTCTCAGTTTCAATGTTCATGTAGTTACTGCGCTTTGCCTTTGTAGGGCAGCATAGGAGTGTTTATTCAGGACTACACTGTTACAGTGACTGATAGGGGTATTTATGTAGAACTGCACTGTTATATCGGCTGGCAGGAGTGTTTATTTAGGACTATGCTGCTTCAGGCCAGTGAACACGGGTCCCTGCTGTGTGCCGCCCACCTGCCACTTTAGACTCGAGCAGATCCTCCAGCTCAGCCTCCTGGTGTAGTGCCTCAGGGGACAGCTGGGGGGCAGCAGGGGAAGCACACCAGGATCACGCTGATGTTGTCCAGGCTGCCCTGGGAGGGGAACAGGGACATTGAGTAGAAACACAACATCAGAAACTGCTTTAACAGACAGAGAGACAGAGAGAGAGAGAGAGAGAGAGAGAGAGAGAGGAAGAAATAGAGAGAGAAAAAAGAAAGCGAAAACCCAGATGGAGGACATAAGAGCATAAAAGACGCACTGCAGATCCCAGTGACCCAGTACAAGCAGCCCTCAGAGGAGAGCAATGGGGGAAAAGCTGAACGGCCCATTTACAAAACAAACAAACAAACAAACAAAAACCAAGACAAGCTCTGATTATTTCGGGGGTAAAACACCCAACACTAGCCTGACAAGCCAACCCACATCAAATTGTGTGGTCTGGCCACGGTGGATAGGCCAGGTGCAATTCAAGGGGTGGCATCAATGGCTGTCTTTCAGACTGCCTCTGCACGCAACAGGATAGTGCTATGAGAGCAACAAAGCAATGAGAGCAACAACCTTGTTTACCATAGCACTACACCAGTGCACCATCGCAGCCCTGTCGTCACTGTGGTAGGCCCGAGCCCCAGCGACTCTCTACAAGGACAAGGAACGATGTGACTGGTCCAACCAGATTTGGGAGAAAAGCTACTGAACTTCAAGGGGAAGACCCTACCCTGCAGGATAGAAACTTCAATAGCTACCGCTAAGGTACGTCTAGATTTCTAGGCTATTCCAAAACCCCACACAGTTAGAAGGGAACTCCATACAGTGGTTCTACCTGTGCACAGGTGTACTGGTGATTTCACTGATACATACAACACAGTCATACTGTATAGAATCAGATGGCACAGTGAAAGGACAGATTCGATGGTACAACTTATACTGTATTGAGATGAAGGATCCACCTCTGGATAACACTAGGTAAGGCACTGTGGGAGGGCTCAGAAGATAGGTCTGCGGGCCTGGCCCAGATCCAGTTATTAGGGCCCCCTCCCCCCAACAAACCCTATGGTTTTTAATTGACTGCCCCCACCCCTCGCAGCTGGGCCCCACTAAGCTTTTATGTTTCTCCCCTCTTATGGACAGCCCTGTGTGTCTGACACCAGTCGCTGAGTCAGAACCTTCAGGGAAGAAGAGAAAGTAAAAGCGAACAAGATAGAGAATTAAACAGGAAGTGGAAGGATTACTCATGAGTGAAACAACAAAAGCCAAGTATCTTAATAATTGCGTGGGCGTACATGAAAAATCTAGCCCAAAGCCACAGAGTGAGTGTGTTAGTTCTGTACATCAGGCTCTTTCATTTTGGGTCGTGTTTGCTGTGATAATTAAATACAGCAGCCAGAGAAGGCTAAAAGCATTAAAATGCTCAGTCTTAAGTCAACAAGATTAAAAGTGGAGGATTAGGATCACATGGCCTCACAGTGGTGTGGCGCTGGGTGATGTTGTCCCCAGAGGGGCTCAGACTAAGACCCCACGCGTGAGTTGTGTCTGTGACTGAGTCCTATGAAGTCATCTGTCTATCTGTCAGTGCTGTTAGTATATAGACTCCCAGTCTGCAGTGGCAATCACCTATCTCCCAGGCCATTACACCCACTCAAGGGAGTAGACTGTGTGTGTGTGTGTGTGTGTGTGTGTGTGTGTGTGTGGTGGGTTTTAATGGGTCTCAGCACTGCAGTCTGGTACTAGCTCTGCCCTGTTCTGCTTTTCTTCGCTGTGCTGCTGCACTGTGATCAAACGAAATGGCCTAATCTCCAGCCCTCAGCACTAAGAATAGGGAGGGATTTGCTTGTGTGTGTGTACGTAACCACAAACGGGCCTTTAAATCGAAACCCATTACCCGGGGCTACCAGGAATGCTGCTGTGGCAGAAGTAAAGAAGAGGAGAAGCAGAGGAGCCACAGAAAGAGCTGGAGACAGAGAGGATGGAGGAGGAAGGGGAAAAGAAAAGACATTTTCAGGTCACCGCACAGCCTCCTCTCTCGGCCAGTCATCTCTCTGGCCCCATTACATAACGAATGTCAGGCGGGGAGATGGAAGAGTTAGTGCACTGGTGTCCCCTTGAGTCCGCATATGCAGGCCACCATGCTGAGCCGCTAACAGGTGGTGGCCGGTTAAAAGACCAGACTAATGTGGCTGGAGAATTATTCACTGCCTAGAAAAGTCACTCTGGAGGGCCCTGTTCGCAGTAGTCCTGACAGCAAAGGATGGTTTGGTTCATTATCCCAAATCTTTGCAACTTTAGATACACAAGTATACAAGTTTCATGTCATCAACCCATATGCAATTCATTGTATCATTGTAATTTAATAGCCTGGTAAACCAGCCCCTTGCACTTCATTTCATTTCAACTTCAACAGAGTCTACACCTCCAGGAAGAAATTGGTTGCTGATTGGTCAGGCAAGATACTGCCTAAGACAACCATATCAATGAAACAACAACCAGACGCTGTGTACGAAATGAAGTGAAGTACGAGGGGCAGTTTTACCAGGCTAGTAATGGAAGGAAATCACTTTTTGTTTCAAATGTTTGGAACAACGATGTACTGCAATTTAACACCAGCTGAAAAAAAGGTGAAAGGTCAAGGTCATGTCTCCTGCCACTGACCTTGTAGAGGCAGAGGTCGATGATCTGAGAGCAGACCTCCCTCAGGTCGGTGCAGACGCGTAATCGACTACTGACAAACTCGCAAAGCTCGTCGTTGCTAATGGTGTCCCAGACGCCGTCGCAGGCCAGCACCAGAAACTCGTCAAGCGGCGAGCGCTCCACCACCGTCACCTCGGGCTCCGGCGACACCATCTGCTCGCGCGCCGACCGCCACTCCACCGTCTTGTAGCTGAAGTCGCCGAGGGCGCGCGGACACGGCCAGGGAGCCGTTGACGCGCTGCAGCGTGACGGAGCCGCCCGCCCTCTCGATGCGCTCCTTCTCAGCCGGGCTGAAGGGCTTGTGGTCGGCCGTGGAGAAGGCCACCCGCCCGCCGCGGCACAGCAGGGCCCGGGAGTCGCCCAGGTTGGCAAAGTAGATGCTCTGCGGCGTCAGCATGGTGGACACCACCGTGGTGCCGCCACGCTCCCAGCCCTCACGCGTGGCGATGCTGTGCAAGTGTTTGTCCATGTTGAGGAAGCCATCTTTGATGCCATCTGTTACTCGCTCCATATCCTCCTCCGGTCCGATGGGGCCTGAGAACAGAGATTTATTTGTAACATTTCATTGACACTTTTTTCCATTTTGCAGACACCTTTATCCAGGACCACATATAGTAGGCTTGAGGCATGAGATGTTTCTTCATTTGCATTTGTTATCCTAATTATCAAACCCTCTACAGAAATGTTTACCAGTTAAGCCTGGAGATGATTGGACATTGCTGGATGATCATTTTCAATGATAACTAGCAGTTTAGCTTGGTGTTCATATTGCTGAAATTTTTGCTCTGCAGTAATAGATCTTGTTCTATTTTACTGCCACACTGAGCAGATGTTGAGACATTTGTGTGTGTGTGTGTGTGTGTGTGTGTGTGACTTAATGTGGGCTGACAGGTAGCTAAGGTTTTTGTTTACAGCGCCTTAGTCCATTCCTGATGACAGCTGTGTCCCCACTGTGGCCCATGCCCAACACTGACTCGGCAACAGGCCGCGCACAGATCTGTGGGCTCCATGCCAAATCGGGGCTGACTGTGTGTCAGAGTTAGCTCCTCTCCATGTCCTGATGGCATAATCATATCATTATGTAACATTCAGTGACCATCTGATGAAGGTCCATAGATGGGCCTGTGTGCAACACTGCTTTACATAAGTGCACAATGAGAAATATGTTTACGTGCATGCAATATTATGTAACTGAAGTAATGACAACAATATGGAAAAATTATGCAAAGTGATCCGCATCGCGGCAGTTTAATTACATTTATCTCCACTCCTGAGATGAAATGTTATTAGAAAATGACGTCAGCCCCCAAGAATAATTACTGAAGTGATTTAGCATTTCTTATCAAGCAATCGCACGTGATTTACACCCTTCTCTTGTAAAGGCGCGAGGCCTCATTACCACAGCAAAATCTCACACTTCCTCTCTTCACACTTCACTAGCGGCAGTGCTGAATAATCTCCCGACTCGGTGTGTGCAGCATGGAGAGGGTGGTTAAGTACCCACCTGTGTCCACGATGTGTGTATGTGTGTATGTGTGTGTGTGTGTGTGTGTTGTGGGTACACACCCCTATACACACAACCCTGTGGCCAGGATGTGTGTGTGGGGTATGGCATGGCATGGCGGCATTGGGCAGGATGTGTGTGTGTGTGTGTGTGTGTGTGTGTGTGTGTGTGTGTGTGTGTGGTGTGCCAAGGCTGCATACTCACCTGTAGCCAGGATGTGTGTTTGGTGTGTGTGTGTGTGTGTGTGTGTGTGTGTGTACCAAGCCAATGCTGCGTACTCACCTGTAGCCAGGATGTGCTCCAGCAGGTTCCTGGAGCAGTGCTCTGCCACGGCACTGCCGGCGTGCCCGTCGTACACGGCAAAGAAGCCCCAGTCGGCCAGCGTGCCCCCCAGCTGTGGGTAGCAGTTGTGGAAGTCCTCCATGCTGGCCCTCCAGCCTTGCATGCAGGCGCAGGCAAAGGTGACGCCCCAGGGCCCGCAGCCCTCTTCCAGCAGCTTGTCCAGCACGGGCCGGTCCAGGTAGGGGCTAGGGATCACCCCCCCTTCCTCCTCCGCCGCCTCCTCGCCCTCCGCCTGCTCCCCGCTGCTCCCTCCTCCGCCGCGGCCCCCTTTGAAGAAGGAGCTCACTCGTTTCTCCGTCTCTTTCACTAGGTGCCGCACAAAGGCGGGCATCTCCACACTCCCTTTCTTGGCTGTCCTCATTGTGTTCCCTATCCCTTGCTCTTGCTCTTCTCTTCTCTTTCCCTCTCCTTTCCTCTCCTCTCCTCTTCTCTTCACTTCCTCTCCTCTTCCCTCCTCTCCTCTCCTCTCCTCTCCTCTCCTCTCCTCTCACACTGCCTCCCCTGGAATTATAACTCTCTCTCTATTTTTCCTCCTTCTGTCTCCTTTTCTCTCGCTTATCTGTTTCTCTCTTGTAGCTTTTTTTCAGTGCACCTCCCTGGTCCTCAGTGTATAATTTCTTGACAGGATGATGTCAGCCTTCCCTTTTCCCCCGACTGATGCATGCTTGTTTCCGTAACAGAACCCACAATCATGCCGTCCATCTCTCAATGGCTTTTGAAAATGTCATCTAATGATTATTCATCTCGCTTCCCTCTCTCTGCATGGCTCAGTTCCTGGCTCTTTTCTCCGCTCTCTGTCAACACAATTCCCTCTCCTCATCGCTCTCCCTCTGCCCTGGCTTTCTTCATGCTCCTCCCTGATTGGGCCGTCTATTTCTGCCCACCAATCACATTGCTCTGCCCTCCCCACCCACACATGCTCACACACAATCTCTGTTTCTCACTGGCGTGTTTTATCCCTTCCTCCCTCCCTCCTTTTTAGCTCATCCTCTCTCTCTCTCCCGCTCCCTCTCTCTCTTTCTCTTGCTCTCTCTCTCTCGCTCCCCCCCTCTCTCACTCACTCTCGCTTCATCATTATTTCTCACACTCTGCCTTTGAACCCTGTTAATCTCCACATGTGATGTGTGTGGATTACCCAGGTCTCACCCCACCAGATTACAGAGCCAGTCTACAGTATTTCATAACAGCTAGCTAGCTTAGGGTCTGGAGTCTGCACACAGCATTTGCCCCTCAGCACGTGCTACTGTTATTTCTGTCTTCCTCACTGTGTTTTTTTTTGCCTCATTTGGAAAGCTGTCTGATGCACAGTTATGCATGAGTCATGTACAGAAGCGCACTTTGCCTTGATGATCTTAACACTTTACACGCTAACGATGGCCCTAGTGCCTTGTTTGTAGACATTATATAATAAATCAGTACACGAAAAAGAGAAAGAGAGTGTGTGTTTTTTTTTAATCGTATCACATGATTTGGTTTTTGACTCGCACCCAAACAAACGTCTTAATCTTAGGAGCAGAGCGTGCCTGTTGTTCTTAACCACCAGAAGCCATGAGTAGAGTCTGTGAGTGATGCACTGAATCGACGTGGGATCTTCAGGCCTGCACACTTATTCTTAGAGAGTGGCTCTTATGCAATGAGGTAGCTGTAGTCATGCTGAAGGGGTAGGTTACATGCATTATGTTGCTGTGTGTTTTGTTGTGTGTCCACAAGCAGACACACACAGCTGCATCTCAGTACTTGTTTGGATCTTACTCCACAAGCAGACACACACATACACTAGCACACAGACACACACACTATCTAAGACACAGACACATACACACAGTAAGAGGCACATACACACTAGCACACACACACACTAAGAGGCATACACACGCTAACAGACACACACAAAAGCAGACTCACATGCACACACATACACTAATACACTAACAGACTAAACAGACACAGACACACACATACACACACACACATACACACACACACACACACACACACACACACACACACACACACACACACACACACACACACACACAGAAGCTAGCAGGCGCACACCTGTGATGAATCCTTTTTCTCTCATGCTATTTTGGGTAAAGAAAAACAAACACCACCAAATGGACTGATCCACAACACGTTGTCCCATATTTAGCCCTGCCCCCTGTGAGCCCATGACACCTACCTTCCTGTAGCTTCACCAGTCTCTGGTAGAAGAACCGTCCCTTGGCCAGTCCTCTGAGGCCTCTCAGCTGCAAGTACATTATTCATCAATCAGGTCATCATACGCTTCCTCTGGCTCAACTATGGCACACACACACGCGCACACACACACACAATAACACCCAGCAGGCCTGGGGTTGAGCATTTCGGGTGTTGATGAGAGCGGGCGTTGGGCGGTAGACGCTGGGCGCTAGGCGTTGGGTGTTAGGCGGGGCGGCGTTCTTGCGGGCTCACGTCGCCCCCAGTGTCACGGGTCGCGTGGGAGGCGGGCGAGGGCTGGGGAGGCTCAGTCACGGCTGCTTGCTCGGTTGGCCTGCTGCAGGACATAGCGCTGGGTCTCTGGGGAGCCGCGACCTGTCTGGGAGTGCGCGTACACACACACACCACACACACACACACACACACGCATATACTCACACGCAGTCGTCTCAGGTTCCACCCACCCCCTGCTTAGGGAAGAGTGCCTTGAGCGCATGTGTGTAAGTGAGAATGACTGTATGTGTGTGTGTGTGTGTGTGTGTGTGTGTGTGTGTGTGTGTGTGTGTGTGTGTGTGTGTGTGTTTGTAAGTGAGAATGACTGTGTGTGTGTGTGAGAGACAGTTAGTATGTGTGTACAGTATGTGGAAAAGAGCAAAAGAAAACAGATACAGACGGACAGTCAGATGAACAGACAGAGACCCTGTGTGTGTGTGTGTGTGTGTGTGTGTGTGTGTGTGTGAGTGTGTGCGCCAAACTGTCTGTTTGAATTACTGTATTTATATGTGTATAAGTGCATATAATATTTGTATGTCAGTTTGTATGTGCATATGTGTGTATGTATGTTTATGTATATACATATGTGTAGGGGTGTGTGTGTGTGTGTGTGTGTGTATTGGTGTTTGTTAGAGCCGATACATGTGTATGTGTAACCCAATGTGTGTGTGTATGTGAGTGTGTGTGTATCTGTGTGTGTATGTGTGTTAGTGTGTGTGTGTATCTGGGTGTGTGTGTGCGTGTGTGTGTGTGTGTGTATGTGTGTGTGTGTTTCTGAAGATGGGGTGTCCAAGTTGAAGGGGTTATAATTAGGAGCGGGCTGCGTCTCTTCTTGCTGACATGGCTGGGGAGGCCAAAAAAAGCCCTTAAGGGTGGCAGGAGCCGCGGGCGGAGAGGGGCTTGGCGAGGAGGGAGCAGCTGCGATGGCCAGCAAAGGTGAGGAGCACACACACTCCACAGACAATAACAGGCATGCTACAATGCTACAAGAGGTGAACACTGGGGCAGCCATGTTGGGGAACAGGTTGAGGGCAGAGGAGGTGGGTGGTGGGGTTGGGGTTGGGGTTGGGGGGGTTTTGGGATGGGGCGGGGGGGAGTCCTCCCATATCTCCAGTGTGGTTTTTATGTCGGAAGAGCTGAAGGATGGATTGCTGCTGTGTGAACGGATTTACTGTACTCTCGTGCGACCGAGATTTACAGACTTCAGCTTAAACTGGACACAGCATGCGTGTGTATGAGTGAGCGTGTGTGAGTGAGTGAGTGAATGAATGAGACAAAGACATATAGCCAAATAGCCAGAGATGGAATAGAGAGAAGAATTGAGTGAAGGTTTGGTGGGGGGACTTTGACTTCCTGAGAGGCTCCTGTGGATTTATTTTGGCCATGCGCGCTGGGGAGATCCTATCTGAGGCGTCCATGTTGCCGTGTCTTAGTGCAGCTTTGGGGGGGCTTTGGGACGCCACATTGATCTTTGTTGTGTCTAATGTAATTTTGCTCGGGGTCGGGTGTGCCTAATCAGACTGCTCCCCCGCTAAGATTTACACCCCGGAGTGGCGACGGATCAGCCGTTTCTCTCGCAGACCTGTTTTGATCTCTGTTTCACTTGCGACTGAACCTTCTGCAACTCCTTTTTAATTTACACTGCCGCAAGTGCATGACATTTAGTGATTAGATACAACATGAGGGCTTTTGTGAACTACTATGATACAAGTGATGTTAGAATATTAGTGACCGCCTTGTCCTTATTAACTGAGTTATAAACATTAGCCATTATGTGTTATTGGATGTGTCTAGTCCTACCCCTGACATTACTAAGGGAATATAACCTGCATTCAGCAACTCTAGCTATGTACAACACTGTACACAGTCCAATCAATTATGGTCACCACTGTAAACACTTTCTGTGGCTATATAAACAGCTTTACATTGATATATGATGTAAAACATCAGAATATCTCATTATCTCATCAGATGTTTTTGGAGAGTCATACTTCCCTTAATGTTTTATACAGGACTATGATGTCACACAATGGTATGCTGTTTTCACTGACCAAAACAGGAAAGCTATCTATTTGGCCACACACAGTCATAGAGATCATAGTGAAAGATACTAAATAGGGTGAATTCAGGAGTTCTGCAAATGTGTAAATTCTTCTGACAACAGGGGTCTATTCAAACCAGATGGAAGCATTTTTCAGCATAACTTGTCTAATCGCTGATGAGAGTGGAGCCCATCTAGCAAAACACAAGCTGTTGTGAATGACATCAGATTGTGAATGACGCTTACTGTTACAGAACTAGAGGATTTTGTGAGTCAGCAAGCTAACCAGCTGCTCTGTATGACTAGTCTCTGATGATCGGTTGCTTGTGGGATATTGGCCAGAGACTATAGACTGGTGTGATGGGTACCACATGCCGTTAGTGAGAATATTTAGGCACCAATTAGTTTTAGCCTTATAGCTAGCACTTGTCCCAAGATATGCCAAGGTCACTTTGTAATAAATAAACCTCAGATGCAGAGCATATTTAGATTTCCTTCAGTTAAATATACAAACGCCAGCTTACGTTTCATCCTATGTACTTACACTGAACCTGAAATTTAGGATTTGTATCTTTGCAATGGCCAATGGTCATTACATTAGGGTTAGGGTTATGGTTAGAGTTAGATACCGTGTGAGCACATAACATGTATGAACACTGTAAAAGGCACGTTAATATACTGCTAGCACTGGTCTGGTCACACCTGTGGGGGCAGGATTGTAGTGGAGGGGAAAACACAAGTAAACAGAGTTTACCCACCTCTTAAATTTCAGAAATAGAGTTTATCAACATCTTAGGAGAGTTTATCAACCTATTAATAGAGTGCATTCACTTACTAATACAGTTTATGGGACAATTTTTCTCCTTGTTATGAGACATATTTTTAAATATCTTTTTAAAACACCTGATGTTGTACAGCGTGCCAATTTCACTCACCAAATTCATAGTTTATTTACCTCTTATTTCACCACTACACCCCTGTGAGAGGGGATGATGATGTAGTAACCCTCACTGTTTGTTCTCCATTTTACAGCATTTGCTGTTACAGAGTGTAAGTTCCTGTAGCTGAACTATCATAGCAAGGCAGATGAGGTTTTTCCAAAGTCAAGGAAGCATACTCAACGACCACCTTTTTAAGGGCGCTACATCAGCAAACTCTGCCAAGCACTGTTTCAGTGTCAAGAATTCTCAAAAATTTGCACCCTCTATTTTGTTAAGAATTTTCTTCTGTGTTAACATTCATGGTGATGTTCACTTCCACAACAGGTAGGCTGTTCCAAAGTCTAGTGATCTGAATACTAAGGAGGGATCTAGCCTTGTCTTCATAGTACTTGACTAGCAAGGAAGCATTCTATAAAGTGAACATGGAATACAGTTTGGAATAAAGCAACAGACCATTGGGTCATTGTCTGATACCCAGGAAGTAAATAGTTGAAGTTTACTGTGTACCATGTTTTGATCAGCAAATGCAGACCTGTTTTGGTCAAGCTATTGGACAAGTCTTCACATGGAGTTTTTCCAATCTGTCCAGTGTGCAGGTTAAAAAATGTGGGCAGTTTCTGAGATCTGGTAAAGGCCTTGGACCATGTAAAACTGTTCTCAATACATAATTTTAGCCAATCAACAACACCGAGTGCCTGTGCATTAGTGAGCACTGAGGTATAGGCTGAATTTACCTGGATGTTTAGTTAAAATGGCAATACTTTTCAGACGGCAAATTTAAGGTTGCTATATGTCAGAAATGTACTGCAAGTACTAAAATCCAAGATTAGGGAAACATGTTATTTGAAATACTGTTTGACATGCTCATTGAAATGCTGATTTCAGTGCCAACAATCGTACAGTCAGAGTCATTGCATTTTAAACTTACTTTACAGCACACAAATCCTGATTTTGTGATTCTTCTTTTAGTCTCTTTCCCATGCATCTATCTATCTATCTATCTATCTATCTATCTATCTATCTATCTATCTATCTATCTATCTGTCTGTCTGTCTGTCTATCTATCTGTCTGTCTGTCTGTCTGTCTGTCTGTCATTTTTCTCTTGCATCCTCTGTGCTAGACCTAATATCAATGGCTTTTGTCCTTATTCCCTGTCCCCCTCCCACCCCCCTCAGTGATAGACCTGATCTACTGGCGGAGTGTGGGGAAGACTGCCACGGTCTTCACAGGCCTGGTGGTGGGCCTGGCCTGCCTGTTCCAGCTAAGCCTCATCACCGTGCTGTCCAACTCCCTGTTGACCGTCATGGCCATCACCTTCCCCATCAGCCTCCTGTACCAGGGCTTCACGCTCGTACGACTCAACGACGGATCGCACCCCTTCCAGTGAGTGTGGACTTGCATCCACAAGACAACACAGACTTACAAACACTTGGACCAAATGTACTGAGTACTTTAATAGGAGCACCATTAAAGCTCCACAAAAGTTAGACACTGACTGGGTAACTCAGTAACTCATATTGACACCAGCCATGGTCCTTAATTCATAGTATTGGGCATTAAAGTGGGTATTCAAATGTTATTGTCATATATTGTATAGTCTTAAAGCAACTACTCTGCTTGTAATAGAACTTTGGAAAAACATTTTTATTATTGTTATGTTGCTGCTGTGGCCACAAAAGCCTTGATGAGTTTATATCATGTGCGAACATGGCCGTCTTTGTGATTGACTCTCTTTGTGCTCTTTTATGAGGTCTCTACTGGATGAGGACTTGACACTTACAGATGAAACCACCATTCGGGTGGTTGAGAACATTGTTCTTCTGATCGCCAACGCTGTCACGGAGATAAAGAGACTCCTCTTTGTTGGGAATATCTTCGACTCAATCAAGGTGTGACACAGTCTGTGCAAAAAAAAATTACATAAATAATCACTGAGTATTCCCATCACTCCCCATAATTGTCAACAACCAATGGCTCTTGTCATTACTCACAAAGACTTGAAAATTAGGAGTTAGATTGTGAAAGTTCAATGCAAATATCTATGAATCAACACAACTAAAAATGGCCTTTTCTTAGTTTGGTATTCTTTTTGCCATAGTTTCTGGTGCTGCTGTACCTTCTGACCTATGTTGGTGACCAGACCAATGGCCTTACTCTGGTGATGTCTGGTAAGACAGAGCGTGCACTTCCTGGTACTCCTGTTGCTATAACAACATTGAAATGTTCGGTTTCACTCCCAGAAAATAGACAGACCAATAAAACAGTGTTCTTTCCAGAACTATAAGGTCTGTAGCAAAATGCTGGTGTAATGTTTGCACATTGTACATTTGTTTCTAAATGTCAAGCTAATGTCAAACAAGCATATACATAACATTTACACAACACTAATGCTGTTATGTAGTGCAACTATTTTAATGACTTCATTGTAGTACCATCAATGTATTTTGTAAAAAATAAAATAAAAGAAAAAACTTTTAAAAAGAGAAGAAACATGTAGAAACAGTGCTCTAAACTTGCATGTGTACTGTCAAATGTTCCTCGTCTTTGCACAGTAGTAACATTGCTATTCCTCTGGGCTCCTTATGCCACAGAAAAGTATGTTCATTAAAGACTGGTGCTTAATATGGGATATGTGTAGAATCTCATTTTTCTTTCTCTTTTGTGTCTTTCTACAGCGGTGATTTGCGCATTCTCTCTACCTCTGTTTTATAGATTGCAACAGGTAAGGAAATAAATCTTAATATGAGGAGGAATATACCAAGGAATTGCTTAACACATACAGACATATATACAGTATACAGACACACACACACACACACACACACACACACACACACACACACACACACACACACACACACACACACACACACACACACACCAACACACTTTATCTTTCTGTTCTGTTGTTTGTTACACAGGGAAGAATTGACAAGCTTGTGGCAGTGGTGCAGGATTCGCTAGACAGAGGCAAACTAGTGTAAGTAGTTCCTCGGTACTCTTCAACACGTGGGTACTTCACCTTGTACAAACTCAGACTTTACTGTTAATCTGCTGAACTTCAGCTTTAGTCTTTCTACTCAGTCTTTCTACCACCTTAACCAAGCCCAACCCCTAACCCTAACCCTTATTAGATATTCATTTATTGTTATTGTTAGAGTTTAAACTGGTAGCATACTTCTAACTGGCAGCTGTGGATGGAATAGAGGATAGTCCAGATAACATATGATCAACATTACTGTTAGATAATAATGTTTGACAGACTGGGTAATTCGACTTCAGAGACTAAAAGGCCATATGTTTGTTCCAACCATTTACAAAACCACCTGATTATAGTTAGCACACCTTTTGGTAGATGAGATAATCAGTAAAGTCACTTGTGCTCTGGTAGAAACAGTGCTGGGCAAATACACATAAACATTATATATGCCCATCTTTACAAGATTACAAAATAGTGTTTATTTGTCTTTTATGCTAGCCAATGTTACATACAGTATATGTGTAGTTTACCCACATTTGTTACCACTACATTACTTTTCCCTCTTTTAAAGTCAGGGTTGCCCACCTCTGCTATGCAAATAATGTTCAGTCCTTTTACCTGTCCAATGCTAACCACTCGTGTTCTTGCAGCCTGGACAGCGCCTACGAGCTGATCTACCCCCCTCCTGAACCCCCCGCCCCTGCTCCTCCCCCAGCAACAGTGGCGCTGAAGGCCAAGAAGGCGAAGTGATGAGGGAGGGGGTGGTGCGGACGAGCAGGCTGGAGGGCGAAGGAGTTTAGCATGAAAAGCCTTATTTCACCAGGTAGTCCCTGGTTTGACACAGGTGTGAGTGTCCTGTGGAAGATAACATACCCAGAGTCACAGAGGAGGGGTGACATGGGGTTGGGGTTGGGGTTGAGGGTGGGTTTTTAGGGGTGGGAATAGTGTGGTGTGGGGGTGAGTTTTGATGGATGAGTTGGGGGGTGTGTGTGTGTGTGGGGGGGGGGGGTGGGGGGTGGTAGGTAGCCAGAATCCTGGAAAGATTGGACAGAAATGGAGAATCTGTGAAAAACAAACAAACAAAAAATGTAAAATTGTCTTAATGCCCATACCAATGAGATACACACATATAATATGTATATGTCATTGAATGGGAGAGGTTTTAAGTTTTTTGGTTTAACTGTTTAATTTTACCACTGATCAAAAATGGTCAGGGAATTTTCACATTCAGAAAACGTTGTCTTAAAAACATCTTAAAATGTCTTAAAGATACATAGATACCCCTCAGCCTTTTGCAGTAACAGTACAGAATTTTACGGAAGGTAAACCGGCTGTGTATGGTGCTAGGAGGGACTAAAGAGAATCCCAAACAGCCCAAACAGTCTTTGACACAGACCTGAGCTGGATCTGAAACCAGCTTACGCAGCTACCACAGTACCTTGATTTCATTACACTGATTATTTCTGCACTTCAACTAATGACGTTCTCTCCAGCACTAATAAGTGCAGCTCAGCCATCCATGAAGGTGACTCCCCCGTGTTCATATGCCAAATGACTCTTATTTCTCTCAGCAGCCCTTTGTAATCCAGCTCCCAGACAAGTAATTAAAAGCAAGTCCTGTGTACGGAGCTGTTCTTTCGACTACTGTTTGTGTTATGCCACAGCCCTGCTGTTTCAGTAACATTGTCCTACCCAGGTTTAATGTCATGTCACACTATGTTAATGACTACCATTCGAAACAGTAATATTGTCTAGAACCCTGAAAGGTAACTCAAAATATCTAAAACTATGTGGCATGAATATAACTGTTGTCTAAAAAAAGAGTCACATTTCCAAAGTGCACTGTCCATGTGCTGCACTAAGCACTGCTTTATTAAGTAAATGATGCCATATGTATGTTTACAAAAGCATGTACTCTCAGTGATGATATCCTCATGTCCATATAAAGACCCTTACAAATTGCCTTGTGCTGAATGACAAAAAAACCCAAAGACTAATAAATAAAAAAACCGAAATCCAAACTACAATATTTTCATCATTATGGTGTAACATTAAGTATATCACGCCATGCCCATGAGACTTCTTATGTATTTACACTCTCTGTCATTTTGCAAAACGTTTGCACATTCTTCAGATGAAAAAAAAAACGAGGTCAAGAGCTGTCTTGCAGGATATTGAGAAATGACTACTTTTCCCCACAAGAGGGCGGCGTGACACATGAAATCGTTTGCTAACCCTCTGCCTTTGTTGTCGCCACAATAATTTGTGTATGTAATGTTTTGTATTACTCAGTTGAAGAACACAAAAAATAAACACGACACCTGACTAACAGCAACTGTGATCATGATGAGCCAGCACTGATTGTACATTTGGACACAAGTGTTAGTTTGTCACTTGCTTATATTTGTGATGTAACACACATTATGATACTAAACAGGTGTTATTGTTGCTCACTATGCATATGTAGCTAGTTTTAATTTTTCTAATGCGGTTCAAGTGGGGTGTTTTGTGTGTTTTCATCCAAGGTTGTAAAGAAATGAAATGCAGTTTGAGTATGTGGTGGGAGAAAGGGAAAGTAAGCTTACCAACCAGAACTAGTTGTGGGATGTAAAACACAACATGCGAGTTCATGAAACCGCAGGTCTTGGACCATTCAGCCGTGCAAACCGTAAAAGCATTTTCCGTCATGGTTTGTTTAGGCCAGTGATCTTCCAAATAAGACCATTATGTCAGACATTTTTAACTTTGTTGTAATTTAAACATTCTTTCAAGAGTTGGAAAGATGTAAGCAAAACATATACCCCACATGGAACAAGTGTGTTTTCTCTAAACTACAGTAATAGCACGTTTACTGGTTTGTAATGTTTCTCAGATAGGCCCTATCGCGTTAGATATCACTTTAATGGAATTGCTGTGTTGTGCTCCACTGGAAACTGAAGCTAGTGGGATCAAAATTGTTTCCATGAAGGGTCACGAAACTGATGTGGAAAAACCGCTATGTCACGCTGACCTCTAGAGATGCCTTTCCCCCTAATCTTTTACCCAAGAAAAATCATCCTAACAGAAACCACTCTAGCATGTTGAGTATTGACCAGTAGGCCATTACAGCCACATAGGCTTACAGAGAATTGTCTTGCTAGGTCACACAAAATTCAAATAAATGAATAAGTTGACCTACTATATTTTATTAAATCTCCCACTACAGCAACACAGAAATACAAATGCAGGTATACAAATACACAGGTTGACAAGACAACCCTACTTGAGAGTCCTCCTTTTTTGTCCTGTTCATGGCGTCAGTCAGCTTTTGGCGCGTGACTACAGCCTGACTAGATTAGTAAGTGTGAGTGCCCATGATGAATGTACAGGGGTGGCTGGCGTGCAGGGAGACAAAAAAAGCCCCCAGACTAGCATGTTTATGCAGAGCAGTGAGAAACTATTTTGAGCCTTTTCTATAAAAGCACTTTTAAGAGCAGCTGAGTTATGTAGGTCACCTGTGGAGTATGTGGAACAATATGGCTCCACTATGGGTGCGGAGCATGGAGGGGACATTTAGCTGACGCTCCCATCGAAGGAAGAAAAAAAAGAAGAAGAAGAAGAAAAAAAAACAACAACCGCGACCAGCCTGCTGCAACTCAGCACATTACTCAGAGGGAGCGGTATACCTGAACAGGGCCCCCTGTACGCACACACACACACACATACACACACACACACGCACCCATGCCAGCACACACACACACACACACCGGTTCATTTTGGTTCGTTTTCACACGCCTGGACAGTGACGTAGGGCCTTGAAATAGCCTTAAGTAGTGTGAGGATGTTGTAAGGAAAAGTGAGTCTGTATTAAGATGAATGGTCTGTGCGCTCTTATTTTTCTGCCCTAATGCGTATCCAGAGCATGTTTGCCAGCGTCCCTGAATTCAAGGCGAACTGGAAAACTGTTTTGGACAACAAGAGAACAGGCGGCACTCAGAGTCTGAATTTGCAGTCTGAAAATACACAAAAGAAACAAATGCACGGAGCAGTGCAACACGGACCCCTAAAGGGATCTTTTGGAATATTAAAGAAAGATGCGCCCCCCCGACCACCACCCCCCCATTCATGATGGCATCTGTACTGGTAGGCTGCTTGTCTGACCACATGGCCCTGATGGTCAGACCGGAGGGGCCGAGGGAGAAACCTGATCTGAGGGATGTCAACACGAATGAAGGCAGCATCGCGCACTCAACCAAAAACATGCATGGAGCACTTACATGTCCACAGGGTAAGGAAACAACACACACACACACACACAAGACACATGTACAGACACACACACACACACACACACACACACACACACACACACACAAGACACATGTACAGATACAGACACACACACACACAACACAACACAAGTAGACACTGCTTATTCACTGGTGGATTCATGCGTCATATTGACACATATTGACACATACACACAAAGACACATACACAAACAAACACACACACACGATAACACACAAACACACACATACACAAGCACATACATGCACACAAGTGCACACAGACATACACATTAACACACACGCATAACCACACCATATGTACATAAACACTGAGTACACACACCATAGGCACATTCATACATACATCATACACACATACATACTGAGCACACATAAAAGAAAACCAATCTTAATAATTTATGTGAAACAAAAATGGATAAACATGAAGACTAACTGATACGAGAGTGGGCCAATCCCTCATCCCAGACAGCCATAGCATATGCACATATGCACCGCATAAAACATGAGACCGGCTCTGCTGGGCTGCCCACTCCTAAAATGGCACCCAGAGTCAACATGACTAAGTGGAATGTGGCGGCGGTTGATTGGGAGCAGCTCTGTAAACAGTGATCTGGCAGTTTATCACAAGCGCAGCGCTCCCTGATGATGGGAGAGGCAGAGGTTGTCTGTCTAGGGAGGGGAGGGTTGGGGGGTTGGGGGAGGTATTTTTAATTTTTTAAAACAGTGGGAGCGTGCTCTGATGATTTACCTCACATGAAGGGCAAACACACCACCATCTAAGTGACTGACTTTTTGACATAACCAGTCTCTCACACTCTCTCACTCACACACACACACAGACACACATGTACACACACGTACACACACACACACGTACACACATGTACACAGACACACACACACAAACACAACAGCAGGGAAAAACATACCATCCAAGTCATAGCCAGTCTCTCTCTCTCTCTCTCTCTCTCTCTCTCTCTCTCTCTCTCTCTCACTCTCTCTCTCTCTCTCTCACTCACTCACTCACTCACTCACTCACTCACTCACTCACTTACACACACACACACCCACCTGCAAAGGAAAACACATCCGACTCAATGGACTTTCAGCATTTCTAGTGTAGTTTCCTGTGAGGCTTTGCGGTCTTGAGATTCCGGCCCCAGAAGATCTCCTTACGATGCTAATCTGTGTTTAATCTCATTTTCAGCAAGCTGTTGAATATGGAGGAAATGTGTGCGGTTTTCACCCACATAGCAATCAGCCATGTCACATGTGCTGCGGCCCTGACCCACATGTTACCTGTTTCACTGGGGCTTCACACTGCGAGGAGGTCAAGGAAACACATCTGTGTGTATGTGCGTGCGGATATCCGAGAGAGAGAGAGAGAGAGAGAGAGAGAGAGAGAGAGAGAGAGAGAGTGAGAGAGAGAGAGGAAGAGAGAGAGAGAGAGAGAGAAAGACAGAGAAAGAGAGAGAGAGAACATTTAGGTAGAGTGTGAGAAAAAGGGTGAGAGGAAAGAAGGACAGGAAGAGAATTGAAGAAGAGACAGATAGAGGTGAGAAAGAAAGAGAGGGAGAATTGGAGGGAGAGAGAGAGAGAGAGAAGGAGAAGTACAGTGAGAGAGAGAGA
>CM059272.1:16306425-16603925 GCA_030347295.1 Setipinna tenuifilis
GTGTTATAAAGAATAAAAAATCAGTAGGCCATTGAAGGCAAACTTCCACCATTACTGGCAGAGAACATTTAATTGAAAAAGGAAGGAAACGCCAGACACTCCAAATAGACTTATTAATCAGCACACATATGGCGATTAAAAAGACAATTAAAAAATGCTGTCCTATTCTTTCCTTATCATTATTCACTACACTGAAGATTCCGCACTGCTGTTTGAAGCCATAGTGGAGTGTTAACCCTTTGAGGAGTGATTTTCCCCCCCTGCTCCTCTACAGTTCTACACAAACATTCTTAGCTGTAATAAACCTTCATGTTAAAAATGCCTCTGAGTATTTGTTAGATCACAGTGGAAACTTTGAATTTGAATTTGAATTTGAATGTTTTAATCACACATGCGCGACCGTACTCCTCAAAGGGTTAATTGTGTGTTATTTCATGTTAGTGAGTCCTTGGTGTAGCACATGGCACCTGTTTGGCCTACAGAACACACATATATAAAATAACAAGCAACATAAAATGCATTTACTTCTTTAGAAATACCAAACTGCATCTAATGCTGTATAAAAAATACAAAAATACAATAGAAAAACAGGCTTTATGTCCCTTTGACAAACTACAGCATTACTATGAAAGCAAATGGGTACAGTAAGAGCTATAAAAAAGCCTACTTACTCTAGACACGGGGACAGCAGACAGTACACAGTCTCACAGGAAAGACAGACTGCATAGGCCTGTCTGAGGCATACTCTCATTTACACAAACACAAACACAAGCACACACACACACACACACACACACACACACACACAGCCCTTGTGTTTGTCCCCTAAGTGCCTGTTGGGTCTAAGGGACACACACAAACACACACACAAACACACACAACACCCCCTCCTCCCTCTCTCTCTCTCTCTCTCTCACACACACACACACACACACACACACACACACACACACACACACACACACACACACACACACACACAGGCACAGGCACGGCTTTTGTGTTTGTCCTCCAAATCCCTTTAGTTGTCAGTAGTGTGTGTGAAGGCACCTGGCCAGGTCTGTGAGCCACAGCAGGACTAAGTGGAGTATTAACCTCAGCGGATTCTGCGTCTTTGACACTCTCTCTTTGACACCAGTCTCAATCTACAGCATGCACTAATGGCAGACCCTTATCCGCCACAGGAGACACTACTCTCCTCATAAGACTACAAAGCAGACACAGGAGGAAAAGGCCAATGTGCACATCCCAGGTGAAGGACAGAGGAAGTCCAAAGACTACTTAAAAAGAACTGCTTAAAGCAGCCACTAGCTGATTAAAAAGGGGGGATGGGGTATTCACCCTTTGTATGCATGTATGTGTGCATGTGTGTATGCATGTATGTACTGTATGTATGTATGTATGTATGTATGTATGTATGTATGTATGTATGTATGTATGATGTGCGTATTCCTTTTTAATCAGTTTTCTGCAAAGTAGATAGAATGATACAATGACTACACAAAGTTTCATAAGTCCTGCTGAGGACTTCTGTAAAAATACTCAGTCTTGACACACTATACAGTCAAACCTGACACACTATACAGTCAAACGTGACACACTGTACGGTCTATTAACCCCACTGCTCTGATCGCAGGCACTCACTTTAACAAGTTTAAAATTTGAAGGGAAGAAATGTGCCCTTCTGAACACACAGGGTATAAAGAGTAAATTTAAAACCAAAGGTGGGTTCAAGTTCACAAACACAGGTGTACATTTGCAAACTTTGCAAATATTTTTTTTTCTGTCTGTTTTGAGTTCTTGAAAGTGAACATTTGTGGGTCTTATGGGTTACTGCTAAAACAACAATAATTTAGAATGTTTACAAGAAATCGTTAAAATTTGGATGTTCGCCTTTGTTTACAGAATTTGAATGCACCCGTTAGATGCACACCAGCTTTGTTAAAGTTGCCTGCCCCCCTCAAAAATGCAAATAACAGATCACTAAATTAGAGTGATTGCAACCAAGCATCACTTAACCCTCAAGCAGGATACTTTATAATACTCTATAAAAGAATGTGTTCTACACCAATGGATAATTCTAGAATTCTACATTACATTCTATGTACAACCAAGATTCCATAGAATGTTCATTCTCCCAACATTCCAGTCTCACTGGTGCAACAGTACTAGCGTAAGGGCTTTAGAAGATCTGCACTGCGACTGCAGTGGTGAGACAGAGGAACGTGACAATGGCCGCTGATGTAGAGAGATTGTGGTGAGCTGGGTGTTTCAATAGAGCTCTGTCAGACGTAGTGTTCCCTGTGATTGATGTAGACCCGCTCAGCACCGTTCTGATGACAGATCCAGTCCTGATAGGACAGCGGCTGATGGATCGGACCCTGCATTTCATGCTGGGTCGGCCGAAACACCGGCCTCTCGGCCATCTCGTATCGCCGGTCCACCCTACGCGCCTGACACATAAAAGAAAGACACACAGGAGTCCTTAGTTGACAAAAGACAACAATAATTTTCCCAAACCTTTGAAGACTTGTCAGTGGTCATGTTCAGAAAGTGAGGTTCCTGAAAGGTATAATTCTTAGGAGGTCATGCACAAAATGTGTACCAGAAACAATCTCTTTCTAGCAGCAATTCTTTCCGGTTTATTTTCAGGTATTTATTTTATTTTGCATGGGATTTTAGTGTGGAGTCATAACACATTATCAGACCAACTGACATGTCTACACAAGTATGCAGCCAGAAAATGCACAGATAGTTAAAACTGCATTACTGCAATACGGACTTTACATTCCGATTCCCCAGGGTTACTGTAAGTTACTATGACAGGTGTATATACAGTAACAACCAAAACCTTTTATCTTCTTATTTCATGAGAAGTTTATTACTACAGGAAACAGAATCGGGAGTGTTTAAGGTGGGGGTGATTGACAGTGTTCCTCACCTGTTTGAAGGCAACCACCTGTGGGGCCAGGGGGGCGACTGGGGGGGCTGTGGGGTTGGCGGGGAGCCTCTCTGAGTAGGGGGGCGGCGGCTTGTGTGTGGGGGGCAGGTCGATGCTGTACAGACACATAAGAACACAGACAGGAAATGAGGTCAATGTACACAGTTTTAGTTCAAGGGCGGAATGCATGCTAGCATTTTACTCGTGTAATGTTTGGCCAAGCGAATTTAGAACCACTGTTTCAGACCGAGCGGTAATCTTTCATTAGTAGGTTTTTCAGTATAAAAGGCTGTCACAGGAAGTCATTTCCAGGGTCTGGGGAGCCCACACCTTCCTCTGGGACCCACTTCACCATGAGAACTGACTGCGCGGGGCTCCCATCATGCCTCTGTGTGCTCCGAGAACAACAGCTGGCTTACATTAAGTGGCGGTTATGGTTCGACATGGCTGATAAGCATGGGAAAAACCCAACATGCATTAACATCAACAAGAAAGGAAACTCTCAGTGATCACACACACTTACGCACACTCACACACACACACACACACACACTGTCTCTCACACACACACACACACAATGACGCCAACAGCCTGCCAGGTGTGTGTATTGTTTGGATCATTTTGATGCATTTGTTACTTTGATTGGAGGCAAGTGTCTCTGTATTGGCGGAGGACGAGGGACGGAGCTGTTTTTACTCCACTCCACTCCTCCCCTCCAGCCCTCTTTCTCATGCTGTCCCGACCTCAGGGTCACAGAGTGGGTTGGACACAACACCACTACCGCATATGGGCCTGTCTGTGGGAGTTACAGGGAGAGGCACAGACAGATGGAGGGAAAGTCAAAGACTGTGTTTATGTGTGTGTGTGTGTGTGTGTGTGTGTGTGTGTGTGTGTGTGTGTGTGTGTGTGTGTAAGAGAGAGATGGAGCATGTCTGCCAGGGTGAAAAGTGAAACTGAGGGGGCGAGAGTTAAAGACAATAATGACGATGACAATGATGATGATGATGATGATGATGGTGATGATGGTTATGATTAAGACAATAGCATGCATATGGATCATTTATGTCACTGCCAGATCTTGCAGTCTTGAAGTTGAACAGACAAGACAGTGTTTGTTTGTTCAGGAGGTTGAGTAGTAAAGAGGCCTGCTGCTATACTTGGCTAATACAGGGCAGCCTCCAGAGCTCAGCAAAAGCATTTCATTGCATGTCCCTGGTTTACGCCCTCATCTCCCACCTCGGCTTGGCATGAGAGGCAGGGTTTTAGTCACTGCTTTAACAACTAGTGTACAACTTAGGCTTCTCCTACACAGCCACCGGAGACCCACTGTGAGGTAGAATTAGTACTCTAGTACTGTATGCAACGGTCTGAAGTTGTTCTTAATGCTGTCAAGGGCACCCACCCACCCCTCCACCCATTTCTTCTCTTGAAGTATGTTCGAATTTAGAAAACAGAGATTTGCAGTGAGTGTATTGATTGTTTTTTACATAAACATTAGAAATTGTTCAATTTAAATGTTCACCCTCGGTACAGCCTCCATGCTTGCTTGCCAAGAACAACCTCCTCAGATAGTTTGTGGGTGTGTTATCAAACAACTGCGGAGAACAAAAAGCACACTAAAAAGCTAAAAAAAAGTTTGTGAACATTTGCTTTCATCTGCTTATTTAAACACCCCTCTGGTTGTGAAGATGCTTCTGCGATAACTTTCTCAAAGTTCTCTCCCTCTGCACACCCATCCCTGCATCCCAAGCTGATTGATTGGCTGTGCTCACTGTGTTGATATAACCACCAAGACCACTGATGAGGCCACTCGGGTTTGCAGAGCAGTTAAAGACGGGGAATATATACGTGAGTGGGGAGCTCTCGGCGGCAGTTAAAAAATGGGGAACATTTGTGAGTGGGGTGGTCTCAGTGGCAGAAGTGAATCACTGCTGTAGATGCATTGTACTGTAGCTGCAGCCAAGGGTAGCATAAGGAGGGGGTATGTTAGGGGGGTATGTTAGGGTGATTTCAAGGGCTATGCACTGACAGAGGGCCCGCACAGATGATAAGGATGACCATGAACAGGAAAATGAGAAAGAAGAAGAAGATGATGATGACGATGATGACAATGATGACGATGATGATAATTATGATGATGATGGTGATGATGATGATGACTTTTATAATTATTATTATCATTATAATTATGACCGTCTCTAGCGATGATAGCAAAAACAGTCATATTAGCGTTGTCGAGACCTTTCCTTCTTTTGTTTTCCCACCGATTTTTTGGCAACGATTACCTGGACATGAATCTTTGTAGGCATGTAGCCCTAGAACTTCTTGAGCGACTAGAAGCTTTTGGCCCCCAAGGGCCAAAAGTAATGTTTACAAGCAGCTTTTTTTGTTGTGAAAGCTGTTGGCCCTCAGGCATTGAAAACACTGGTCGACACCTACTGCCAACAAACAGAATTTACGTGAAATTTTAACATCGCGAAAGCGAAACCAAATGAACTTGTGACAGGACGGTCAGGTGAATCTCACCAGATTTGGTACATGTCATCCACAGATAATGCTGACAAAAATTCATCAAAGGATTTTTTAGGTAAACCGTTTGAAAGTTATATGTTAATGAAAATTCAAAACATAGCTTCAATGTCTGCTTCTAATTACTCAAATTTGGTAAAAGTTGACATGCCAACTCTAATTAGCTTTCTTTTCATGTGCACCAAATTTTGTGACATTTTGTCAAAGGGAGCAATGTTTCTTGTCGAAGCTAGGTGTCCAAAAATAAGTCGTCAACAATTTTGCCAAAGACAATGATTTTGTTATAGTATGCTGGTGTTATGCAGACGTATTGACCCAGCCCATAAACACTCACTTGAAGCATAGTGCCACCTAGTGATATGGGTAAATCCAAAAATTGGGATATAGTATTACCAATATCTTGCACTGAGAAGGTGGGAACTCCACAACATATGCACGATCATCACAAAGACCTCTAAAAGCACAGTGCATGCCATACAATTTTTCCCATAAGGGCCGCTGTAGTTGTATAAAAACTAGTTTTGCCTATTATCTATAGAACGCTAACATTTACAACCAGTTTTTTTGTCTTAAAATCTATTGATCCTCCCACACTGAAAACAGTGGTCGACGCCCACTTCTAATGAAAACAATTTCCGTGAAATTTTAACATTGCGAAAGCGAAACCAAAATAACTTGTCATAGGCTGTTCATGTAAATCTCACCAAATTTGGTATATGTCAACTACAGACAATGCTGAGAAAAGGTTATCAAAGGATTTATCTTGAGATGAACCATTACAAAGTCACATGTCAATAAAAATATGAAACGTAACATAAAATTCTTTAAAAGTCCATATCTTGGCTTCTAATTGCTCAAATGTGCTGAATAGCTCATGCCAACTCTAAACAGCTTTCTTTTCATGTGCACCAAATTTTGTGACATTTTAATACACTGCGGCGGTCATACCATGTACTGTACTGCTATGGAGTACAGCTAGTTATTATCACTATCGTGGGGGCACTTTATTATACTCTTTTATTAGACCCTGTGTAGTCCACAGGGTTAAAGTCACAGACCACTTAAAGGAAAAGTCTGCAATTCTTTCTAAGTTATTATTTGAACTCGGCAGCCAGTCAAGCTGCTCCTCTCCCTTCCATGCAATGTGCTGATTGGCTGAAACTGTCTGTTTTGGCCCAGGCCTCTATGGTTGCTTCCCTTTTACAACTTCATGACCGTGTGCCAGCACGGAGATATACTGACTGTGACAACAAATTTCCATTCTGGACAAAAAAAACATCATTTATCTATCTGTATTTGTGAGCAAACACATTTCAAAGTGACTTCTTTAACGGGAGAGGCTTCGCTAGACTTGAGCCCAAGTTTAAAATGGGCCCCAGGAGTGCAGACCTGTCATGTTTCTACAGCTTATGATCTCTATGCACAGCCCTCAGTGCTGGCCACCCGCTGCACTGCACTTTGGCCAGCCAAACACCAGAGTCCTCCCCCCTTGAACGTACACTGAAATATTCATGCTTTTCCATTAATAGACCTGTCATGCTGGAGAATTAAATTTTAAATGGGGCTAGTGGATACTGTCTGAAGGTACCACCCCTCACCACACACTGTTCCAAGACAAGAACCTGCCATGAAACACGTGAGAACAAAACACCCCTGAAGTCTGTGGAACTTCATAAATTCTCTTTTAGAACTGGAGGACAACCATATCTGTGAGAAGGATCACAGACTGTGCTTGTGATCCGTGCAGAGTGGGACAAGAGTTTGTGTGTGTGTGTGTGTGTGTGTGTGTGTGTGTGTGTGTGTGTGTGTGTGTGTGTGTGTAGGGGGGGTGCATGTGTGTGTCTGTGTCTCTCCCCCAGCCCACCCCCTTCTCTTTGAGTGTGTGCATGTTTGACTTTCTCTCTCTCTCTCTCTCTCTCTCACGCGCAGGCCGTGTCTGTCTCTTTGTGTGTGTGTGTGTGTGTGTGTGTGTGTGTGTGTGTGTGTTTCACTGTGAGGACAGGAAGAGGCTCAGACAGGCCTGTGTCTCGTCTTGGGCTACACCTGAGGACGCCAGGAGCCACAGAGCAAGGGGCCGAGGAGGGCTGGCCGCGCTTCAAAGGGCGACTGTGGCCGCGTCAGAGAGCAGAGCTGAGCTGCGTCTCTCGCGTGTGAGCGTGTGTCTGCCAGTGCCTCTCGGCTTTCTTCACTTTGTATGAATGACAATACACAGCATGATAGGGAAACCACACAAGTTTAAAAAGGCAACTAAGTAAACAGAGACATGGAAAAAAGGAAATACATACAGATGCGTGTGCATGAACAAACACACACGTACATGTACACACACACACACACACACACCAGGCATGCAAAGACAGATGGATAGACAGACAGACACAGACAGACAGACAGACAAACAGACAGACACACACACACAGACACACACGCACACACATGCGCGCACATACACACACACACACACACACACACACACACACACACACACACACACACACACACACACAATTTTAGGACATAGACACAAAGTGAACTTCAGGTCATTGTCAAATTCTCTTGGAGCAGATAAGTGGTATTTCTGGCATTTTCTATAGTCTGCCATATAAAAGTGCACAGGAGGCTTGTATGGCCTTGGGCAGAGAGAAGAACTCCAGTGTGAGTCATTCCAGCTAAGGAGCAGCACTTACAGGAGGGTCCAAAAAACTGGCTATCATTAAAAAAATCCCTTTGCTTTCTCTCTTTCTCTGTTTCTCCCTTTTCTCCCCTCTCTCTCTCTCTGTCTCACACACATACATTCTCTTTCTCTCCCTCTCTCCTTCTTTCTCTCCTTTTCTTTCTTTCTTTATTTCTTTCTTTCTTTCTCTCTCTCTTTCTTTCTTTCTTTCCTTGTCTTTTTCTCTCTCATTCGATCTATCTACCTACCTACCTACCTACCTACCTACCTACCTAACTACACACCTACATACCTATCACTCTCTTTTTCTTTCTCATTTTCTCTCCTTCTCATTGTACCAGCTCAGTCCTTGGATCAGGGCTTTGCACAGTGTTTGTCTTTCATCTGCAGTGGAAAAGCTGTGAATCAGCTCAATGTTGGGCACATCGCCCTCCTAGCCTTACTGAGATAAGTGTGGAGTCGTGACACACTGCACAATGAGAAGAGGCTGATGGTATAGCGAAGATGGCAGCCTTATAGCACTCAATAACCTCATTCGTGTGAGCTTACTGCCTTATAGAAGCTCTATTCATATGAGCTACAGGGCCGCCAACTTATGAAGTTAGCTCTGTGTGAGATAGAAGGGGGGTGATGATCACCAGGTGTTGATTGGTACAAGGGTGGGTACCTGCATTGGGTATCTATTGTGTGACAGTCGCGCTGCGTGAGTTGTCCAGTCTGTCTGGGTGGCGTCGGTGTTGGTTGGTGCAATGTTCTTCTAGGGTGGGGTGGGGAATTATTTATTTCGGGTGTGAGAAACAGTTGCTTATCGAGTGCATGAGGTAATGGCCATTAATATGACTCTCAAGCTGATTGCGTTTCACTCGTAAATCTTTTATGTTGGACTGGAGACTCATAAGTATATGCATTAACTACAGGTTACCACTGTGTTGCTTTCCCTATACTCTTGCTGAAGGATGAATGGAGGATGACGGTACAGAGAGAAGCACATGCATGCAACAGAGAGAAATAATCACATCTACATCCACCACTCCTAAATACAACTTCAAAGGTGCATGCCAACAGCCATACAGGGATGTGTGTGTGTGTGTGTGTGTGTGTGTGTGCTCTTGCATACCACAGATCTGTCTACCGAGGGGCTTCAAGAGCTTGCTGGAGATGAGAGAGTCTGCATGAGAAGAAACAGGGTGTGCTCATGCTAGTGGGAGCAGCTGACATACAAAGAGTAAAAGCTTGTTTACCAGATACACTTTTATAAACGTTTTTCCACATCAGATTTTTACAAACACAGCTAATAAATAAGAAATATTTTGTAGTAGACTCAAACACACGCCACTGCTTTTCTTATGAGGCCATACTTATCTGATGTTTATTACATATTCCATATACAATTTAAAGTCAAGTTTATATTGGTAGGTATTCAATAACACTTCAGCCAAAACGGTGAGATCATTTGCAGTATAGTAATAAACAGTAACTCAATGACCGTGGGTCTGTCTTCACTAATGAACAAATACACTTCAGATGAATGAATGCGCTCTCTTCCCCCAGACGATTCATAATTTAACATCTCATAACACACACACTCGTATGTTTGATCACTGTCTTACATAACTGTGAGATGTTTGATGATTGTCTCTCGGAGTTCTCTTAGTCCCAGCATGGGTTCAAATAAAAGCGACACTTCCCTTCGTTCCGCTCATTTAATCGCCTCAGAGCAGACACCAGAGGATTACAAACGGATCCGAGATTGTTTGTGATGTTCAACGGTATATTTGTCTTGTACGTCAGCAGGAGACACGGACCAGTGGAGCTTTATCTCCACTCCGGTGTTGTGTGTGTGTGTGTGTAGATAAAGTCCTCCACAAACACACCGGTATAGCGGCACTGGGTTCGAGGCACAAGGGCAGAGTAGGGGTGGGAAAGTCCTCTTATCTCATCAGCATGTGTGTATCCACATAATGGTCTCCGCAAATGATTTATTTGTTCCATAACTCAGCCATGGCACAGACAGCCAAACACCGAGCCACATGACGACATTTGCCATAACTTTACTAAAATGTCTGCAGAGGACATCATCCTTTGATAAAGCTGGGTGAATATAAATTACTACATGCAAGAAGCAGAGATAAAAGAGTATTTTATCACCTCCCCATACATCTGGCAATTTACACTTATTTGGTTTTATCAAGAGATGATGTCCTTTGCAGACAGTTCAGTAAAGTGATGATATATTCTTGTCCTCCCTCAGGTACAGACTGGCTTTGTTGTCCCAACCTTGCTGTGCTCGAGAACTTCAATCAGAGAGAGAGAGAGAGAGAGAGAGAGAGAGAGAGAGTACATACACCGCTGCAGTGCTAGAGAAGTTGGAGGAAGCAATGTTGTGGCGAAGCCCACAGCCTGCTGAGAATTTATTCGTAAGATCCTATTTCCTCCTGTGAAAATATAAGCTTAAACTCCTTCTCCACCACAAAAAAAGAAAAAAAGGATTCCCTCTTCATCTGTCAAGTCTTTTAAGGCAGCCAAGTCCCCAATGCGAGCCATTGCAAGCACACACACACACACAAACACACACACACACACACACACACACACACACAGCTGGCCGCGCACGCACACAGCACTGTGAATAATTCAACCTAAGTACTCTCTGGACTATTAGATACTTTAAAAGAATGCTGTTCTAAGCAGGGACCCCTAAAAAAAGTTGGGGCTGACTCAGAAATGTCATGTCTGATGTCACGGCACATGCAGTATTAACTAACACAGCTCAGGTACGTTCTCTCCCAGGACTCCCAGTGCAGACCCTGAAGCAGGTGTTCTAGTTCCGTCACTCAGTGTTCCATTCTAATGTAGCCAGCTTAATCTAGGACTAGCCGGACCTCACAGAGCAGTACTGATAATACCTGCTAATATTTGAAGTCGACACACACAGTGATGTACTTACTATACTTCAATTTGCAGAGTGTAAAGCAGAAAATGAGGTAAAAAGGGTTCATAAGTAGAAAAGATTATTAAGTATTTATTAACCACCAGACATGAAGCAAGAATTTAGGTTAAGCAGTCAGTAACGTTTAGCTTTAAACACAGTCCTTTCCCTCTGATTAGTGGAGATGAGCAGGTGTGAGTAATGTGCCTGAAGGTGCTGCTGACACAGCCTCTAGCTCAGGTGGGCTCCCCAGAGACTGCAGGTCCAGACTCTCAAGCTGCTTGCTTTCTCTAATTCACCCACACGCTGAGCTCTCCAGTGTGCCAGCATTCTCTTGAAAGTGGTGCTACTGGCAGCAGCATAGGACACTGGTTCAGTCATCATTTCAACTGCTCCCAAACATATTCAATTGAAATAGTCCAAATGCTTACATAACTGCTTTTCTCTTTGAATCCAATACTGTTTCAATCCCATTTTTTTTATATAAGACCTTAAAAGGCAGGGTAAAATGATTTAAAAAGCTAGCAGGAAGAAGATAAAGGTAAACAATCACACTTTGGAAAAAATAAAAAATAAAAAAAAACAAGTTGAGTGTACCCAATGGGCTTCACAAAGCAGGATGATCTATTCTAGACAGACAGGTAGGGCACTTGATGGTTTAAGGCATTCAAAGGGAATGATTAGATAGGAGTTTACACTCCTGTGCCGGCCACAGATGATACATTTTTTGTTACAGTCTGAAATATTCATATATATCATTATATTTTAAGAAATATGATAAAATATGTATCTAAAACCCATCCAGTACCCCAGCTTTAATATATGAACATGTCTTAGAGGACTTTACAGACCCTTGCTTGAACTAGAACGTGATCCCCCAGAGCGAGAGAAACAATTCCATTTTTATCTCTGCTAACCAGTGACATATGAGGATATGAGAGAAGACAAGGAAGGTGAGAGAAGAACAGGGGTGAACAGATACTTTCTTGCCATTTTAGCCCTGAAAAATGTGCACGACTTTCTCTTCCTACGCTAAGAAGAACAAAGAGGGATGAAGGCCTTTTTAAGGAACATTGTGTAAAGCATGTTTCTACTGAACATGTTTTTTATTCCCACTCTATGTACTATTACCATAACTTCTAGTACTGCTACAAGTTTCACATGTTACACACACACACACACACACACACACACACACACACACACACACACACACACACACACACACACACAACAGGATGTAGTGCTGTAGCCACTTACACTTTATCTGTATAGGCTGGTGGTGGGGCTTTCCTGGCCATGAGGAGCACGATGGTGAAGATGGTGATGAGGAAGAGAGCCAGGATGGCTCCCATGATGCTCCCTGCTACTGCCATGGCCGAGGTTCTTCGCTCTTGGGACATCTCTGGGGAACATAGTGAAAAAAACCTCATGAGAACATACTAAGAATGTTGACAGAACAAAGAAGTAGAGAACATAGCTATGGAAACAGTATAACATAGGGATTAGAACAACAAGAGTAAAATAATTTAGAGAACAAAGATATGGGAGCATACATTTGTAGCTTAGAGAGCAATAAAAAATAAATAAGAACATAGAGTTCTGAGCTGACAGAAAAAGATGAACAGCTCTAAGAGAACAAAAGAGGGCGGAGAAATGATGTGGAAAGTTTTGTGTACATCACCCTAGGCAGTGATGCTACAGCTTTGGCACAAATGGAGCAGTATTATGAGTAGTGGAGCTTTTCCATGGACTTAAGACAAAACCTTTGTGTTGACCAGCATACAGCACACCATGATCCATTCCTTTCTAGTTCACACACTGACTACACGTATTACTGTGACAGGCAAACTGAGCACAAATGCACATCACAGACCTGCTACACCCAGTCTCTTTGGAGAGTCTATCTCTCTGATTTGGGGAACGGGTTGGAGGGGTACTGAACAGAAAGAGCAAAAGAGAGGAGAACATTTCAGTCAGTGGATCAGAGAGACAAGAGAGAAAAAGAGGAAGACAGGAAAAGAAAAGAAGGGAGATAGAAAGATGGAGTGTGTATGGGGAGAGGAGAGATGAATGTGTGTGTGTGTGTGGGGGGGGGGTGATAAACAGGGAAAGAGGGTAGTGTGTGTGTTTTCCTGAGAAAAAGAAAGATGGCGAGAGAGATTGAATGTTTGTGGAGGAGAGGGTGCAAAGGTGAGAGATGACTGTGTGGCAGATAAAAGAGAGAGAGAGAGATGGAGAGGGGTATGTGCATAAAAGAGAAAGGGGGAGAAATGGCTGTGTGGCACTAAAGGGAAGGAGGGAGGGAGAGAGAGAGAGTGCAAGAAAAAGAGAGAGTGAGAGCAGTTGATAGCAGCTCAGTGTGAACCTGAGGGGGGTGGGGGTAGAAGAGGGCATGGGGAGCCTGGTGAGATGGGCCATATGTACTGTATTTCCAGGTGCTGTGGTGAGGTAATTGCATAGTTTATGAATCAAGGTCCTTAGAAGCCCCAGTGCCAACAGCTTAAGCCCATAGCACTGAAGGTATTGTGAGGACCAGTCCCACGGTCCTCACAAAACAAAATAAATTAAATATGACTCTCCACCTCTGCTTTTTAGCACATGTATTGTATGTATGTGTGTGTTAAGATTGTAGAGTGTGCATGGTGTGTGGAAAAAAAAAAATTATTTAATATTCCTCCTTCCATAGTCATTTGAGACGACTAGATGATTGGACAGGTATAACACCAGGAGGGGAGCCTCTACGCTGTTGTCTTCTTCATTTTTGTCGTTCTTCATATCTCTCTCACCTTCCCGCAAGCTGCAAACTCATTTCATAGCCTCTGAAATGACTTCGATCGGAATACTTACCCCCCCACCAACCCACCTCCCCACCCCCCTGAAGACAAGGCTCAAATGAGATTATCTGCAGAATAATTTGTTTCATGTCGCTATGGCTACCGAGTGATTGGCAGATAAGACACTCAGAGGGCAGAACAAAGTACTGTATGTCAGCACACTAAGAAGGGCAACAAATTGGACTCGTTCTCACGCACAAGGACAAGAGAGGAGGAATGGGAGGGGGGGGGTACTGTAGAGGTTAGCTGGGCTGGGGGAAGGGACAGGGAGTTGACGGTGTGTGTGTGTGTGTGTGTGCGTATGCCCACCCCTTTGTCTGTGTGAACATGTCCTGTATAGACAGTGGCATAGCGGATGTGTCAAGCCTCTTGGACTGATATCCTCTAACTGAGCTTTTGTTATGTTGTAGTCTCATGAAGCAGGACGAATGGAAAAGAATGGGGGTGGGGGGTGGGGGGTGGTGGTGGGGTTATAGTAGAAGTGAGTTGGGATGGGGGTGGAGGGCTGAGGTGACATATGGCATTGAGGCCTGGCCAAGTGCAATGTGGTCAAGGATTTGGTTTGTATTATTGACAGAATATGGATACGGTGATCTAAATGTGCAACAGTGTAATGCATAATGTCGCTAAAAACAGACCTGCCGAAACAAAGGAAGAAAGGCCACAAAGCCAGAAGAGAGAAGAGAGAAAGGGAGAAAGAGAGAGAGAGATAGAGAGAGAAAAGGGAGAGACAGAGGGGGTGAAAGTGTAGGGAGGGAGAGAAAGAAGACAGATGGAAAAAAACAAGAAGCGGGCAGGAGAGAAAGAAAGAAGGAAGAGAGGGAGACATGGAGAGAAAGAGGAAGTGCGGTAGCCTAGTCAAGTGGCACAGCTCTTCAGGCATGGAAAAATCAATGACTTGTTCGGGGCAGCGAAGACAACATTTCAGTTACAGCACCACACAATACAGTCCCACCCCCCCCAATGTCATGGAGACACACACACGGCAAAGATAACAGAGGAAAAAAACAGTATAGATTTATTTTCTATAGAGAGAGACTACTTTGTATATTGGAGACTACGTATGCATTCCATTTGTAAACTGATTAAAAACACTTATATTGCTGTTTTGCGTATGAACACATATGGAGCTGAACTTGTTGCTGATTGAATTGGTCAGGCCACTAAGAGATGGTAAGGGAGGCTGGGGGGATGAACAGAAGTCATGGAGATTTTTTGAAGACTGCGATTAATTGAGAATTACATTAGCCTAAGTGTGAGGAATACTGGGGAATGGTGACAGAAAAAGGGGTGGTGTGAGAGTGAGTGTGTGTGTGTGTGTGTGTGTGTGTGGTGGGGGTGGGGGTCATTTTTCCATCTGGCTGCTTCCTCCACAGATGGACCCCCCAGAGTGAATCACGAGACTCAAACACTACTATGTTCAGAGGCAGGCCTACAGTTCACACACACACACACACACACACACACACACACACACACAATTACCCTTGACTACAGACCCTTCAGCTCCCTTAAACTTGGTGTATCATTTCTAATCAGACAGTCAGGGCTGAGGTCATGCAGGCCTCTGTACGTGCCACAAAGTGCTCCAGCACCTCTTCTCCTAGCCTGCAGCTCAGCTCAGGGTGCAAGCATGCCTGCTTCTGATACTCCATCACAGGCATCTCACTGATGCTACATTTATTTACATGTCCATTTTCACATTCATTTATGAACATGTGACCACTGAACTGACACATGGAAATACATGATTTATACATTAACCAGGAGCTTACTCACCAATACATTAAAACAAATCAGCTATAACATGAATATGCATGATCACTGTACCTATGAAAGCATTCATCACACACACACACACACACACACACACACACACACACACAAATAGGATGACCCAATTAAAGAAAAATGATTTGCAGCGAATGCTGGATTAATTTAAAGCTGCTTTTCTTCCCACCCCCCTTTTTCTCTGCCTGTCAATAACGCCTTCATAAGGATACTTCATTAAGGCCTGCAAAGCATACCTAACAATAACCCCACTGTTTTGTTGAGACACAACTGAGAAATGCCATAATTAACTTGGCACCCATTCTTTAAAAAGCAAAAACAATTCATATGGCTTTGTTCACTGAAGCTCATTTGGAGTATAAAACCGCTTGGGGGGAAATGAGTGTGTTTCCGCCAGCAGGTCCTCTGTAAAAAGTAATTTTCATAGAGTTTTAATATATTTGTGTTTATGAAAAGTCCCCTAAACAGCCAATTTGACTAAAGGGAAAAAGCGCTTGCAGTAGTCAAAGCAGCAGCGAAGATAGAGTTCAGAAAAACAGCCCCCGAGTTCCCATTTAAATGCCAATAACTTTCAAATGGCACGTCTGAAGGATAATGGAGCGGCATTGTTCCCACTGCGAGGGCGACACGGCAGACTGAATGCTGATGTACTTCCAAGCTACTGCACTGAAAGGTGATTGCGGGGATCAGGTGAGTCCAGTCCTTCCTTCCAACTGAGGTGTCAAATTGTCACTCTACCACCTTATGCTCACAGTCACCCGCAACAGCGTCTGAGAAACTGGAATGAACATGAGGTGCACTATCCGGTTCCAAAAGTGGGGTTTGTGGAACGTTGAGAAACAAAATGCATTCCATAGAACACTACATGAACAATGGGGTCCCTCCCACTGGCCTGGTGTTATGAGGGCAACAAAGTGGCTACTGGGTGGAGACAAGCATCTCCTGTTCAGAATTGGGTTTCACTGGCACACGGCTAAACACCCCATTCTCCTAATTACAGTGAAACTCGGCCTTACATCGAAACTCTGCAAGCAGCTGAAGGCTAAATGGATACATGTGCACAGAGACAAAGGCAGATAGCTACAGGGAATAACAGCAACATACTGTAGGGTAGCTGATACCTATACATGTAACTGAAGAGTTTTTCTCCTAAACCAGGTTGACTCTTGACAGCTGATTTTGAAAAACCATCGTGCAAACTATGCAAAGAAAGTGCAATCTTCTCCATCTTCATTAAAATTGATGAACTATCATTTGTAACTTGTAGCCTCCCCAAAAGAGCACAAAAGACAAAGCAAATAAATAGTGAATTTGTGACATGACAAACATGACAAACATGACCCGGTGGACGGTAGGGGCAGAGGTTAAGGTGTCTTAACCCTCAGCCTGCCTGGAGAGGCAGCTGGACGGGGATCAGGAGGAGAAGGCAAACACAACAGGGAAGTGTCTGGGTGGTCCATCACCTTCAAGAGGCCACATCTCTGAGCTGTGTGACTCGCTCAGATTGGGTGCATTCACCCATCAGTGTCATTCATTTACTGACCAGGATTTCATTAGGGTAATGCTGTTGGGATTTATGGCAGTGAATGGTGAAAAACACTTACGCATTAGGAAGCTTTTGTAGAAGCAAATCTTTACCGTTGGCACGACAACTTAACCATCTGCCTCCGTTGGAGTTATTGAGTTAATACTTAGGGGACCTGCTTGCTTTAGTTCACTTCAGCATGAACAACAAAGTAGTAAAGGACAAACAGAGGGTAAGAGTTGTAGAGATGGGAGATGAACATTACGGCTCTGGAGTCCACACTGGGCTAAAAACACCTGTCATAATAACAGATACATCAGAGAGAGACGGGTGATGGATTTCACAGCCACCACGAGGCATCACTCAGAGGTGATGTGGCCATTTCAAACCGGTCGAATTCAAAATGGGGCAGTTCACCTTCAAACACACTCCCTCTCTCTCTCTCCCTCACACTCACTCACTCACTCTCTCTCACACACACACACACACACACACACACACACACACACACACACACACACACACACACACACACACACACACAGAGGTCACCCGACTTCCTATATTTCATCTGACCCCATTCCTGAGGTGTCCTCAGTGTATCCGACAAATAAACGCTCTTCCTTTCCCCCTCCACGCCATTACCCTCATCACTTTTTTTTTTAACGTTGCCACTGCCAGTTCTTTTCCTGTTTACAGGTCGTTTTTTAAAAGAGAGAGTAATGAAAGTGAGACAGAGAAAGTATGTGTCTAAAAGGGACCGTAATGAGAGTCAAAGAAAGTAAGTAATGGTTTGAAAAAAAACAAAGGAAAATACATAGGACAGAAGTGGAAAGTGTAAGACAGGATGACAGTGCAAAATGAGGTAGGAGTGCTAAATGAAGACGTAGAGAGTGAAAAATGAAAAGGGAAAAGAGGTAAAAGAGAGAGTGAGTGAAAAAGAGAGAGGGAGCATGCAAGCGTGAGACAGATACAGATTGAAACAGAATGAGTGAGCATGAGACAAGGAGACAAAGAGAGGGAAAAAAAGAGAGAGGGAGAAAAATACAGTGAACAAGTTCAAAAGAGAATGAGTGAGCGAGGGAGAGATGCAGTGAGAAAGGCTAGGAGTGGGAGAGAGGGAGGGTGAGCGAGCATGAGCTACACAGAAAGCGTGCAGGTATCATAGCCTCGAGGGAATCAGCGCGTCACAAACCTGAGAAGAGTCTGTTGCCATGGGGATGGCCTGAGGGGTGTTTGGGGGGGTGGGGGTGGAGGGGGAGGGGGAGGGGCAGGGCTTCAGGCGATACTGACAGCATGATTGGAGCAGCAGACCACTTTACTTCAGCAGTTTCACACCGACACACAGGCTACAATCCCCCTGAGGAGAACAAAGAGGATCCACGCTGCCGTTGAAGGGAGACGATTACCTCATCCAACAAAAAAGTTCAGCTTACAAAAAAAAAAAAGACAGAAAAAAAACCATTCCAATGAGTCCATCATTGAGTCCGCTAAACTGTCTTTACCTACAGTAATAAAGACTCCGCCTTTCAGCACCATTCCTACAGTGTTGCTGTGAATTTTCTGCATGGATTTGCTGTTAAATACAAGTGACAAGCGCTCTAATCACAACAAAAAGGCTGTCTGCTGCCTCAGTCCCTCACATGTCAGGAGGGCGTTCAGCTCAGTGAGGAGCACACAGCTTCACTTCAAGCCTCAGCAGAGAAACAGCTGTCAGAGGCAGTCACAAGGTGCGCTGACAAGCCGACAGAGGAAGAAGGATGCTCTAACGCACAATCAAGAACACACGCATGCACGTGCACAGGCACACAGCCATCCCACACACACACAAAGAAACAGAACCATCCCACTACCACTCTCAAAACTCTCTCACACAAAAACTTTAATTTCTCTAGTTTCACTTATTCCATTTTAAACCATTTGTCTAGTTACATACTTTCCATCTCACACACAGAAAATAGAGCAGAGAAGCGTTTCACAAAAGGTGCTTTATTCAAACAAATTACTGGATTTTTTTTTTAAACAAATGTTTGTCATTCATACAGCGTCATACTTTCCTGTGATTCATCTCCTCAGATCGTGGCTCTCACAAAAAAAGAAAAAAAAAATTCCGGCCGTGCTCAGCTGCAGTGTTGTGGTGGTAGAGTGCCGAGATTAGGTGTGTGACTAAGAAACACACGTTCGCTATACATTCAGGTGAGGTGGATGTACCGTGCTTCATATCAACTGAGAATAACCGAAGACAAAATAACAAAAAAAAAACACTACTACAACATGAACATCACTGCTTACAACAGCCTTATATACACACACCCACACACACACACACACACATACACACCCACACCCAAAATAATGCCTGTTAAATTTCTCAGTCAAATACCTTTGCCATAATCTCCTGGCAGTTACACGGTTGAATCATTACACAGTTTCACTCAAGTTAAGTTTCTGTTTGTTTGCTTTGTAACTCCGGTGTCACAAATGTCATGCTAAATCTCAGGCAAACAAACAGAAATAAGCTTTAAATCAATCCCAGAATTCAGTCAGGACTACAGACCCAAGGGCAGCAGTCCAAGAGGCAAAAAAGGAAATCAGAAGGTGGACCAAGGACCTGGGCCTGGGATAGCCACCTATTGTTATTATTAATAATAATTATTTTAAATCACATTTTACACCTTATTTTTTTTTCTTTTACACCTCAGGGTCAAAACACAAATTACTCCATTACCTATGTTAGTAAAGAGAAAAGGCACTCTGTATCCCAAAAAAGATTCTATCAAATAATTCACAATGATCATGTCATCAGATTTTCAACCAGGCATGACAGGACAAAGACTGCTTGGAAAACAGAAATTGAGGGGGGGAAAAATGACTTCTGTGAGACATGTATTTGGCGAAGAAATCAAAATAAATAAGTTATTGCACTGGCATGTTACCCATACAACATTAAACCATAATACCGAAGAGGTTAGCACCAACGACAAGGACACTAGCCTGCACGCACACACACACACACACAAACACATACAAAGACATATGCCCACACACATTAAGACACACAGCGCCACAAACATGTTCATTCTGACACATAGAAAAACGTAAGACAAAAGGCACAAACACAACCTGGTGATAAACTCTAACACAGTTCCCAGACCCCCGAAGCTGGGGGGGAGAGTAAGTCTGTCCGTGGAGAGCGCAGAGTGCAGACTAATATTGTAAACTACTTTGTTCAACATCACAGAGTGCAAAGATAACATAACGATTGCATATAAGAGTTGACTGACAGATCAACACTTAAAACAGTTTATACATTTAGATATCAAGTGTCACAAGGGCTTCTCAGAGTCACTTTCCATGGGCAAACATAAACGGGAATGTCTGTAATGACAATTTGTTCCGTTTCTCAACAACGTTGCCATGGCCCCCTTATTTGGCAACACCACAAACCAATAGCAAAAAAAACAAAAAACAAACCTAAACATCCATTCAACAGTGCATCTTTTCTTCTTTTGCCATCCTTCTCTGCCCCGGTCCGCACTTAAGAGAGAGCGCGGCAGGGCGTTTTCATGGAAACCGGGGTGGAACATAATGGCGATTCTTATTCAGAGTGACCACGTCGGCATTGAGGCCGCTGGTGAGAGCTCAGGAAGGGCACTGAGAGATGCATTTTCGGGAACACTCAAGCATTCTTGAGCGCAGGGGCTTTCACTTGATAATGAAGACTGGTCTGTGGCTGGCCTATCAAAAAGCTGCACTGGGCTTGGAATGCGACTCCCGATGAAGAGAGGGAAGGCCTACGTACAGAGACTCTGCTGACAAAAAAAAACAACAAAACCTTCCAAGACTCTAGGAGCACAAGGAAAGAAAACAAAGAAGCAAAAAAACACAAAAAATCTGTTCTGTCCAGGTAACCAAGAAAGGAAAAAAAATACATTCTACCCGCTAACAGATTGCAATCACCAACAGCTGGTGTTTCTAGCCTACACAATATCCAAAACAAACTAAAGACACATCTGCACATGCTTCTTGTACAGGTTCTGGTACATCCCTTGAAGAACGAAGTGAAAGACATACGTCAGTGCCTACAAGTCTCCTCCTACTAGACGGACCTACAGAAATATAAAAAAAAAGAAAGTGCAATAAGCCTCTCGCTCCACAAGGTCGCTTCTGTGTTGTGTGACTATTCTGTGACTTAGCAACGGCCATCTGCCTGGCTCCTCTGTTGCAGTCAGACGTACCACTCTCGGCGCGAGATCATGGAGCCGTCCGTGTGAGACACATACTCGTTGTCGTAAACCTCTTCGGGGAAGTAAGGGGAGCCATTGTTTGCCATTGGCGGAGCAGGATACCTGCGTGGCCCTGGCTGGTGGTTGCCAAGCTGGTCGTTATGGTAGCTGTGATAGGGGCTGGGCTGGTTGTGGTGGGGGTGGTGGTGGTTGTAATGGTTCTGGTAGTCGTGGTGGTCAGGGTAGTCGTGGCGACTGCCAGACAGCTCTCCTCTTAGCGCCCTGCTGCTGCGACCGTTGGGGGCGCGCTCGCGGTCGTAGTCGCCCCACTCCTCCCGGTCCTTGTCCCGGCACACGAACCCCCCGCTGACGTCCTCGTCCCCTCCCGATGACTTCATGGCCGTCCCTCCGTTCCCAGCCACCGCCCCGTACACCTGCTGCAGCTCGTGGGTGGGCGGCGGGGGCTTCTGCATGTCCGCGGGGCCCAGGTACTGCTTGGTGTAGTAGTCCCCGCGGAAGGTGGTGCGCTTGCGCTGGTAGTACACCCCCGCCAGCACCAGCAGCAGCAGCAGGAAGAGGGCGCCCCCCACCGCACCCCCCACGATGGTGCCCAGGTTGCCCTCCGGCAGCGGTGCCAGGGTCGGGGACGTGAGGATGGCGCGCTGGTTGTTGACGGGCGCCGTGGTGTGGTTGCCCGAGTTTGGGAGGGGGACATGGATGGTGGGAAACACGGTGGTGGTGGGGGGGTCTAATGGAGAGAAGGGATAGGAGGAGAGAGGGTGGGTGGGTGGGTGGGAGGGAGGAGAGGGAGAGAGGGATAAACAAGGGGAAGGAAAAAAGGGATGGGTGGATGGATAAAGAGAAGAGTAGAGAATGTCAATGCCAGCTACAGAACTTGGCTACAGGGAACTAATTTTACATGGTTGTCAAGAGGAGGGCTTCTAATAACATACAGTTACAGTCTACACACAGTTCCAGGTCCAGGCAAAGAATGTAAGCCTCCAGCAAATATGGAGATTTCACACTTAATCATTGCGCTGGGAGTATATGTGTATACACACATGGATGTGTGTGTGTGTGTGTGTCTGTGTCTGAGTGTGTCTGTTGTCTGTATGTTTTTTTTAAATAATTAATATTAACATGCAGAAACAACACACAGATGTGAGGTTCAGTCTGGAAACCTGAAACTGTTTTACATCCATATAAACACACAACAGACAGGGAAAACATGACACTATGAAACTACAAAGGGTGCATCTTTTAACAATACACACACATGAAACACCCTACATACATACATACATACACACACACACACACCTTTTAACACTATACACACACACACACACACACACACCTTTTAACACTATACACACACATAAAACACAAAGCATGGTGGAAACCTGATGGCAAGGAGGGCTCCTTGTGCACTAGGCAGGGTGTGAGGTGAGGTGAGGGTGAGGGCTAAGTGATGGGTGGATGGGTGGGTGGAGGAGGGACGTGCTCTGAGGGTGGGGCACACACAGACGGTGGGAAACTGGGAAAAAAGCATGTGCTCATGCACACCAGAGGAATGACGAATGACAAGGCAAAAAACAAAAAACAAAAAAACCTCAAAATGATCCAAAAACATAACCAGATGGAAAGAAAATGTTTCCCCTAAACATATGCCATTATTTACACAAAAAATAAAACCTGATGAAAAAGCCTGTAACAACAACAACTTAGAGGAAAAAAAATAATCTCCTGATAATTAAAGCAGCCATGCTAATGACAAGCCTCGCTCACACACAGACATTCTGGAGTAGTCTTCGGAGCAGCGCGCCAGCTGCTAGCTGTTTAGGAGTGAGATAATGCGCTGGGATCTTCCGCTCTGCGCTCAGGCTGCTCTGCTGAGTGCTGGTGGAGACTGTGTGTGTGTGTGTGTGTGTGTGTGTGTGTGTGTGTGTGTGTACTGGAAGGCAAGTGCTGTGCTACAAAGGCACAAGGCAACAGGCCACTTTTAATCCCGCAGACACTCACACACACCTGGAACAAACAGGTCTTTTCAGGACAGGGACTACTCCAACTGTGTGTGTGTGTGTATTGTGTGTGTGTGTGTGGGGGGGGGGGGGGGTGGCTGACTGACTGTGTAAGTAAATGAATGACAGCGTGCATGACATTGTTCACTAATGTGTATTTCCAAGAGTGCATGTGAGTCAAAGAGGGTCAGACACCGTATAAAATTGGAGTGAGTATTTGTATGTATGTGCTGTATGTGTGCATGTGTGTGTCTGTGACAAAGAGAGAGAGAATCAGGCAGACCGGAGTGTGTATGTAGAAGAGTAAGACTGAAAAAACTGATCGTCTCACTCTCCCAAAACACACAGATATTGTCTCATAATCACCCAACACACACACACACACACACATACTCACACACACGCACATTGTATGAGACTATGGTGTCTGAGCATGACGCAGGATGATTGTGCGTGTAAGTAAAGCAGAGTGTGTGAGAGTATTTTTGTGCGAGCATGCGTGAGTGAAAACAATGAACACTGTCTGTCTAGCATCATCTGGCTTTGTGTGGTCAGACAGACAGATCCAATTTTACAGTCTTTTTTTCCTGAGAGTAAAGAGGCGTGTCCACTCTGTCTCTGTGGGTGGCTGTGACCGTCATGATTGTACCCTAACCCTAGCCTGGCAAACCAGCCCCTCGTACTTCACTTCGTTTGTACAGAGGGTCTGGCGCTGGTATCATTCAGAGCGCCGGTTGTACAGTAGTACAGATTCCATACTAGCCGATAAGCGGACAGAGTGTTTGTGAGCGATGACGTCGTTGTGTGCGCTATATTTCACTTGTAGTCCATCTGTTGGTATAGCTCAGCAATGGCAGCAGAGAACAATGTAAGCAAGGCCATTCAGTCTGTTATGGCATCACTTCAGAATTGAAGTCGGAGCAGGAAGAATGTTTAAAGAGTTTCATTTGTGGAAGAGATGGAAGGCCCTACTCCCCACGGGGTTCGGGAAAAGTTTAATCTTTCAGCTTGCTCCGTTAGTTGTTAGTCTGTTAGTTTCTGGACTAACAAACGTCACGATTAGACGTCAACAAGGCAGGCAGATCCAACCGTTTTAAACTTCAGAGTCCACACCTCCAGAAAGAAAAATGTTTTGTCAATACAGCACCGCCAGACCCACTGTACAAAACTAAGTGAAGTACGAGGGGATGGTTTACCAGGCTACCCTAACCTTAGCAGATCACCCTCAAACAAGTTGTTTTTAATTGATGATGATCTTATCTTATTTGCACACACAAACTTGATTTTTTGCTTCTTACCGAAACCTGGCTGCAAAAGCTGTATCAGATATAGGATATGTTTCAGCTATATGCACCAACTAGGTCACTAAGATGACAGCAGAAAAGTCTGTTGGTAAAATCTGCTGTCAGAACAAAATGTGGTAAAGCAGCCATCAGCTGCTATGCAGTTCAGCTTTGGAACAAATTTCCAGAAGACATAAAAAACGCTCCTACTGTTGGCAGTTTCAAATCTAGACCTAAGACAAAACCGATCTCAGATTCTTTTAGTTTTTTTCCTTTTTTTAATTAAATGTCATATTGTCTTACTTATAATTATTTTACTTGCATCCTTTTAAGCATTTAAATCTATTTTATCTTTCATGCTTTTACATATTGTTCTTTGCTTTTATCTTTGTTGAGCACACTGAACTGCCCGTGTATGAAATGCGCTAAAAAAATAAAACTTGCCTTGCCCAATGAGAGCCTCCCTCCCCCAAATTATATATTTATCCCCCCCCCCCCACCCATTTTATCAGCAAGTAATCAGTCCCAGGACAAACACACCATCTGAGCGCGTGCATACAGATAGGTGGCTGGGGGGACAGGGTAGGGTGGGGGGGGTGGTTGGGGGCTCTAAAGGAGGGACCAGCTGAAGGTTACAGACATGCCTGCCTTCTCTCGCCGTCTTCCACTCTCTCGATTTCTCCCCTGCTCTCTCTCTCTCTCCACCCCCTCCTCCATAATTGCCATTCCCCCAGTCACCCACTATCTCCCACAAACACAATGCATGAGTGAGAGAGGGATTGACAGAGATAGAGAGACAGAGAGAGAGAAGTGGGGGAGAGAAAAGGGGAGAGGGGGAGGGAGAAAGGGAGAGGGGGGAGAGAAAGAGAGAGAGGAAAGAGAGAGAGGGAGAGAGAAAGAGGGAATACACTGACTCTGCAGCAGCAGGACTATTCTATATGCATGTACGTGCGTGCGTGTGTGTATGTATGAATGTGTGTGTGTGTGCGCATGTGTACTTGTGTCCTTGTTCCCACAGGCACAAAGCAGCTAGACAGGTGACCTCAAAGCTGAGCAGGTGTAATTGCTGTGTGTGTGTATATGTATGTGTTTAACATGCAGGGAAGATCACGCCATAGATGATGGGGGAGGAACAACATGATTTCAGTCATTTACAATTCACATTATTTTCCAAACACACACACACACACACACACGTTACTTTCCCATTCAGTGTGGCAGAAGGGAATTGGTTATGGCCTTTTTTTTACTTAAATGGAACATTAAGCAAACATGTTAACCAAAGGACACATACACGCACATGTATGCATACTCACGCACATTCACCTCCCATACACAGACACACACACAAATACACACACGCACAAACACGAAACAAGTACCGCAAAAAAAGAAACATGCATGCAAACACACAGATGACAAACTTTTTTTTCTCTAGAGGTGGCATGCCACAAAGGCCTGAAATAAATAATGAATGGTGGTTTAGAAGTGCTGGTGAATGTTTCATGAATCTAGGACATCATCTCTCAGTCAAGGTTGCTCCTCTTTCTCCCCTCCCCCAAGCCACGCCACCCACCCACCCACCCACCCACCCACACCACCTCACCTCACCTCATTGCTGCGTGACAGGCGAAAGAACACAGTGTGCACCAGGCACTTACATACACACACACACACACACACACACACACACACTCAGCATGCACGCACGCACTCACACACACACACACACACACACACGGACGCACACACCCACACGTGCACTCACACACCCATCAGAAAGATTCATTACAGAGCTATGCAGACAATTGGCCAGTGACACCACAGCACTGCAGAAGAGACGGATGGTCCTACCCAACGCTCAGCCCATCACTCGTTACACACCACTGCTCCAATAACAAAGCATGAACACGACAAAGGCCTAACGGGGGGGGGGGGGGGTCTCTACAAGGCAGGACATCAGCCTCTGATATGAACCCCCAGACCACCTCAAGGAAGCAGAGTCCTTAACAGCATGCAGTGGACAGCATGCAACATGCAACGGTGTATCCTAACTGCAAGCAACGGAACCAACTGTAGCATTGGTCTGGCACTTTGTGTCCATACTGAATCTGTTACATTTGTCTTTTGCTTACATCACGTACACTTCTGCTATATAGATACCTCCTCTTTTTAACTAGTCAACTGTCCCTCATAGAGTCTCTTTCACACCAGTGGAAAAAATAAAAATATATATAATATGAACCGGGCAACTAATAAAAGATTGGCCAACATGTTGGGCCACGGTGCAGGCTCAGCACTGTGTTGTGTAACAGGTAGTTAGGACATGACGAGATATGTTCTACTACAGGCGTAACGCAACTGATTTTGTTCCATTACATGCAGTTGTGACACAGTATAAGGCTTCCAACAGGAACCTAGGACAAGGATAACTTATGTGTGTGGACACCGTACACAGGGAGAGGGAGGACTCCTGTGGGGAAATCCTGTGGGGACAGGAAATAAATATGGGGAGAATGACTCATATGAGAGGAAACGTGTGTGTGTGCATGTGTGTGTGTGTGTGTGTGTGTGTGTGCGTGTGTGTGAGAGAGACATTAGAGGGGGGAGCTATGACTGTCATTTCTGGGGAGCTTCTATTTCGGACATTCATATGTGGTGGGTGGAACTTGTATGCACGGAACTCAAATACGTTGGACTCCAACGTTGGGGGACTCCAACTAGGGCGGACTCGTGGTCATCATGGAGCCTGATTCAGGGGGAGCAGATGGCTGTAAATCGTGCCATTACCATGTGAACATCTGGCTCATTAATCAAACCTAATCAACATGTCAGTTTGGAGGCTAGGTCTGTGGACTGAGATGCCATTCGGTTCTTTGATTTATAAAAGAAAAAGAGGAGAACAATGAAATAAACCCAAATATGGGGCAGCTGATTGAAGCAATGGCTTATTTGGCAGAGGGACATTTCAATTTCATCTACTTTTACAACCCCTATTTTAGAATGGCTTTAAACATAAAAAGACAAAAACTGACCAATACAGACTGGCTTTTGTCCACATGACTCAACATGCGCATGCAACCTCTGAGTCAGTTTCATCAACTGGTCTTTTGCAATCCCCCCCAGAGCAACTACAAAGACATGATGATTTCTTGGCCCTTTGTTGGGTTCATGTTGGGTTAGTGGAGTGAATGTTATAAAGTTCAACAAAAGTCTTGTATAAAAAAAAAAAAAAAAACCTGTTAAACAGAGCCTGCGGTGACATATTTTTCTGCTCATGGCCTGTGGACCCCAGTTATTTTGGCCCTGTAATCCCATCACCAGAACGCCTGAGTAGTGCGGCGAGTGATGTGGTGTGGTCATGGTGTGGTGTGGTCATGGTGCGTCACCTACCGTGGACGCGCACGCTGATGTCGCGGCTGCGGAAGCCGATGTCGTTGCCCACCTCGCAGCGGTACACCCCGGAGTCGTTACGCTGCAGCGGCCGCCTGAACACCAGCGAGTCGTTGACCAGCTCCACCCCCTCGGGCATGTCCCCGTCCAGCCTGGCGCAACACACACACAGAGCAACGCAACACCATCAAACGGAAGCGCCTCTGAGTCACAGTCAGGCTCGTGTTTACCAATCAAACAGCATCAGTCTCATATTTCATTAACCTGTGCAATACTTTTTTTCCCTTCTTTTTCATCTGTGCAGTGATTTGCTACTTTCATCCCTTCCCTGAAGAGACCTGCGAAAGAGATTAATAAAGTTCTGTTCTATATTCTGGAAAAAGGAGCAAGGCCGGAGCACTCCGTTTATAATATTTTTAATAGTGCAGAAACAACGACTGATGTTTCGACGGCACTGCGTCTTCTTCAGAGTCAGAGAAAGTTCTGTTCTATTCTGCTCTACTCTATAATAATCCATCAAACAGCACCAGTCTCACGTTAACCAGTTCAGTTAGGAACAGGGACGACTAATTAAATTAGACCAACATTGACGACACGTGTGTGTGTGTGTGTGTGTCCGAGTGTGTACTGGTACACCAAAATAAATGTCTGACCACCCAGATGAGTACTTCATATCAGTAATAATCAGGCAGGCATTCTGAAAGGCACCTAGCAGGTATGAGTCAGCCATTACTTCATTTGCCATTTCCTTTTTTCCAATCTTCCTTCAATTCCACTCTCTCATTCATGACGTCGATCCAACATGTGTCCATTCACCCATCCCACCCACCCGGTTCCTCACATCTCTACCTTCCATTCGTTCATTCATCTCATAGCTAGATTCATCATCATCAATGATGAATCTAGATGCACAGATGCACAAAAATGTAACCGCACGCACGCACACACACACGCACACAAGCACGCACACATACACACACACACAAGCACACACAGTCGCCTTCGTACTCCTGACCTCGCAGTAACCCCCCCCCCCTCTGCAGGGCCACTGCTTCCTGTAAATGTGAGGGGACGCCATGAATAATTCACAGCCATGCCCTCCGTGCCACGCGCAGGGAGGAGAGGAGGACGGGGTGGGAGGAGCAGAAATGGAGGGAGGAGGAGGAGGAGACAGAGGGAGGAGCACAGAAGGGAGGGGCAGAAACAGAGTGAAGACATGAGGGGAGGAGAGAAACAGGAGGATGGGAGAAGGTGACAGAGGAGGAGAGGGAGGAGGAGGAGGGGGGGGCTAGGAGAACAGGGGGGAGAGAAAGAAGAGATCCAAGAGAAAAGAGAGAGGAAGAAGGGGAGAAGAGAAGAGAGGAGAGGAGAGCAGAGGAATGTACAGAGAGGGTGGAGAGGAGAAGAGAAAGAGAGGAGAGAAGCACAGAGGCGAAGAGAGTAGAAGGATGAAAGGAGAGGAGAGGAAAAAAGATGAGAGGAGAGGAGTAAAAGAAGAAGAGAGGAAAGGGGTGAAAGGAGAGGAGAGGGGATTAGATGAGAGGAAAGGGGATAGGGGAGGTGAGGAGGCTATGGCTTCAGATCAGTCCCTCAGCAAGACAAGCTAAAGCAACACACACACACACACACACACACACACACACACACACACACACACACACACACACACACACACACACCTCCCCTCATTACAGGGCACTCTTAACATCACACTCACACACAGACACAAACACACACACACACACACCCCTCTCGCCCTCATTACAGCACACACACACACACAATTACACTGTTAACATCACGCATGCACGCAGGCATGCACACGTCCACCCCCAAGTTCCCAGCTTACAATATTTCTCAGCACACGTTATGATGAGGAAGCATCAGAGCTACATTCACAGAAGCCACCCCCCCCAAAAAAAAAAACAGTCACCCCATCTATATACAACACACAGAGCAACGCAACACCATCAAACGGAAGCGCCTCTGAGTCACAGTCAGGCTCGTGTTTACCAATCAAACAGCATCAGTCTCATATTTCATTAACCTGTGCAATACTTTTTTTCCCTTCTTTTTCATCTGTGCAGTGATTTGCTACTTTCATCCCTTCCCTGAAGAGACCTGCGAAAGAGATTAATAAAGTTCTGTTCTATATTCTGGAAAAAGGAGCAAGGCCGGAGCACTCCGTTTATAATATTTTTAATAGTGCAGAAACAACGACTGATGTTTCGACGGCACTGCGTCTTCTTCAGAGTCAGAGAAAGTTCTGTTCTATTCTGCTCTACTCTATAATAATCCATCAAACAGCACCAGTCTCACGTTAACCAGTTCAGTTAGGAACAGGGACGACTAATTAAATTAGACCAACATTGACGACACGTGTGTGTGTGTGTGTGTGTCCGAGTGTGTACTGGTACACCAAAATAAATGTCTGACCACCCAGATGAGTACTTCATATCAGTAATAATCAGGCAGGCATTCTGAAAGGCACCTAGCAGGTATGAGTCAGCCATTACTTCATTTGCCATTTCCTTTTTTCCAATCTTCCTTCAATTCCACTCTCTCATTCATGACGTCAATCCAACATGTGTCCATTCACCCATCCCACCCACCCGGTTCCTCACATCTCTACCTTCCATTCGTTCATTCATCTCATAGCTAGATTCATCATCATCAATGTAGAGTCTACAACAAAATTCATTCATTCATTTATTCATTCCTTCATCCATCCACCCATTCCTCTGCACTTAACGGTTCCTCCATGTTGGCAGGGGCCATGTCTCACCTGACCCATCTGAAGTGGTGTGCCGGAGGGTTGGCCTTGGCTTGGCAGGTCAGCTGGAGCTTCTCCCTCCCCACGAACCAGTCTCCATCGTAGCCCAGCACCTTGATGTCCGGGGCGACTACAACCCAAAAAAAAGACACAGCAAACACACACACACACACACACACACACACACACACACACACACACAAAAGGGTTAAAAACTCTGGAAAACCTTATATAGTGCACTTGGTACTGCCTGGCAATTTAAATATTTTGGAGAGGACCGGAAAAGACAGGTGGGAATGTTCCTAAAAGTATGACAGTTGCACAAACTTGAGCATGCAGGAGAGGAGAGGAGAGGAGAGGAGAGAAGGCAGGATTCATGACTAGTCTCCTATGAGAGAGTAGAACACTCCACCAGCACACATTCACACGCACGCACGCACACACGCACGCACGCACGCACGCACGCACGCACGCACGCATATATCCACACAAGTATACACATATAGATAGAAATGCCCAAACACAGATGCACAAAAATGTAACCGCACGCACGCACACACACACGCACACAAGCACGCACACATACACACACACACAAGCACACACAGTCGCCTTCGTACTCCTGACCTCGCAGTAACCCCCCCCCCCTCTGCAGGGCCACTGCTTCCTGTAAATGTGAGGGGACGCCATGAATAATTCACAGCCATGCCCTCCGTGCCACGCGCAGGGAGGAGAGGAGGACGGGGTGGGAGGAGCAGAAATGGAGGGAGGAGGAGGAGGAGACAGAGGGAGGAGCACAGAAGGGAGGGGCAGAAACAGAGTGAAGACATGAGGGGAGGAGAGAAACAGGAGGATGGGAGAAGGTGACAGAGGAGGAGAGGGAGGAGGAGGAGGGGGGGGCTAGGAGAACAGGGGGGAGAGAAAGAAGAGATCCAAGAGAAAAGAGAGAGGAAGAAGGGGAGAAGAGAAGAGAGGAGAGGAGAGCAGAGGAATGTACAGAGAGGGTGGAGAGGAGAAGAGAAAGAGAGGAGAGAAGCACAGAGGCGAAGAGAGTAGAAGGATGAAAGGAGAGGAGAGGAAAAAAGATGAGAGGAGAGGAGTAAAAGAAGAAGAGAGGAAAGGGGTGAAAGGAGAGGAGAGGGGATTAGATGAGAGGAAAGGGGATAGGGGAGGTGAGGAGGCTATGGCTTCAGATCAGTCCCTCAGCAAGACAAGCTAAAGCAACACACACACACACACACACACACACACACACACACACACACACACACACACACACACACACACCTCCCCTCATTACAGGGCACTCTTAACATCACACTCACACACAGACACAAACACACACACACACACACCCCTCTCGCCCTCATTACAGCACACACACACACACAATTACACTGTTAACATCACGCATGCACGCAGGCATGCACACGTCCACCCCCAAGTTCCCAGCTTACAATATTTCTCAGCACACGTTATGATGAGGAAGCATCAGAGCTACATTCACAGAAGCCACCCCCCCCAAAAAAAAAAACAGTCACCCCATCTATGCATTAATTCATATCACTCTTTCCATCCATCTATCCATCCATCCATCCATTCTCTGTGAAAATGTACTACACGCTGCCTCCAGGGGAGACATGCTCTGCTGGAGTGTGTGTCAGGGGATAGGGGACTATGAGTGGGTGGGAACAGGGGACACACTGCTTTTGTTTGTGTGTGTAGCAGTGCGTTCCCTTTTCACTCACACACACAGAGTGTGTGTGATGGGAGAGGAGACATACTGCCTGTGTGTGTGTGTGTGTGTGTGTGTGTGTGTTAGGGTAGAAGGGAACAGGCTGGTAAAAGCATAGTTGCGTGCAGTGCTTCTACAGACAGCGAGAGCATCAAGCAGACATGATGCAGATGGCAACATTAATATGAAAGACAGATCCACTCTGAGTACATCTCTCAACCACATGGCTTGGGTGTGTGTGTGTGTGTGTGTGTGTGTGTGTGTGTGTGTGAGAGAGAGAGAGAGAGAGATCCACTCTGAGTACATCTCTCAACCACATGGCTTGGGTGTGTGTGTGTGTGTGTGTGCGTGTGTGTGTGTGTGTGTGTGTGTGAGTGAGAGAGAGAGAGAGAGAGAGAGAGAGAGAGAGCGAGCTTGTGTGTTTGGGTGTGTGTTTTGGGAAGGGGGGGGGGTGTCAAAAGGTTAAAGCACAAGGGAGGGAGAGAAAATAAACAAGGAGAGAGAGAGAGAGACAGACAGAATGAGAGAGAAAGGGAGGTGGGGAAATGGAAGTGGGAATGGGGAGGTGGAATCCTTGACTCGCATGGTTTCCTCAAAAGATGGACAACTACACGAATGATCGCTCACTCATGCTCTCACACACACACACACACACACACACACACACACACACACACACACACACACACACACACACACACACACACACACACACACACACACACACACACACACACACACACACACACACACCTCAAGCTAGCAGTTAGGTCATAGAGGAGATGCAATCATCCTGCTATACTGTCCCGTTTCTAATTCATCCCAGTACATAATGTGAAACGGCTGCACAGATGCACAGAGACGAGCAGAGAGGATTCTGGGTAAAACGTCTCCTAGCCTACATTCAGCTCCTCGTGAGGAGCATAACGGTCTTATTTATCTAGGTGGACAGTAGACCCAGATCTTTTCAGGACAGCGGTTTTGGGGTAGGGTAGAGGAACAGGTAGGACACTCACGCACAGAGCATGCTCAGCAGATCGGGTAGAAGGACAGGCAGGTCATCGAGTATGTGACCAGGTAGGGAAGAGGGACAGGTACAGTAGAAAACTCATCGAGTATGTGACCAAGTAGGATAGAGGGACAGGTACAGTAGAAAACTCATCGAGTATGTGACCAAGTAGGGTAGAGGCACAGGTAGCACACTCACAGAGTATGTGACCAGGTAGGGTAGAGGGACAGGTACAGTAGCACACTCACAGAGTATGTGAGCAGGTAGGGTAGAGGGACAGGTAAGTACACTAAAGTAAAGATCCGCACACCGTAGAGCTCCCATTGGTTTACTTTTATTGAAATAACCTGTATAAGCCCTTGCAGCTCTTCCTCAGTCTTCCTCTGGGATGTGTGTGATATTACTTCATGTTTAACTACTGGGGCAGGTAAGACGGTGACAAAGCACGCTCACCAGGTGGGCCGAAGGATCAGGTACTCAGAGAGGATGCTCACCACCACAGTGAGCAGGTAAGGGAGAGGAACAGGTAAGACACCATATAGCACGCTAACAAGGTAAAGGAGAGGAACAGGTGAAACACACACAGTACGCTAACAAGGTGAAGAAGAGGAACAGGTAAGACAGTCACAAAGCACGCTGACCAAGTAGGTAAGACACCCAGCACACTGACCAGGTAAGGGAGAGGAACAGGACACACACACACACACAACACGCTAACCAGGTAAAGAGGAATAGCAGGTGAAACACTCACACAGCACGCTGACCAGGTAGGGCACCCTGAAGTCGGCCTGGAGGGCGGGGTGGCGCACCACGCAGGTGAGCGAGTGGCCCTGGCCGCGGCGGTTGGGGTGCCAGTGGTAGTGCACCTGCGTGGTGGTGGTGCCGTTGGCCTCGTCCGACAGGTGGGCCTCCGAGAAGCCGTGCAGGTCCGTCTCCCAGGAGACCTCGGCGGGCGGCCGCGCTCTCTCGGCGATGCACGTGGCCACTGTCGTCTCGTTGCCCCCGTCCACCAGAGCCACAGAACCCGCAGACACGTACACCTTGGGCTCCACTGACAGAGGGGGAAGGAGAGAGAGAATAAGCAGTAGGGAGACAAAGAACATGATAGGGGGAGGGGGAGAGAGAAAGAGGGAGAGAAGGAAGGAGGGAGGGAAGAAGAGGGAGAGGGAGAGAGAGAGAGAGAGAGAGAGAGAGAATGGAGGAGAAGGAGGGTGAGAAAAAGAGATAGGCAGGGAGGGAAGCAAGAGAGAGGGAGGCAGAGGGAGGAAAAGAGGGAAGTGGGGACACAAGAAGTGAGAGAGACAAAGTGTGAGAGATTGGGAGAGAGAGAGAGAGAGAGAGAGAGAGAGAGAGAGAGAGAGAGAGAGAGAGAGAGAGAGAGAAAGAGAGAGAAACAAAAAAAAGATGTGTTAAATAGGGAAGGGAAAAATTATGAGGCACATAAACATGAATACTGTTCATGCCATTCTGAATAGTTTAGGTCACCCGAAGGAACACAATGTTGCTGTGGGAGAGAACGAGCGGTACCAACTAATGCTACAAAAATATATTGTTCACCAGAATATTGCATCTTCATGTTTCCCAAAAGCTTTGTTGTGCTACAGCCATAAAGAGACCATTATTTTCAACAATGTCTCGGTTACGGTCAGCTGAGGCCAGAGAGAGAGAGAGAGAGAGAGAAAGAAAAATGAATCTCAGCAGTTAAACACAAGAGTATCGCCAGTTTAATCTTACTGTGTGAACCGGACAACTCTGCAGGAAACACCCGGCGGTGATTTATGAAGCTCCCCTCTCTCGGACCCTTATTTAGTAACTAATTACTTTCCGTGTCAAATTATTAGGACAATTGATCATGCCCACATCCCACTTCTTGGATTCCATTACAACCGAGAAATAGAAGTCCTAAGGAAACATCATACAGCAAGTATAAGCTGACCCCGAATCTGAAACCGTGCATCATAAACGATAATCACTAATCTGTTCGCTTTGGCTAGAGCGGCACTGCGTGAACTGCATGGGCCTACGTGTGAATTTACGAGCAAAATGTGAATCTGAATGAAGAACTAGTCTAGGCGCCATGTCTGGCACATGATGTGGCTGGTATAAACAGCCATGTCAGGGGATAAGGAACTACACAGCAAGTGGTGCCTCTGTTGCACTGGTGCTGGTGTAAAATTAGTCCAGGACAAATTTTAAACAAGGGCCTTTCCCTTATCCATTTACCCCCTTCCCTGCCTCCCTCCCTCTCTCCATCCATCTGTCTATCCCTCCTTCTTTTCCTCCCTCCCTGGCAAGACAGTCAGTCGATGGCAACGAATAAAGGTGTCCGTCAGCATTGTTGACATATTGGGTTGTGTTTAATTGGCCAATCCAAACTGACCTTACCACAGTGTACCCTCAGCCAGCCTCAGCCAATACGAGCACCTAAAATAGACAGCCATACCTCTTTCCCTCTCCTGTGTGTGTGACACAACCACCCCAGAATGTACTGCAAGCACACACACACACACACAGACACACAGACAAACACACACACACACACACACAGGCACCCTCCTAGCTTTCAAAATTCTTACGGTCCTACTTCTTCGGTTACATGCATTTGTGATACTACCACCCTAGCATGTACTCTCACACTCCCTTACTCCAAGATTTTTTTAAATTCTTATGGCTATACCTCTTCCCTCACTCACTCACACACTCTCACACATGCAGACACCAGAACCACACACACACTGCAGCTTTCTAAATTCCTATGGCTCCATTTATAGCTGTAGTTTGGGCAGAGTGTGTGTCTCTCTTTCTACCGCTTCACATTCTGCTCCCTCTCCTCGGCTAAAAGGCTGCTTATGCGCCACAGCAACCACAAAGCATTTGTCACCTTTTCAAGATCTCTCTGTTCTTCTGTTTGTTCTTCCTTCCTTCCCTCCTTCCTTCCTTCCTTCCTTCCTTCCATCTTCTCTTACTCTTACTCTCACTTGTTTACCATTTTTCTCCTCTCCTCTTCTGGAGACTGTGGAGAGAGGCGTCTGTCTTTTGACGTCTCCTTTCTCTCAACTCTCAAGTCTGTCCTCAGCAAACCAGCTGAGGCCAAAGGCACCTCCTGTTTCCTTGCAGATTTTTTAAACACGTGACACGTGTACGCCTAGATTTATGCCACTGGGCTTTAGGGGAGGTAAGGGTCCATCTGGATAATCCCACACAAAAAGGGTTTGAATGACGTGTGACAGCACAGAATCACTTAAGTGTGTTGGCATATTAGTGTCTAATCTGTGTTGAGTTATATATGCAGATGGACCAACATTGACAACAAAGTGGATGAATTTATGTGCAATCACCACTCCCCACTGTTTTTCATAAAATAAAAAAGTAACTCATGTCAATCGTAGCCTTGATTTAGTGGTGATAAAACCTTCACTTATGTTCTTGCTTTGGTCGTAACGATTAAAAGCCCGGCACTTGATGGGCATGGATTTTAGGCTTGTTTTAGCTTCAACCAACATAGTCTTGACTTCACTGACACACAGCAGGCCTCTAATGCAAGAAAGAGCATACTGTAATTTGAAACATGTCTGGATGACCTCCCACATATTCATAGCCACAAAGATGCGAAGCTGTAGAGTGTTAGAATTTCGAACCCCACAAAATGAAAAGCACCATCAGTCTATGAAAGGAAGTTTCCATCAACAGAATGAAGACATGTACTGAAGTTTGGTTTGTATGTCATACACAACTTAACACTTCAACAACTCACATCTCCGCCACAGACACAGACACGCCACCAATTTCAGACACATATACACACAAATACACACACGCACGCACACACACAGAAACACATTTATACACACACACACACACACCTGAGGGTATACGAGAAGCCATAAACCTGATAGCAGAATAGGACACTGGCATTTGTTTAGTTAAGAGAATGAAGCCCTGAGCTCTTTTACTAAAAGGTTTACTACTACCTCTGGGTTAACAAAACCAGGTACTTAACCACCTTTATAGCATACCCCTCAGGACGGAGACACACACACACACACAAGCAGTACTTACCCAACACACTGACTGTGGTAGAGGCCTGGGTGTTGCCCAGAGGGAAGGTGGCAACCTTACAGGTGTAGATGCCCACGTCGGCGAAGCCCACGTCCTCCAGCACGATGGTGGCGTCGTGCGGCGAGGGCGAGCGGAAGTGCAGGCGGTGCTCGTACTCGGGCGGCACGGAGATGCCCAGCGTCGGGTTGTAGACGGCCAGCGTGACGGAGCCCGTGGGCAGCCGCCGCTCCCAAGAGCTCTGCGTCAGGCTCAGGTCGCTGTCCACCTCCACGTGGCAGCCCAGCGTCACATTTTTGCCCAGCACCGCATTTACCCGCTGCGGAACCAGGACCTGGTTGCCTAGGACACCTGTGGTGGTGAGGGGAAACAACAGAGAAGAGAGAGCACACGAGAGGGAGAAAGAGACAGAGAGACAGAGATGGATGGAGAAAGAGAGAGGAGGAAAAACAAAAACACCGTCTGAGAAGGGTGGTGAAGGTAGCCTGGGGTCTGTTCAAGACAAACATGTGCTGTAACTCAGACCAAGTGTAATTTTGTTTAATACCGCCCCCCCCAAATAAAGGAAGGTCCTGAAACTTGTTTTTTAACAGCGAACTGACCTCATTTTCCACTCTCAATTGTCTTGCCTTGTTTAAATGATCCCTCTGTTATTGAGCTGCGAATTAAGTTTCTTAAGAGGGAGACTGTATTCTATTGTGAGTATGTCGATTGTTTGCATGCAAAGCACTTGTGTGTGTGTGCATTCCTGTGTGGTCTTGAGTGTTTTTGCATGTGAGTGTGTTGGTCCATGTGTGTTGGTGTCTGCGTGTGTGTTTCATGCACATGTGTATGTATGTATGCGTGTGTGTGTGTGTGTGTGCGCACAAGCTGGCATGCATGGGTGAGTGGTTGGTTGGTTGCGTCTATGGTGTGCCCGTGCGTGCGTGCGTGCGTGTGTGTGTGTGTGTGTGTGTGCATCCATGAACCTGGTTAAGAGGGGGTAAGGGAGACCAGAGGGGCCACACGAGGACAGCCTGTGTGTCTTATTACACTCCAGCAGCTGCACCAGTGCGCGCGCGCACACACACAAGCACACACACACACGCATACATACACACACACGCACACGTCAAACCATCCCTCTTTCTCTTCTCTTACCACGACCACATGAAAAGGCTTGGGCTTTAAGTGAAAACTCTTTCCATGACTGTATGCATCTTGGGAACAGACAGACAGCACTGAGACACACTACTCAGCCCCTGCGCCCTTCTAACCCTGATTCCATCAAGCCATTCATCCCCTCAAGAGAGAGGGGACATGTGCGTTGCGTCTGCGTCGCAGGCGTCATTAAGACACCACCACAGGGCTTGAGCCAAAACAGGTCTTCCACATGGCTGGCCACTGACCCCACGACAGATACGGCTGGGATGTGAACCAGACCTGAGTGCGATCAACAGCAGAGTGTGGCGGTCTCTGGGCTAAGCTATTTACGCATAGTTTTGCTTCCCTGTGGATGCACTGTGCACATAGCTCACGTGGCTTGTGTGTTCTTCTTCGTACTACAGATGTTGTCTCTGTGATGTTTTGAAAACATCTTGTTGTGCTTTCAGAAGACGTTCACCCTCCTCACGGTGAAGCAGTTCCCCTCAGCACCACTCCGCTAGTTCTGGAGTTCATGATGAGGTAATGAGGAGCTCCACAGATACCACTGGCAGCAACCTCTACAGGGGACCTCAGATGGCTGGCCTAGCCTTTGCCGTTTATTTTACGTTGAGGTTTACAGTTTACATCACATGTGTTTTTGCAGCTTTTGTGAATGTGAACAGTATGCCAACTTGTAAAAAGTGCACTTGAAAAGAAGTAACTGTACTCTACAGAAGCAATTTCTCTCACAATCGCTGAGAAAAGCCTCATTGAAATTTCAGCTGTTTTTCTAACTCCTCTTCCAGAGCAAGGTCCACATCACAAGCAATTATTTTAATAAACAACATTTTGGTCCTTAGACCTTTGTCAGGTTATTGGTTAGCAGATCATGGTAAACAACTTTAAGGTCTGACGACCAAAATGTTGTTTATTAACTTGGACAGTGTGCAGGAAAATATTTAGTTCAAGACCTCTCGTCATCTCCAACGTACCTGTTCCCAAGAGCTTTACATGTTTTGGACTTCCAGTGACTTGCTTGTTTCTTCAGCTGATTGATTCAGCTGGACTGATTGAGCTGACCAATGGCCATGCGTTTCAGATTGAGGCTAAATAGACCTGTACAATGCGATGAGGACTATGCTTCCTGGACCATCAAAGCATGTTAATCTATTATAGCCAAAATCCAAAACTGAAAGTTATAAACTCTGAAACGCGTAGATTGGAGATCCCCTTTAAAACCAACCATGATCTCCGTTTACATTTGGTTAGAGTAGCAATTCATTAAAACGTAGCTAATCCGTGTATTTGAAGTCAGTGAATGCATCCCTGTATATGCACATGAGTGAGGTGCAGTATGACAGTGATGGTTGCCCGAGAAGTGACCTGTATGTAGGGACCCGCGCCAGGCCTTCCAGCCACCACACTACCGCCTGGTCACAGCTAGTCTACGTTCATCGCAATCTGGATTTCATCTCCTTCAGTCTCCCCGCTAGAAAACTCTCCGCACCACATACAGAGATCAGTGACGGGAGGAAACCAGGAAGGAACATGGAGGAGGAGAGCACACAGCTAGAGAGAGAAAGAAAGAAAGAGAGAGAGAGAAAAACAAACAGATAAACAGACAGACAAACAGGGTGAGACAGACAAAAACACTGCAAGGGAGGCAAAGAGTGAGAATTCCAGATGGGCAGAGAGAGAGACAGAAAGATTGACAGACAGACAGACGGAGAGCAGACAGGCACAGAGGAGAGAGAGAGAGAGCAGCAGAGAGAGAGAGAAAGAAAGAGAAAAAGAGAGGAGGAGGGAGGAGAGGGTAGGATGAGGTACAAGATTGGAAGGAAAAAAGCTGACGGCAGTAATCGGGAAGAGGAAGTAAATCGATAAAATTAGGAATGCAAACGCATGTCAGGGGATGGAAGTCCGACAGATAAACAAGGATCGCGCATGCAGAACAACCCCCACACCACCCCCCCTTCTTTCTTCAACGACATCCCTAATTGCAACAAGCTGCTGGTCTGAAGACGTAATCGTAAATCAAAACCCGCCGCATTGCTTGGCAACAGACTCCAAACATTCCGCCTGAACGTTTGTCTTGCCAACAACAACCACCACCCCCCCCCACCCCCAACCGCCCCCTCCCCCTCCCCACTTCCCAACAGCCACATTCCCAATCCACTCTTTCAAATAAACGCTTCAACTAAAGAAGAGACTGAGAAGAACCAAATGTGTGGAGAGAGGGGGGGGGAAAAGTGAATGAGCGAGAGAGAGAGAGAGAGAGAAGAGAACATCCTCATTAGGAAGAAGTGCAGTCGTTATGGAGTATTAATGAGGCAGGCCAAGCCCAAAAATGAAAAGAGAGGGAGCGCCAGTGAATGCTGAGGGGAAAACACACACACACGCAGCCAAACAGGCTTTTGGACGGAGAGCCAGAGAGGACACACCCCGCAGAAAATGAGTTTGGACTTTCACACCGGAGGGCCAGACACTCCAGGGGGATGAGGGAGCCAGACAGAGTCGTGATGATCCATTATGAATGTCAGAGCACTGCAGACACTGATGGCAGATAAGGCTTGAGTGCATGTGGCCCGCATGTGGCCCACATCTGGGCCAACTGCCAGCTGGGAGAGGACAAAATTACAGTGACATGAAAGCACCCATCCCTTCCGTCACAGAGGAAGAAGACGATGACAAAACAAGCCTGAAAGTCTGACTGAGTTTCCTCCAAATGGCCATACATTAGTACGCAGTTCCCGGGAGAAGCAAATGCTTTTATTTCCCCAACTCCCCTGGCTTCTCAGAGGGAGGCTAAAAATAGCCGCCTTACAGGAGCGATAGCCAGCCTCCCCTGCCGACATCCCCCTGAAAGAGGGAGGACGGCGATAAAAGGAAATGCTGCGCGTCGCCTAGGCCCATCAATAACCTCCAAATCAGGTGCCTCAGAGGAAGCGTTTGTTTCCGTTAATTAGACACCATAGTGAGGCAGGGAGGTAGGAGACGGATTCAGCTAAGCATATCAGAACATATGTCTCCACCGTCTCCCTCTCTCTCTCTCTACCTTCTGCTCTGACTACCTCTGTCTTACTCCTTCACCACAAGCTAAATTAGCTTTGTATACCCACAAATTAGCTCTTGTGCAAACATAAACAAAAAAAACAACAACAAAATTGATGAGCGCAGTCCCGCATCCTGTGTCCTGCACGGACTATTAAGCACATGTTAAAATGCACACTGCATCTCGCCGATCAGCACAGGACAGCAGAGGTCAAGAAAACAGTGACACAGACAATTCGGATGTCCTGGAGGCAAAGCTCCGGCAGTCCCCTGGGAGGTAAAGCTCCGCAAAGTGCCTCGCTCAGCTTCCTTCCTCACACACGTGAGTGAAATGCCAGGTGTCGGTGGATTGGCCACGAGAGGCCTTTTGTTCCTAGCTGCTTCACGGTGAGCACACATTAGGTACACTGACAGTACTGATAACCCATTGCATTTACTTAGTTTAGTCAAGGTATGAGGCCTTAGGTTTTTATGTTTTTAGGAATTGTGCTAGATGACCTGACCATAGTACCTCGGCCTTATATGAACTACATCACACCTAAATCAGCACGCTATGGGCCATATACTAAAAACGCATCTCTGACTTGATGAAAGCCAGTATGATCTCTGAAAAGACCACCATCAAACTGAAAAGCCCCAGGATGCTAAACATGCCCATACTCAATCCAACCTTCCGGGGGGGTATACTACAAAAGTTGGTGAAGTGATACACCTGGCTTAGTTAACACAGAGGTAGTTCTACTTCTAAACCTGTTAGAGCCCAGTGATATGAACACTCTTAACTAAACAAATGCCAATAGGCTCCTCTTCTATCAGGTTTATGACTACATCTGGGTTAAATAAACCAGGTTTGTCACGTAACCACCTTTGTAGTATACCCCCAGTAGTCTGTAGTTGCAAACCGGAGGAATAATGGAGGGATTGCCATCCTGTCGAGGTGACTCCGCCATGAACCGCCCCACAGCAGGAAACCAATGATGTGCAAATTAGCAGCATTACAACTGACATATGGCATTCTGTACCCTGTGGCAACCAGATGAGCCTGCTGATCGCCCCAATGATGGAAGCATTACCGCAAAATACAGATTGATCGAGCTCGGTGTCCGGTAGGCTGGACAGGGGGGCACCTCAACTTTGCAGACGGGTCATCTTTCACCGATCATATGTAATTAAGTTGGACAATCTCAGTTGGCACCCTTGTGTCAACATCAATTCTGGAGAGCACTGTACTTGGCCCAGTATTTGCCCAGAGGTATAATACATTCTTCCCAGAGTCAGCGTCTAGCTGTGGAGTTTCAGGTACAGAGAGAGCCCAGAGTCTTTCTTTTCCCTTTACTGGCTCAGGTGTGCTTTTGGGGAGAAGTCGTATAGGAGGAAAGGAGAACAAACATCCCATTAGTGTCAGGCAAGGGAAAGGAAGGTGGAGTGAAACCACTAGGGGTTGAGACCTTCTTGTAGTTGGTAATGGGCTGTGAGGTGCAGGACTTTATAGGCCTAAGAAGCTGCTAAGAACTATTTCACTTCCTTTCTTGCTCCCTTCAGGAGCCCATTCAACCACACAGACTCAAGGAGGAGACACAAACACACAGACAGCCTAAATCCTGCCCCCCCCCCCCCCCAACCTCCACACACACACACACACACACACACACACACACACACACACACACACACAGTCTGTGGTGTACCGCTTCTTGCATGCACAACACAAAAACAATGCACATGTTCCAGACTGGAATGCATCTGACAAGGCCATTATTTTATCTGCATAGGCATCGAGCGTGGCTCACCAACCTTAATAAGCAAATACTCCTATGAACACTACGAATAGGGAGAAAAAAAGATCTAGAACTTAATTTGGTTCAGCTTTAGCTTCATGGTTTCTTCATCTAAATGAACATTAAGCTAAAGACCCTAAGCTAACACAAACACACCTAATCAAAAACACACCACCATGGCACTTTACTGGGGGGAGAGAGACGGTCAAAGGGCATGAGGTCAAGACAAAACAAAAACAAACAACAACAGGAAGGGATAGAGAAACTCCAAGGAGACATGACCCTGTGTGTAGCTACATTTGAGGTCAGCTTGTTTTTGTGGCTATACAGTACTGTGGAGGTCACAGGTGAGGTCATTAACGGAGTGTAGCGGTGGCTGCGAGGTCTCTGGTTTCACATTACTGAATGCCAATAAAGCAGCACCTCTACCCCCTGCCAGCCCCCCCCCCGCCAGCCCCCCCGGAGACCAGGTCCCAGGAATGCATGCAGGCCCAGGAATGCACTACACTTCTGGAGCGTGGACCATTAACCCAACACACGCTTGCACACACACACACACACACACACACCACCAACCCCACAAGACAAATGAGCCAGAATGGCTCCACTGTCTAAACTCCTGATGAAGGGAGTGCACAGGGTTGAGGTGGGGAGGTGTGCAGGAGGGAGAACTATTTGGCAGTACAGGGGTTTCTCAGGGAGTCTGAAAGCACCACTAAGGTTGGTAGAAGAGAACAATTCTTAAACCAACTGAGAAAATGCGAGAAGATTAATCAGCATACAATTAACAAATGTTCTCTTTTTTGGCTGGATTTACTTCACAATGGGGGATGATCAACTGGCAGGAGCTAGTCATGACTAACCCATTAGCAATAAGGTGTCTCATTACCATCCCTGTAATCTCTATAATTAACATTAGTGGAAATGGCAATGGAGTCTGCAAATGGCAGACAGCTTGTCCGCCTCTCTGCAATATGCAAACTCTGGTCCACAAATTATGAAAATATGAAATGGCTCCCATCTGTTGGGACTTTCCATTCAGACAGCATGTAACTAATTTATTTAAAGCTCATGTTTGCAACAAACAGGAACTAGACATGATCAGAGCTAGCCCACACTAACACACGGACGAAAATAATAAAAAAAAAAAAAAAAGACTGCCCTGAGACTGCCCTAAAGGTGTTTTGCCTTCGGCCGATGTCTGGCCCAGAACTGGCCCCTATCTGGCGGTTGTGGGGGGGAGGGGGGGTTGACAGCCTCTGGGCCCCCCGGGGGGCTTATGCTCGCACATGCGGTGATGGCGACGGGGTGGTTGGACAAAGTGACTCATGGAGTTCCGTCAGTGCGGCTCTGCGTCTGGACCGCAGAGAGACTTAGGCTGCCAGACTTCACCCGCTGTTCTGGCACTGGAGCGGCACGACCACACAGTCAACGAGCATGGTGTGTGTGTGTGTGTGTGTGTGTGTGTGTGTGTGTGTGGTGGGGGGGTAGGGAGAGGAAAGGGAGAGGAAAAGTGGTCCTTCTGCATTAAAAACAAATTACTTTTTACACAAAGTAACCCCCTTTACAGACTTGCAGTGAAAACAGACAAAGACTCATGGATCCTGCAGTACTTGTTTTACATGGCATAAAGGCAAAAAAAAAGAAAAAAGAAAAAAAAAAAGCCTCACGTGGCATGAAATGTTACAGATGCGCATGACTCACAACGACAAACATCTGATGAGGAGGAGATTCCTGGGCAGAGACGTTTTGAGACTGAAATCATCTCACGTTGTCATCATTCTTTAGGCGTGATCACTCACTTTCCAGCTCATAAACCTTCAGCCTTCACTTCACCCCCGCCATCACCCTCCAGCCTGCTCCCGCACACCGCCCTCATTCAGTCTCCATTTCCCTCCATGACAGGTTTAAAGATGTGAGCGTCACTCTGCCTGACTAGTGTTAAGCAAGATGGAGAGCAGGGGACAATAAGGAGAGAATAACCAGGGGATGGGGGGGGTGTAAGGAAGAAAGAAGCAGACAGACATGACATATGCTCTGGCAATACTTTATTATGCTATGGTTATGCTAATACAGCTAATGTAAATGCATACAGGGTGACGCAAATGAGAGTGTGGAAGCCAGACAGTCGTTTCTTTTGAGCTCTGACCAATGTCAGGTTTTTTCTTCTCTTCAAGTCAAAGGAATGAAAAAGAACATGAAGAGGCCGAGACAGCAAGAGACAGACATGTAGACTACAATCTTTGGGCAGCTCTGAAATCTCTCTCTCTCACACACACACACGTATATAGTCATACATGTGTACGAAGTGCTTCTTAACGCAGACACCCAATCTGACCTCAGCTCACCCACACCCTTTTCAAAATCCACCGCAAACCCGTTGCTGTAAAAACGCACATCCGATATTCATCTGCGCTTGAACCGAGCTCTCTGGGTGCAAATCAACATGACTAATGCACAGTGGGGAACTGCATTCCTTTCCAGGACCAGCTGACTCTGTAGCAGGTCTGGGCTGTTTCGGGCCCAGTCGTAGTTCGATCTGTTTCAGGCCTCTGAGGAGTACCATTACAATTACAGAGCTACAAATGTTGCTGACTGAAGGGTCCATTTGATGATGTAATAGTAAACTTGAGTAACAGCCAGTGTAAATTCCAGAGCTGCACTTCTGAAATGACTTGCAAAAAAATCCTCAGAAACCGTCAAAGCTTTCCAAAGTTCTCTTGAGCCCTCTTACTAAATAACAAAAAAAAATCTAACACCAACATTAGCTGATGCATTTAATATTGGCCTCGCCAACAAAAATAAACCTACATCATTCACCTTTGGAAAAAACTTGCAGGGTGATGATTTATGAAGCATGAGTAATGGTCCTAAATGTACAATTTTATTTTTTTTTCTGATTCACTGTCGTTGCCTCAAGATGGTTTTCCTCTTTCCCTGACTCATCTAAAACATTCAAACTGAAAGCAATAATGAGATTTAGGCATGGACGTGGAAAAGGAAAAGGATTGTCCTCATCAAGATGTACTCCAAAGCACGTCTGAAAGCAAACAATATTGCGGAAAAAAACCCCAACAATTTAGGGCATCCAACTTCTACCACTCAGGTTGTGTGAAGCGGAAGAGTAATCTGATTCTACACAAGTGAATCTAACAGCATTGCATTTTAACAGCATTGCATTTCAAAACCAAACTCTGCAGAAAGATTAGAGCGCAGCGCCCTGCTGTCACAGCCCAACTTGGAGAGGAGAGATGATGAGTGAAACTTTTTTTGGGGGGCAACTCTCACCCGCTTGCCGCACTCCCTGTCCAGGCCCAAGGTCTGCAGGAGGGGCCGGCTCCAGTGTGGGGTGTCCCAGACGGAGACAGCCTACAAAAACATGTGGGCCCAGACGCGCAGGACCTGGAGGGGTAGTCTGTCTGTCTAGGAAATCTGGCCAGCGCATCGTCCCCGAAATCCCCCACAAAGACCACAAGGCTCCGAGGGGCCAGAGAGACAGCAGAGCCCAGCCCACCCCTCAACGTGTGCACACACACACACACACACACACAGAGACAAACACACACCCACACAGACAGACAGACACACGCACGCACACACACACACACACAAATACAAATGGGCTTACATACAGGCATGAACAATGAAACACTAGCCTACAATAATATACATATGCACACACCCAATCACGTACACACACATACGCATGCATGCGCATGCACATGCACACACACACACACACACACACACACACACACACACACACACACACACGCATATGCACACATACATACACACGTTTGGCTATTCAAAGGAATCCGTCATGGACAACAAAAAAAGAAGCAGAAATGGCTTTGTTAAGCAACAAAGACATGCTTTAATGTCTGTCCACCATGGAGTTATTCTCCCTGCTGACTGTACAATCATCATTTCCATCTCATCCTCCCTGCAAGCAAGGGAACGAGGGAGAGAGGGAGGGGGGAAGGGGGAGGGGAGAGGGAGGAAAAACTCACAGAGAGCGAGAGAAAAATGAGGGTAAGTGAAAGAGATAAAGCAGCGATGACTCAATTGTTGGTCGGAAAGGAGCCCAATAAGTATAATGAGAGGCGGCTCAAACGATACAAAAAAAGTCAAAGCACAGTAGAGATCACACTACAGGAGGGAGGGAGGGAGAGAAGAAAAGAAAGAAAGAGAAGGATGTGTGTGAGCAAAATAGACTGAGTGAGCAGGTGTGTGGGAAAGAACATGTTATAGATGGATGCAGTATAGATAGATGCATGTATGTGCATGTGTGTGTGGGTGTGTATCTATATTAGATTACATAACATTTAGCTGACACTCTTATTCAGAGCAACTTACAGTAAAATAGGTACAGGGGCAGTCCCTCTGGGTCAACATGGGGTTAGATGCCTTGCTCAAGGGCACATCCGCCATGGATCAGGGTGCAGGAGAGCGCGTTCCTAGTATTTGTACATTCTTTACTACAGGTACAGGAACCTGTGACCCTCTGATCCCAGACAAACATTCTGGGGGGGTTGTGCATGTCTGTGTGTGTGTGTGTGTGTGTGTGTGTGTGTATGTGTATGTACTGTATGTATGTATGCATGTAGAGATACATGTATGGATGAAAGGCTAAATGCATGTACACCTATATGTTTAGCTGAATGAATAGATGAATGAATATATGTATATATGGGTAGTAGATGGGTGGAAGAGGAAAGTGAGGTATTCAGACAACAAAGGGGAATGTTTGCACGTGTGTGTGTGTGCATGCGTGAAGAGCCAAAGATGCACACCTGAACACAGTACGGAGCACTCAGCAAAGAAGTTGGTAATCACCGATTCATCATCCCTTTCTAGCATCAGCTTCGAGCAAACTGCGCACCAGGCCTCCAGCCAAACGGCCCTAGCATACGCGTGTGCAGCGGCGCCCGCGGTGAGCGAGCAGTGTGCAGCCATATTAAACACTCACACAGCTTTCCTACGCGGCATCCAAATTAATGGCCCAGGGGACTGAATGGGGCTAATTGAAGAGCCGGCGATACAGACTCAAGACAAGACGCGCGGGGGAAAGAAAGAAAGAAAAAAAAAAGTGTCCCCATTTTATCACTGTGAAACAAAGAAAGAAAAGATTTAATGAGGAAGTGAGGGAGGAAAAAGAATTATTGTGACAAAGAAAACATAAAGCCTTCTGAGAGAGCTCACAAATCTTCTGATGAGCCAGAATTCAGTCCAAGTCTACAATCCATGTTAACTGTACTGTAAATTAAAATTGCAGATGACTGCAGCATTAGACAAATCAGCAAATTCTCACATGAAAACTGTGCTAAGTGGAAGCAGTTGGCTAAGGGTGTGCGATGCACTTTAAAAAAAAAGGGCTTTGTCATTTTTCTTGGCCAGATCTTAGGGCTCTGGTCGTGGCTGATTTTTTCTTTTTCTTTTTTTTTTAAAGGAATGGCGGGAAGCTGGCAGTCACTGGGAAAGTGACCTGAAATAATCGCAAGTCATTCAACACCACTTTGCCAACAACATTGTAAAAAGGACACAGCCACAGCCACAGCGGCAGGTGCGTGGTCTTGGCACTGATTTGGGCCAGATGTGTTATGGTCTACAATGGTTGCTGGTGACCAAGCTGACCTGTCTGTCTCGGATGCGGGAGGGGAAGAATGATTTTGGCAGTGATCAAAACTGACCTGAGACGAGAAGGAGAACAGAATTTCCCAACATCACTTCACATCTTTGCCAAAAATTACCATGACCTTTCAAGGACACTTAGGAACTTCAAGAACCTACAAGGACACAAAACGCATGCTTCTCTCCAAAGCGTAGGCCTGACCATTTAATAAAAAAGGAAACAATTAACTACTTCCTGTTGCTAGTTAGGTTAACATTTTAAGCAGGTAAGCTGCAGAAATGTGCAGCGTTAAACATTTTCCCAGAAGGGCACACTAACATTGCAATTCATTGTGCCTACAACACATGAACACTTTAGAACTTCTCAAAAACATTCAACGAATTTACAGAATATCTTAATCGTTCCAGACATGGAAAATGCCATTTTGCATCTCTGACTTTCCCCCGGTATTTCCGTGACGGTGGAATCCCTGCTAAAAGAATCAGAGTGAAACAAGATCGGACTCTGCTGAGCGGATAACATAATCCAGTGCGACCCTCTCGTCTGGAGTCTGACCCAACTTTGGCCAGCGTGGTTTCGTATGGCAAATGCCGTTGTGCGTCAGTCTCTGCACTCTTAAGGACTCTTCTCGCTCTTGTCCACCGCAAGAGTCTGGCGTCAGGAGAGCGGGCCCAAACCTAAAGCTCGACCAACCGCCAAACAGTGACGCCAGAGAAGCAACTTCCAGCTCTTTCCCCCGAAGGCTCTGCTTTAACAGAGAGCGAGGGTCGTCGTCATGGTAACAGGTACGGATTGTGAGCTTGTCAACCTGATCATTAGCCGACAAGGTCAGGAAGCCAGGCCCATTAAGGCAGTCATCGGCTCACGAGAGAGCAAAACTGTTACCAGACACCCACTTTAATGCAACTGCTTTGTTGAAGCCATTGGCAAGAGCTCTGCTGGCCTGTTTTATACCAAACAAGCCTTGACCCATCTTTACAATCCACCGTGAAGAACAAAAATGTACCTGTAATGTCTACATATAAACACAAAAATGAAAAACAAATAAACAAAACAACCCGTCACAGCATTTACATACAGAAATTAGGAGAAACATGTCCCCATCTGTTAGAACAGCCTCTGCCTTGTTGTAACGTCTCTGCAGTTTAACATAAAGTTTCCCCTCCAACAGATCCATGAATGAAAGAAATCTCTTAACAGCACGGTCAAGGTTATCCGGGGATAAGGGGATACACAGTTCCAAGCCTACTCTGACAACTTGGGGACTTCAAGTCAATGAGTTTGTGCCGCTGCACATGCTGTTGTGTCAGGCCTACCGCAAATACCCTCTGCTATGAATGGAATTATTTATAGGCATACGTGCCACATAACTGAATGGCTTTTCGCATAATGGGACTAGGGCTCCCATAACACAGCGTGTGTGTGTGTGTGTGTGTGTGACAGTGTGGAAAATGAAGTGGACAAGGCTGTTTAGAAGTGCTTAAGACCCCCTCCGGAGCGACTGACTTAAGAACATGCTGTGGACAACCAACAGCAGAACAGGTCGAGCCTTTTCTGTAACAATGCCGTGTTCTCACTGGCACGGTAATCTATATCAGACAGGCCTCGCAGTCATTAAAAACTTCCAGGGCTACAGACACACACAATGAGAGAGGGGGGAAAATTGATGACATTCCTCCAACAATCGGCGCTTTGTCTGTGCCGGGGCCTTCCCTGGCAGAGCAGCAAGGCAAGACTGTACCTCTCTGCCCACTGCAGGAACAGACACACACAACAGACAATTAGTACCGCTGGAATGGAAGCTATGTAAACTATTAGGTCAGCACATTACACTCCACTGGACCATAAAAAAAATGTTGGCTAAATGTGGCAATGGGGGTCAAACCAAGAGTTAAAAAAAGTGTGTAAGTTGTCATTATGGTAATACTAAGAAAAGGGACCCACACACTTTAAATTCATGTTTATTGTTTCACTTTTTGGCACAAAGGAAGTTCATACCCCATTCTTTGGAATTACTTGACACATTTTGTGCTGAACTCAGGATGTGCACAATGAATGTTGGTGGCTTGAAATAGATGTGATTGTTTTTCACCATTACATTGGAGAAGCTACAAGATACAAAGACTTTGGTCATATCTCTCACTAATGCAATAATACATTAGAGATCAGTAGGCAATGAATACCTTAGGCTGTCTCTGCTGCCTTGATTTATGCATGTACACCAAGCTGGTATACTGCTGATGCCTTGATTTATGCTTGCCTATGGATAATTACATGGACAGCTGTGGACAGCACAGCAGGCGCCTATGTGTTCTCGTTAAGCCACTTCCTGGTCTGATTTGGGTCAGCAGTAGCTGCCCTTTACAGTGTACTGGCAGCACGGACAGGTCGGGACATTCACAGAAAAAAAAAAAAAAAAACTGGATGGTAAATGGCCAGCCACACATAGCCTTGTGTACAGCCTGTAATGACAAGATTAATGCCACTTGGGGCCCCTATGCGCTGGCGGACTGAGAAAGTGCAACACAGCCTCAAGGATGTTTGAAGAGCGATGGTGCCATTCATGACCAATGATTACGGATAGATCAAGGTGTCGATGAAGGTGAGGCCGTGACGCTCAGTTAAAAGGACCTGGTATTCAAGTACCACTGGGGGCCGAGTATAGCTGCACAAACCACACCGGTCAGGCTTCAAAGAACATGACCCTGAGCTAATCCTGAAGCTCAACATAAGCATGGGTGTCAGTGGACAGCAGAGAGGCTGCCCTCTGGCCTTCACAGTGGCACAGGTCACAGAAGGAGAGAAGGAAGCTGTGAACTCATTTATGGAGAGAGTTGGAGGTTGGACACAGATCAAATTTGGAGACACACTCTCCTGTGCACTTTGCAAGTGGAGCATGGGCTTCTGACATTTGGCATTTAAGCTCTTGCATGAACATTAATAATTCACCGGCTAATTAGGGCTGGACTCCGTGTAATGGAATTGCATTTTATTTCAGGTGGGATAGAGGCACTGGAAAAAACAATTTGGTTCCTCGACCGTGTGCTCTGGTGAGAGAGAGGAGAAGCAGCGTCTTTGGCCATGTTGGCACGTCACCAGCCACCATGTTCTTGTGTCCCCATGCTCTGTGACACCAGAGGTCACTGTGAATATGATGTGCCTCATGACCTTGACTGTCGATCATTCCCACTGAGAAGCCAAAAGGCCGGAATTAATTCTTGGCAGAGTCAGTCTTTCCACAGAGATGGACAGATGATGACAGATGATTGCCAACACCTTACAGTAATAACAGTGAGCAGTCTATATTTACACAATTTTACAAGTCTTTTGCAACAACCATTTGAATAACTTGCCCATCAACTTGTAGACTTTGGGAAAGGGTCAGCTGAAATGCACCAGGTCAGTGCACGTGAGAAAACACACAAAGGCACTCACTAACCAAACCTGGCATGCTATACCTGTAACAAACACCTTGACGTTCTGAACCGGGCGGTAATGCTACCTCACTAATGACAGTCCAACATGCTGGACACCCAGCTGCGGCCCTTTTACAAATGTGAGCCAATTTGTTCAGTGAAAAAAGGCCGATTAGTTGTGCATTAGCGCCATGGAGATGGCAAAGCACCTGGTCAACGGGTGGGAAGGTGGGCCTGCCGCGCTGGTGCTAGGCTCTCTCGGGCTGGCTGGGATGCCCGTGTGGTGGGCTGGGGGGGGGAGGCTGGCTCCTGGGTGGCTGACGGGGGAGATTAAAGCGGAGAGTTTGAGCTCACACTGAGATCAGACGGAGCACTTCTTTTATCTCCATATTTTAATATCAGCCTCCACATCTCATATGCAACACACACACACACACGGCTCCTTCTATTTAGTATCCAAGGCCCTAATCCTCTTTCTCGCCTAGAGACTTGGGTCAAAAAGGACAAATAAATAAACAAGAACAAGGTCAAAGTACTATGCTATTGGGAACTAAATCTAGGAGTCGCTGTGCGTCAGCTATTTTATGAGGGCAGTGTAACAACATCCAACAACTATGTTTTTAGGTTGATGCACGCATGTGTCAGGCAGTATGAAGACTGGGCTGTGTTGAAAGAAGCTAAAATGTTCACTTATTCTTTCTGTATTTGTTCTTGTGTACAATGCTGTTCTTGTATGTGGCAAATCCCTCATCCCAACCTCCACAGTATAAATCACTTGCGTGTACCGTTTCTGCTCATGTGTTGTAACTTGTAATAAGGTACTGGATGCCTAAAATTCCTTAGGGATAAAAAAAATCAAAGTGTTAATATATCTCAAACTCCATGAGATGTAGGCTTTTCAGAACATCCACAGGTGGCCTAGCAGTCTGCTGGAGTAAGTAAAACCTGACAAGGAAGTTAGTTAACCGTGTGAAAACTGTCCACACTCTAGGGAAAATAAAAAAAAAAAGGTCTGAAAAGGTCAACTGATAAGCTGCTAACAGCCTGGAACAGTTAGGTTTTTATTTGCTTCATTGTAGACTGTATCCCACACAGGTTAAGCAAACACCAAACAAGAAAAAAAACAAACAAACATGATATACTGTTAAGCATCCTTCCACCATGATTGATGCAGACTTCAATGAACCCTCCAGGCTGTGTGGCTCTGTAGTGAGGTCCCAGCATCCTCCTCTGAAGTACGAGGCACTGATGTATATATATAACGAAGGTGGCATATGAGAGGATTTGTCATTTTCTCTTCAGCTTTACTGTGTTGCGGTTCTGACACACTGGTAGGGATCTGAATGCGTAGCTTCATAACATGAATCATTGCTCCATCCACGCAGGCCTTAGTCATCTCAACTAAGTAGGTGAGGCTAGCCCTCGCCAAACCATTTAGGCGCCACAGAAATGCAGTTTAAGGTGCACTTTGTGATACTAAATCCACACATTTAATTTTTAAACAGTTCACTGAATAGCTCACGGTACTACTGACTTTTTATTGAAGTGCTTGTGCTTTTAATACACTTTGGTATTTGGGATACAGCCCAAGTTTATCTGTAAATTGGAAACAAACAGTACTTACGCCGAGCCATTAACAATCACAGCCAATTAACACTGTTTAGGAGTGCACAAGGGAGGAGTGTAATTTGATTGAACGTTGAGCTTAAACAGACAACCTCTCATGACACCAATAGTGAACTGTGAACAGCCTTTTTTTTTTAAAGCCCTTGTGTTGGCTGAACTCCCTCTGTATAGTGGTGACATTCAGGGATGCCTCCAGCCTTTATGGACAATGTAAACTCTGAGGTGCGCCAAGAATTTTTTTTCTTTAATTGAAAAAGGGGTCATAGTAAACGATGACAGACTGTAGAACTCTAGCAGACTGCCTACCTTCGTGATAAGCTACAGAAGTGTATAATTATACTGGCTAGCAGGCAACCCTAGGCTAAAGCCATGGCAAAAATGGTCTGGCGAGGCCTTTGGTGGTGCACGCACGCATACACACACACACACACACACACACACACACACACACACACACACACACACACACACACACACACACACACACACACACACACACACACACACACACACACACACACACACACACACACACACACACACACACACACGGGTGGGGTGGGGGGGGTGGGGGGTCACGACTGAGCAATAATGCATCAGGGCTGGGGGTGGCAAATGAGGTGTGCACTACCCTCTTCTGTGGCCCTTCACTGAGCAGACATGAGCGCAGATGAAAGGCTCTATATAAAGGTTTCATCCATTATTCAACTTCTCTCCTTGTGGCATGCCTCAGTGCTGCACGGTGACGGGGGGTGGAAAAAAAAAAAACACTCCCCTCTGATGAGGACAAAAGTCAATGCTGATGGAGTGCACCAACCATGAGTCAACGCCATCTTTAAAGTCATTTACTAAGAGACAGGCTTGTTTTGCTTTGTTTGTAAGTAACACAACTAGATTATATTGCCCACAAAGTGATAAAGATGGAGAGGTTTACTGTACTTACTCATTAAGATGTACACAAACGTCAAAACATCACACCAGAACTACACAGTAACATTTAGGTGTCTTCTTTCACCGTTAGTGCCGTGCTACTGTAAAGCCACACAACTGTGGCTTGACACTGACTCCAGCATAACAGAGCAGGGGGCTGAATCAGTGGAAAAGCAGAGATGGAGACAGACATGCGGACACAGATAAAGATGGACGGAGAGAGAATGAGAGTGAGAAAGACAGGCAGGGAGAAGGAAAGAGAGAGCTTGCCATTAGCCTGTAAGAGGATTGAGTTAGCACTGTTAATGTTTCAATTCCCATTTCACCTTTTAGTGTTTTATTGATCCAGAGAAGAAGGGAAGACAGACAAAATGGGTGAACTGGATAGACAATGCTACCAGACATGAAGAGATGCCATGACATACATCATTTTACAAAATAACTTATAACATTTTCAAAAAACAAACACTCGTACTCTCTTGATGACACCAGGGAAGTAGGGGCTGAAAACCCCCCCAGAAATAATCAGATTGTATTCCCCTGCCATGTTCCAATGCCATGTTTGTCAGCCACAGGCATGGCAAAATAAACTCTTTTAAGTGCATAACACATAGATTACAAAATTAGTGTCCAAAAACCTCCATTACATTAAATGCATCTACAACAGCATTCTGATAACTGCAGGTCATCGCCTGCTTTTTTTTTTACAAAGAAAACTTCAGATAAGTACATGCATGGTCAGAAAACACTGAAAAAGCACAGTTTTTAAAAACCGGAGAACTGAAAGATAAAGGGGAGATTAAGAGAACTGTGTGGATGGGAATGCCACATAGGAGGGAAAAAATGCAACACAAGTCTGAGAGAGAATGAGAGGAAAGCTGAACGTCAGGAATATTGTGCGGCTCTTCTGCGGGATTTAAGCAGTTTCTTCTAAACAGCCACTGGGCAGCAGCCACAGACGCATCACTTCAAGTGACATTAGACTATATGTTTGAGTCACCAAAACAAAGGACCAACTCAGCATCCAAGTCTGGAGAATCTTTAGCTGACTGAGAGACATGCCTTCACAGAAACTCGTGATGGATGGTTCTTGGCAGTGAAACCTTAGAAAAAAGATCATCCCCTTTATTGTTTCACTGACCAGTGAATAAACTCCGCTCAACTCGTCTCGCTCGTGACATGCGCTAATCTATGCGCTAACAAGAAATGTTCCCCTGCTACCCAAATGTGCGCAATTTCTGCAACGAGCGACAATTATCCTATACAGCACTGGCACAGCGACTGTGATGATTGACAACGCAAAGCCCACTTTCTCTTAGATAGTAAGCGCACATAATTTCATGTTTTAAGGAGTATATTCACACTGGCAAGCATATGAAGAATAAATAATAAAATATATCTGCGATGCTGTCCTCGACCTCTGTTAATAATTTTCTGAATCAGCCATCTCACCGACATTACGTCACCCCACCTTTTGTTCCCCCGACCATTTAACCAATGCATGACGTCACCCTGGTCATAACAGGTGGCACTAAATAACTAAGGGTCACGTGTCGATAAGTTTTTTATTGACCATCTCTACCCTGCTCAAGCAGTGCGCAATCAATCGAACCATTACATAGCAAGCAGAACGAGACGCTCCATGGTGACCTTGATGGGGTAATGAATTGGCTAATCAGGTAGACTAATTGAAGCGCAAAAGTTCAGGTAGCCTGCCTTACATTTTCCTAAATTGGACGCAGACAAACCAAACTTGAATTTTCCATCAACATATGACTGATTACCAGAACAGAGCATGTTGTATGACGTTAGTATTAGAACACTTGATTTTACAATTACAACATCAAGTCATTTATGGAGCAAAGGATTGATTCCCGTGGTAATTCTTAATCGACTAATGTCACACAATACACCGCGTGGAGTTGGAGAGCCAAAATCCAGACCATATGAACAATGAACAACACTCGTGAATTACAAGAACATAAGTTAAGAGCACGAGTGTGCATGTTTTTCTTTATTTGTACTTTTGCAACAACAAACCACAGTGTCTGCGCGCCGAAATCAACTGTTTGAACATACTTTTCTGTGCATGGCATTGCTATTGTAATTAACTCGTGTGTTTCCCCAAAACTTATCTTGCAAATGGTAGCTAACAGTGGTTTCATATCTGCCCACGCTTTGGCTTACCTGATGCAGTAAGAAGAAGAAGGACGACTATTGTATTCCCGCCCGAGTAAGGGTTATTCCTAAAGTAACGTGCAGACATTCTTCTCTCCATGTCGCCCAGCGAGCTCTTTAGTTCGCTCCTGTAACTCAAAATCCTCCTCAGCAACAACTCCATAGAGACCAGTCCGCTTTTGGAATGTACCACTGCAAACCCTTTCAGAGGGGTGCACAAGCAAGCACACCTGACAAACAACGGACCGACTATTGTAGCCAGGCAATTGTTACATTGTTGCCAGCGACTTATCAATTTGTTGTTTGTGCGTTGACCTACAAAAAGCGCTCATAGCAGTATGATAAGCAGCCAAACCAAAAAATGTACACCTTATCTTTTGTTTTAAATTCTGTAATGTGTTTTTCAGCTGTTTCGACAATTATACTCAAAGTCAGGGATACAGTAGTATATTTTCCGTTTTATGTATTCTGGCATAATAGTAGAGTACGTGCTCGTGCAATTTCCAATTATAATAAATGCAAAACATGCAGTAGACTACTTGTAGGATAGACAGCCAAATCAACAGATAATATCTACAAAACACGGTATCCACATTATTATTGTATGTTTAATATTTTGCAAAACATTATGTACAAAAATAACACATTGTTGCGAGCTACTATGTAGAATTACGTCATTGTTGTAAGCATGTACTTTTCAATGAACCCAATAGCCCCTCCCCTAACTCATCTTTTGTGCTGCACTGACAAAGAGCAAGAGAGAAATAAATTAGTTTTAACCTAAAAACCCCGGTAATCTCCTGTTTGGGGTATTTCTCTCCTTTAACAAATCATGTTTTGTGAGGAGCGACAGACATACTAGTGGGGGAGGACACCAATCAGTTGTCTTGCTGTGAGTGAGTGAGTGAGTGAGTGAGTGGGCTGCATTGTTCTCGTCTGGCTTATTATGGTTTGCACCCCCCGGCCATGCCATCAATATGACACAGGTCTGAGGAGCTGGGGCTAATTTGGCCGGCATCCGACTTAATCCCTTGTAGACAACCCCTTGTTAATCCTGCCCGCCAACCACCCCTCTCATAAACCTGTCCCATGCCCAATCTGTGCTAATAGACCCCCCCCCCCCTCACACACACACACATGCACGTAAACACACACATGCACCCACACACACACTCACCACAGCCCATCCGCACAAAGCAACTACAGGAGAGTAGCCCACTACAGAACTGCCCCTCCCCCCACCCCAGACTCCCACACCCCCTTACTCCAATTCTAATTGGACGGGCACAAGTGATCACACTAATGCTGGTGCGCGGCAAGCAGGAGGACCAGACCAATCCTGCATTATCATGATCATTATTTTAATAAAAATGCCAAAGTGCTTTTGGCTCTTGCATATCTCATGCATGTTGGTGACAGAGTGTGCTGCAGAAAGTTTGTGCAGTTTATCAACAGCACTAAGCTGAAACTGTAAATGTTTTAATAGCTCAATGCAATATTTATACCATCATACATACATTATGCCGATGTTTTAGACTTCATATCATATACTAGCTTTAATATTCTTTAAATGACTAAAGTGTAAGTGTTTTCAGTTCTGGTGAATATATGTTTGTTTACCAATTATGAACAAAGGAAGTGTACAGATGAGTGCAATAAATGCATAGCTGCAGGAACAAATGTGGCCTAATGTGTCCTAGACAGCTTTCCCAACTCTAGACACAGAGTGCTGGTTGCTGTTTTTGTTGACAGTGTGGTGGTAATTTTCTGGTCTGTGGTCATGTTTTGGGTTGTGTGTGGTGTATATGTCTGAGAAAACTGCAGAAAAAAGGAAATGTCTGTACATAGTTATACCCACATGGTTCGTTACAGGACACAAAGCCATTAAGAAAAAACAACACAGCAAAAGTCCCCTATACAGACAAATGCAAATACAATTCATTTCTTTTGGTTTTCTTGGATTTGGTTGCATTCACAGGTTGCAGTTGCACACTTAACAATTTGCTAAATCTGGTACAAAGCATCTTCTCTATTTTGTGTGATTAATGCCCTTTATCCCTGTAAGGAATAAACCAAATAAACTAAACTTAATTTAGATGTTCTTTCCTAAAAAGAATGTTAGGTCACTGCCTCTCTAACTTATTTTTTTTTCTGCACTGGAATATGTCAGGGGAATAACTGACAGTGCGGCATATACTTAACACAACACCCTCACACAGACTGTGCCTGGAGCTGAATAGGTGAGGTGTAACAACACCAAGGTCATGGATTTAAATTTCCAAGGGAAAACACACTGATAAAGTGAATGCCAAGCTACTGGCAGTAAGCCACACTATCCTTACTATGTTGTATTACTTACAGTATACTGTACTTTTCACAACATATAGTATACTCACAGTAAACCACACTACTCATACTGGACTATTCTACATAAAAAAATATCACTTACAATATGCTGTTCTGCTCACAGTGTATTGTTTACAGTTTACTGTACCATAGATGGTATACCATAATTCTCTTAATATACCACTCTACTCAAAGTGTACTACTTTACTCAGAGTATACCTTTCTATTCACAATATTCCAGACTGTAGACAGTGTACCTTTGTAAATATACCACACAGTTCACAATGCATCAGTCTTACAATATACCACAATACTGACACTATACCATACTACTTACAGTGTACATTATTGATTGTATACGACACTATGCATCATTCTGTTGACATTCTGATCTTTCCCTTTAACATGGAGGACATATAGTGTGCACCGCATCTTGGTGGATGCTTGCATGCCTGCATGCTTTTTTCATGCAACAGTTATCCAAGAGTGTTATAAAACAAAAACAGTATGTCACTGGCTTCTTTCTAAAATAAAACAATTAAACTGATACCACAAGAACATTTTGGCATCCAGGATCAGTGTATGAATCATGTCTATCGATACAGACACAAACTTGATCACAGCAATGCAAATGCCTGTCCTTTGTTGTATCCTGAAGCAATAAATGTGTATATGTAGGAGTGAACAGGTCCAGTATTCAATGTAAATACAATAAAAAGACTCATTGTTGTCCTTGGAGAATCTGAATGTACCGCAGCATACACTGATTAGTTACAGTTAGCCACATTGTAAGTGAAAACTGATGTACCAACTCACCACGATGGTGTTATGGAATAGCTGATCTTTAAAAAAGGAAAAATTACATGGTTGCCTATTTGCACGGAGTATCAAATATACTTCTAAACAAACTTGATAGTTAAATTGAACTCTGGCACCATCTTCTGGTCTTTATGTATATGTACAGTTTAGAGTCCCTGCCATGTTGAAAAGAGCTTATCAAAAAAGGGTTAAATCAGTTCTTTATTTCTAATGAAGACATTATGAGACCTACATAATATATAAGGCTTAAGGGTTCTTATTTCAAATACAAAAATATGCTAAAATCTTAACTTTACTTTGTATATTTACTACCCTTAAATCCTCCTTTTTTATATGGATACATGACATATGGAGGGTTAAGACCCATTTCTTTGACATTAAAATTTCATGACCTATTAAATCTAAAATACACACAAACAGGTAAAGCAGGGTTGATTCTCTAAAATATTAGGGGGGGGGGGGGGCAGTGCAGAGCTGACAATAGGACAACAAAGTACCACATGGAATGTGCAGCTCATAAGAAAAGGGAAAAAAGAGCTCCTGAATTGCCTTTGTGGAACAATTTTTCAACAGGCGAATGAGGAAGATTTGTCTACTTATGTTTACACTACTTCAGAAGAGGCACTTAATTTATTTTTTGCCAAATCTATGACTTTGAATAATGCTGGCAGACTGTGTAGTTAGGCCTTTGTCTTAGATCTGGTCTGCCTGCATCATTATCTATTTTTGAGAGGCATGGTTTGGCATAAATTGTTAGAAATGAAGGTTTATTATTGTGCTTACATGTACTTGCATGTGTTTTGAGTTATTGTGATATAGACTGTCAAAAGTATTCTCACAAGTTTAAGATTGATATTTGGATTTGCATATTTTAATTGTACTATTATAAAACAATGAGGAATTCGAGACTAAGGTTTTGTTTTGGTATATTTTGTCAGTATGCAGTGTATCATTTCCATGTAATGTAACAATCACATCAGTGACAAATACCTCCTTTTTTTCTTTTAATGAATCAATGATTAGACTGTTACACCACCAATCACATTCTTTTTGTAATCGGCCATACCAGCTGAAGTGGAAAGTGTATTTTGCTACAGAAATCCATACAATCAATCAGCCGTAAGGGTGCAATACCTTGGTTCACTCATGCCCTTGCAAAAACAGCATGACTCGATTCCACTCAATCTCCTGGCCTGGAAAAGCAGATTTTAAAATGCCATGACTTTTCCAGAATTTTATGACTGTGTGATCAGCCTGACTCTTACGAAATATATTTACAAAAAATGTTTAAACATTATAATTAATAGAGACATACTGGTAGTGTGTATTGTAATCTATACACCTCTCCACTGCTCGTCTTTACGTCCAATGTCAAACAATCGCACTGAGGGCTCCTGTTCAAAGGGCTGATGTATTTAGCTTTAGTTCGGGACAAAATACAACACAACATCTGATCTCATCACAACTGCTGATGGCCCTATGACCTGCCAGCTCAGTAAGGTGCTTTCACACGGGTCACTTTCAACCCCTTTTATTAACAAAATCAAAGTTTAGACTCATAAAACTCACAAAGACGAGGCACACAGAATTGGCTATGGCAAGAACATCTGTAAATAAACATTTTAAATAGGTTCAGTGCACCACTTCAGGCCCGGGGGGCCAAAAAAGTTTGGGGGACAGCCCTATGTGTCCCCTAATGGTCTTTATATAAAACTCCACAAAAGCCCAGTTTGATTTACTTTCATCATTTTTGTAGTTTCTGAAGTAACACTTCTGGAATTAATTATCCAAGCAATAGTCCTCACTAGGGATGAGATGATTAATCATTTTTGCAATTAATCACAATTAAAAACACCATAATTAATTAAAAATATATTGTGTTGGTAGCCAGAACTATACACTGACAGAATCAGGACAACTGCTGGCAAAGGCAAAAACAGATCCCCCCCCCCCCCAAATCGGCAGCAGTGGTGTCAGTGGTTTCTTTCAAATTGAAAAATAATTGATTTCTTGTTTATATTCAATAAAGAACAAACATAAGAAACTGTGCATTATTCCTGTGATTTCTGGTAGTATTTTGGTAAAGTTTATTATTACCTTGTTTATTATTATTATTATTATTAATCATCTCATCCCTAGTCCTCACTACCAGTACATCATCATGTGACGACCCTCTGTAGTCATCTGTGTCTGTGTGCAAAGGTCCTGCTTCCATATAGGCCCAGAATCTTCCATCATCCTCCATCCACCCTAAAGGGCTGAAGCACGCCATGTCTTTCAAAGGGTCAGTCCTCTCGGAGGTAGGCGTCTGGGATCTCCTCATCTTCAGCTGCCATCGGCAGGGCTGCGGGCTTGATTCTGGGGCTGTCCTCGGCTCTCGACTCCCTCAGGCCCATCTCCGCCTCCAGCGCGAGCTGGCGCACACCCTCTACCTGAGACTGGGCCAGATCCAGACTACTGCGGGCAGCCACAGAGGCCTGGTCTGCTCCTGAAGGTGTGTCACATAATGACCTTTTTTTAGTCTGATCGTTTTTTTTTTAAATTTGGTTTGGTTTTTCATAAATCAGATTTCCTCCACATGTCCACAAATACCAAAATAAGGAATCTTAACAGGAAAAGTCAAAAAGTATGTCTGGGAAAGTCCAGAAGTAGGGAGATGTTGCTCAAAATATTATCAACCTAATTCACAAAATTCAATACATTTCCACAGTGTTAGACAGCCTGGGTGGACAGTGTGTATGTTGAATGTATGGGTATTTCACATTTCTTACTTCATTACAATTAAAGATTGTATATAAAGGAGTTGATCATAAAATGGACATGAACCCTTAATGTGTGCCACAAACTGTTGTCTAATACTGCTTCAAATTACATCTACCAAAAGCACCCAGCTCCAGGCTAACATGAATCTGCGCTAGGCTAAATCAAATGTTCAATGATCAGTCCCTCCTAGACATACACTACCGAACCCTCAAATAAGTCAGAATCAGAAACATGTTCATTGCCAAGTCTGTATGGCAAATGAGGAATTTGTCTTGGTGCAGGTGCATTACAGATAGCATAACAAAGATAAGATAAAAGGCAAGTACTGAAGCTATAGAAATTTAAAATAGTGATAGAAAATATACAAGTACAGAATAATAAAAAACATATGAAACATAAAGCACCTCTAACATTACCCACCTGCATTGTATGCAGCCTCAGCTGCAAGCTCGGAAAGGTTTATGGCAGTCATCCAGTTGGACTCAAAACGCTTGCATTGTTCCCTACGGATTACCACCTCCAGTGACATAAGAGATAGAGATTATATTACATCTACTGAACAATGGCTTCTCATCTTTAATGTGTGTGGACTATGGTTGTCCTACCCTATATGATGCTTATGATGCTGGTAGAGCATTTCTCTATTTTCATGTCATTATTTTTAAAATTCATTCATCATTAAAATAAAGCTGATATCCTTTTCTCTGTTGTTGTTATTAGCAACTCCTTGTGACGCAAATTGACTGTGCAAATGTGAACTTTGATGAGAACTTTGGAGGCTTATTATATTGTTTTTCCCCCTTCACTGCTGTTGTGAGAATCGCATACTGACCAAAACTGAGTCACACTTGAACTCTGATGGCTCATGCTGAGTGGATGGCCTACCTCCTCACGCTGACGAATCATAACCTGCCACACGGCATCCTCGTCGGCCGGGCTGAGTCTACTGGCTGAGGCCTCGTAGCGTTTTTGGAGAGACACTAGAATGTGGATGGCCTAGGCAGCAACACAAGTGATACCAGAACTTCAACACATAGGCTACTTTAGTGGCCAAAGGAGTTCCTACAAGACTTCATAGTAATATTTAGAATTTACTTGGTATACTGTTTTTTTCTAAGGTTTTAAGGCATCTCGCCCAGTGTTGGAGAAGTTTGTTACAAAATGTAAATCACTATGCTAACATGACTATGGGTCATATTATGAGCACATTACTGCAATAACTAATTTCTTAGGCTACTTCACTACTCTCCAACACTGCTTGTCCACAGTTAGAAAATGGCATGAAATGGTCTATTCCAACCACTACAGATGTAGTCCTTACCTTCGCATACAGTCTGAGAGAATCTATGAGCGCTATTGTAGTTTGAGAAAGATAAGTGTTGGCACTGTCTGTAACCAGAGAGGATGCTCTTTTTATTAGGGCTTCGTGGGAAATGTCAGCCTACAAACAAAGACAGGTGTATAGAAAAGACACACATTAACAAGTTAGGCTTGATAGCTTTTTGTATTTTTTTTATCATTACACATTTTGGCAGCAAAGCTCATAAACGAGCACGACTTACCTGCGCGACGGGAACAGCACAAAGGGCACCTGCCACACTTAAAGAAATCCAGTTTCTTTTCATAACAGAGGGGAGTTTTAGTGTTTGTCGGGCCAGTGAAACACTCGCCAGACCCCGGCCGTAAGAACACATCCTAGATGTGTATCTACATAACACATAAAGCACAATATAAACTTTAGATTTAATTACCACAATAATTAGATAATCTCTGTAGTTCCGGGTGACGTTAGGGTTCCAATGCGTCATGATGATTATCACTTAATCAGACAACAAAAAGTAGATAAAATATTAAAACGGACTAGTACAATAGCGACGTACCGTTGTTCATTTTAATACGGCACAAACGTAAAACACGGCTTTGATATAAATTGTGGGAAACACACTTTACCTCAAACTGGCAAAAAGAAGCTTCCTGAACGCCGCCATGTTGGTTGTTATTGTTTCCTCTGCCTACTGGTGAAAGCAATATAGGTACACTACTGCCTCCTACAGTACTGAAGTAGAAAATGTACAGACTAACGGCTCGTCCCCACACAGCGATATTTCGCGTCGCTCTCATTGACTTTGAATGGAGGCGAAATTTCGCTTGGCGAAGGCGAATTCGCGGAGCGACGCGAATTGAGATAGGCGAAACCCCAACTGTATGCAAATTAGACAGGGCGCGCACCAATGAAATTGGCGTGCTGGTTTGCTTGTTGCGTGACGTTGTACTCAGAGGCGGGGTTGTAAAAAAAAAACTGACCAACATGGCGGCCGTCGATGGATTTAGTAACCCGAAAACAATAGCACAATTAAACTTGTTTCTTGTTGACCAAAAGTGTGTTCATCAGCACGGATTGTTGTTTAGATGTGATGTGAATATAATCGAGGCAAATAGACGACCGCAGATTGCCATCTTGAGCATTCGGGTTTTTTTAGCCAGCTAGCCGCTAGCGAATTGCTACCTTGCTAGCTGACGCTAACTTACCGTCACAGCGCAACCACACTTGCTACTACAACAACACACAGTAACGTGCTTGTCATTTTCGCGACCACACCCCCCAGGCGAATATTCGCTCGGCGAAATTCGCCTGTGTGGGGACGAGGCGTAATACAATTATTTACAGACAATTTTACTCACTGCCAAAACTTTAGGCAACAACTGTAATTGTGTGGTTTTCTGAACTTGCATGTAGGTAATATAATGTGCCAACATAGGGAAAGAGGATCAGCACTATTCCCCCTTCAAATAGACAGACTGCTCTTCTACTGCATATGATAGTTTAGCTGACTTTCTCGTTCATAATTTATGCTGATGATTTAAAAACACTGAAACAGTCCTGATGATTATTTGAGAGCTATGTCTTATGTGTTTTGTGGTGGTGGTGGTGGTTGTGGTGGTGGGGGGGTTCAAAGGTGGAGATGGGGATGTGCCGAACATGTGTGTGAGGAGAGGGGGTATGAGGCAGTGTGTGTGGGGGTTAACGCTGATGATGATTGGCTGTGTGTATGGGGGGGGCAAAGGGTCATAGGATGCTATGGAGGTGGTGAAGAATGGGGGCGACCTCTGATGACATCTGGTGGGGGGGGCTGTGTTATGTGCTTGTGTTTGAGTGTGGGGGAAAGCAAGAACTGTGTAGTGCATGGTGTGTGTGTGGGGGGGGGTGTGTGTGTTGAGGCTGGGGTGTGGGGGCTGTGTCCGTGCTCTGTGTGCATGAGGGAAGGGAGGGCCTCTGATGACATCTAGTGGTCGTGGGGAGGGTGGGCGTGAGAACTGTGTCCTGCGTGCTATGTGTGTATGTGTGTGTGTGTGTGTGTGTGTGTGTGTGTGTGTGTGTGTGTGTGTGTGTGTGAGGGGATGCGAAGACTGTGTTCTGCATGCTATGTAAGTGTCATGGGGTGTGTGTGTGGGGAGGCTGCATGGGGGGGGGGGGTGAGGCAAATGTGTGTGTGGAAAGGTGGTGAAGGGTCATGAGGCGGGGTTCAATGCCAAAGGGAGAAACGGAACTGAAGTCAGTGGGCGAGGTCTGTCTGTGTGCTGAGTATGTGTTGTGGATGTGTGTGGGTTTTTTTGAGGGGGGGGGGGGGTGGCATGTTTGTGTTGTGTATAGTAAACTGTAATGTGTTAGGGGTGGATGTGTGCAAAGTTAGTATTATGTGTGTTCAATGTCCATTCTGAGTGGGTGTTCTGAGTCTTTCAGTCCTAGCCAGGTGCATAGGCATCTTCTACACCTCAGCGGTTTAAACACTCCATTGTAGCTGCTGCTTTGCTGCCTCCTATAATCCACCACCATTTCCTTAGTTTTACTCACATTCAGTGTCAAGCTGTTAGGCTGACACCACTGTGTCACCTCTTCAACCTGATCCTGCTCATTGTTGTTGCTGATTAAGCCCTTGACAACAGTGTCATCTACAAACTTGAGGTTTGACTACTGCTGACCTTGCAGTCAGTGTAGCTGTTGTACAGCAGGGGACTCAAGATGCAGCCTTGGGGAGCGCCATTGCTGATGGTTAATGTGTCAGATGTCAGACCACCCACTCTAACTACTTGTGAACAGTTGGTGAGTAAGTCAAGTATCCAGTGACATAGTGTGGTGTTTAGTTCCAGGGCCTTCATCTTTGTGACGAAGTTGAGGGGTAATATGGTGTTGAAGGCTGAACTAAAGTCAATTAATAGCATTCTCACATAATTACCCTTTCCCTCCTCCAGGTGAGTTAGGGTGTTGGGCAGGAGGTTTGAGATGGCATCCCCTCTGGACCTGTTGGCTCTATAGGCAAATTGGAGGGGGGTCAAAGGAGCTTGGCAGGGATAAGCAAATTATGTTTTTCACAAGGCCCCCGAAACACTTCATCACTGTAGACGCAGTGTTGGGAAGGTTACTTTAGAAATGTAATTCGTTACAGTTACAAGTTACCCTGTTTAAAATGTAATAGTAGTGTAACTTTTTGAATTACTTTATCTGAGTAACGTAACTTATTACTTTTTGATTACTTTTTTGATTACTTTTCAAATGTTTTCATGATTTTGTCCCCGTAAACATTTTAACAGAAAGCCCCGCATCCAACTGTGGAGGGAAATGGCAACAGGGATGTTTTGTAGGCTACAGTAGCCTATAAGAAAAACACACAAAACTGTTTTTTTTTTTTTTTTAAATATAGGCTGTTTAGCAAGGTTTTTCTGACAATATTAAGATGTAATTCAAATTGCAATTTTGAAAAAATTCAAAAGTACCTGTAATTGAATTACACATTTTTCTCCAGTAATTGTAATGTATTACTGTTACATTTATTTTGTAATTAAATTACGTAACGGAATTACATGTATCGCGTTACTCCCCAACACTGTGTAGACGTTAGGGCCACTGGTTGATAGCCATTTAGGGTGTTTTCACACTTGCCCCCTTACAGCATTTAAAGCAAACTTAGATCGCTAACTGAGCATTATAGGCCTATTTGTGAACACTCTAAGCACACTCAGACCCCTTTAAAACAAACTGAACTAAGACCATCTCAAGAGATGGTCTCAGTACGGTTGACTAAAAAGTCTGCAGTACAGTTCGCCTAACCTGCGCAGTGTGTACACATAGCGTTCCAGTATCACGTCACCTTTAGTGCACAGTTTTTTGAAAATACAATTATCTGTAAGAGGCTAACATATACATACTCTGTTCATAAAAGGCACTGTTGAATTTTGACTTCCAGTACTCAGAACTCTGCTCCATCAGAGCTTAAGTGGACCAGAAAGACAACTCACTTCTCTTTCACAATGTGAACACAAACAGAGTTTTTTTTTTCTGTTGGTCCATTTTTAGGAGACTGAGTTTGGAAACCACATGTGAAAACACCCTTGGATATTATGGATTTTTGTTCTGCGGCACTGGAACAATAATGGACTGCATGAACCACACACCTACATACACAGAGAACAAAAGTGGGCAGTTTCTAACGTGTATTCCCACTACGACATGCCAAGTCACTGTCTGATTAGACACATGATGATGCAAAGTCGTCAGATCTGCAAGATATAAACCAGAGAGACTGAGATCAATGCCAAATGACCTCAGTCACGGAACAAACAGGAAACCTACATTGTGTTGTGTGGTCTTGAGTATGTAAGAATTGTGCTAATGATGTTTCTTGTATTTTATGTCTTAAAAATGCATTATGTTTCATCCACCATGCAAACTGAATGATTTGTGATTGATTATAAATAATACACTTCTGTTTTGTCTTCAGGAGGCCAAAGGCACTTCATATGTATGGGCTGTTGCAGAGAAAATACAATTATCTCTAAGAGGCTAACATATACATACTCTGTTCATAAAAGGCACTGTTGAATTTATTTGCACCCAAACATGTTTCAAAAATCTTAAAATTATTTAAAATTCCCTTCAAATATTGCACACTGCATTTTATTCTGGTTTTGTGTAATTATATGAATTAATAAGTGTACGTTTAAAAAAGTATTTTATTTTGTTTTGTCTGATTTCTGAAAATTCTTTGCTGACCATGCAGAACACAACAGAATTTGTGAACAAGTCATTTTTTGTCAATACAGGGGTTCCAGTTAAAGCTTTTTTTTCCATGTCCCCCTGTTTTTTCTTTCTGTATGTGAATTTAGTCATGTTGTTCACACTAAGGTCTAAACAAATCTTCTGTGAAACCCCTCGGTACATACTGTTCAGTCACTTACTCTTTGCAGACTCTTTACAGCTGTCAGCCAGCATACTGACTTACTTGTTTGCTGTGGCACGTTTGTACCTTGTGAGTTATGCTTGTATTTTGATGTTCCTTTTGTTTCGAATGATTAATATGGTTCTATCCCCACTCTATCTAGCTCTTATGTCCCTGGAGCGCTATGTGGCTATATGTTTTCCTCTTCGACACATGCAGATAACTGACAAGAGAAGGACCATTGCGGCAGCAATAGCTGTATGGATGCTGGGGCTAGTAATGTGGACAGCTGAGCTGTGTGCTAGCATAACATTTATGGTCCGCTATTCAACAAGACAGATTTTGTGTTCACAGTACATCGTTTTAGAAGCGGAGATCTCCATCAGCTTAAACAGGGCTTTATTAGTCATCACATTTGCCTTTGTCAGTGTTGTTATAACCTACACATTTGTTGCCGTTCTGGTGACGGCCAAGTCAAGCAGCAACAGCAAGACATCTGAGGGTAGGGCTCATAAAACAATCCTCCTACACATGGTGCAGCTGGGCCTGACCCTCACATCCACACTATTCAGTGAGGTTCGCAAGTCACTCGTCCTGAGTCAGATGAGCCAAGTAGTTTTTTTTCAAGTGCAGTATGTCTTGTTTATAGGGGTGATCATCTTCCCAAAGTGCCTTAGCCCTTTGATATATGGCCTGAGGGACAAGACTTTCAGATTTTTTTTTAAGCACTATTTCTTTTTCTGCATCAAAAGGAAAATTAAGGCCTCAGTAGCCATCATATAGAGACACACAGAGACAGAGTCAGAGCCTGATGAGGGCCATACATTACATTTCTTCCATGTTATGTCCTGTGGATGTAGCAGATGTGTCTGGTTTCAGAATTATATGTACATTGTAAATTTCTATCATGTTCAAATTAGCCTACCGGACTTGTCTGCTTTCAGAACTGTATGTATAAGCCACTTCTTATGGATGACCATTGCCCTACTGTAGCCACTGTGTAGCTCCTCTGTAACACTTCATATTTTTTGGAAATCTTTATCCAAAGTAAATAATAGTAGCATTGATGGTGATAATGTCTACACTTTATCTACTAAGGGCTTTGCATTTTCTACACTGATTTGTATTCCATGGTGTTCACTGTCACTCTGTGGAGGTAGACCGTTATTCACAAGTAATGTAAAATAATAATACTTGTTTTATGAATAACATTATGAAGTAGACTCTGTAATGTTAACAGGTTCTGTAATGTAGGAAATATACCTGTAGATGACATAATACATGTTCCACCAGACTAGGCCGCAGTTACCTTACCATGATGATTGACAAGGCACCTTTGCTCATTTAGCCAGCTGTGTAAACATTGGTGACAGTCCAGGGTGACTTTAATAATTGATGAGGTTGCTAATGAAGTGACGAGGGAACTGGTTCCTTAAAGTTGTTTGTTACATATCCCTGATGGTTTTAACCTCACAGTGTCCCCAAGATCAGTGTCACAAATATTCCACAGAGATTTCATTACAGAAACAAATAAAAATTTCTAGTTGTCTGTTTCTAACTTTATCTTTCTTTATTATATGTGCAATGAAATTATGTTTAAAGTATTGTGTTACGTCTCTTTAAACATAACAAATCCTTAAATAGCAGACAAATCTGAAACCCATTACACATTTTGCAACATTTATAGTGCAATTCTGTGTGTTGGTGTTAACTGTAAAAGAGTTTTCAGACAGAAGTGCACAAATGGTAAAGCTAATCAGAGATGTTTGATATGCCTAAAATGTTTTTAATGTCCACCATAGAAAAACTCTTTTAGTAGGCCTTAATGTCTGTTAGCACAACTACCACAGATTTTAGTGCTGTGCAGATTTTAGTGTTATGCAGCTCTCCAGTCAAATCTCAAGTGTGGGCATAATTACCTGCAATGTTAATTAAAGCACAGTAACCTTCCCTCTGATTAGTAGTTTGAGCACTGTACATTTCTAAATTATACACTCAAGGGACAGAGTCAACCCAATGCAAGAAAGCTTCATGCTCAATTAGGAAGCATGGATGAACAGAACATTAATTATTAGGCAGATTTTATGTATACCCAGGTGTATACATCACTCAGTATCACTTAAAAGTCTGAAACACATTCTGATCCAAGTGCTAGATGAGATTTTACTAAGTTGCACTACACCACAAAAAAGTGTTTATGGGCTGGGTTGATACACCTCTGTAACACCGGCATACTAACAAAAAATTGTTTTTTTGGGTAAAATTTTTGGGAAAGTTATCTAGCAAAAACTGTTTTCGGACTTCTAGCTGTGATGAGCACCCCCTGTGACAAAATGTAAATTTGGTGGACATTTAGGTCAAGTCAAGTCTAGAGGAAGATTCATTCAGAGAAAGATGTGTAGAGTTTGCAGGTCAAGTTTGGCCTAGTATGAGCAATTACAAGCCAAGATATGGATTGTCAAACAATTTTCAGCTACATCTTCCATTTTGATTGACAACCTTTAAAAAGCTTGATGAAGCCCCCACATCTATGACTTAGGTGCCCTTAAGCAAAGCATATATTGCTCCATGGGGACTGTTTCTGTACCTAATTCACTGTAAGTCACTTTGCATAAGAGTGCCAGCATCTGTATCTCATATGAAGACCGTATGAGCTCTTGTTTTGCTGTCCACTTTGAATGCTTAACATAATATTATACGTACCACACTATTGCCAAAACCCTCATCTGATAGTCAATGGACAGAGCCAGTGTCCAGGGGATTTAGCATGTAGGGAGATACGTCTGATGTTTATTTACAACATATCAGCACATATCTCTGGGAAACTGTAAATGACGTCAACGCATACCCAGTGTCCTATATTAATGCCCACATCTGTTGAGTTCCGAGCTCACTGTGCCCAGGTAAGGTTCAGGTGTGTGCTGGGGACACTGCTGTTATGGCTGTGTGCTTCAGAATAATGAATGCAGTGTTACTGAGGACAACGTTTCAGATATCTAATCATATTTTTGAGAATGTGACATCTATATTATCATGCACTGTCTTTATAATGATACATCATGTAAATGAATGAAGAAAAAGGAGACTAAAAAGCTAGTACTGTTTCTGCTAGCTAGACCTATTTAAACTGTTCTAATGAGATTTACATATAAACTTTTAAAATATATTTGCTGTAGGCTATTTACAATATGCATTAAATTCTGTTGAATGTTAAAAACATGTTTTAAAAAGCTACTGACCAGCATTTCTATAAAATGCAATGGTTTTAGTGTTTCTAATCTTTTTCCTACTAATCTAAATGTCTAATATAATGTTTTAAGTGCCCTGCCCAATATATGGTCAAATGGCAAATGTAATGTTTGCATTATGTTTAACATAGATGTCCAAATGGCAAACACCTCTAGGCCCCTCACTTTGGCAGAGATGCAGGCTTTTTGGCTAGCCATCACAGATGACCGGATCTTTAAGATGTTCCTCATCATCTTCACGCACGTTCTGTTCATCTACATCAACATAGTGATGATGGTGACCCTGCGGAGCAAAGCCACGTTCCGCAGCACGGCCCGCTACATCCTCTTTGGCCACATGCTACTGAATGACACCCTGCACCTGGGTTTAAGCCTGGTGCTATACACGATGAACGCCTTCTTCTTTACACTAGTACGGGCCGTCTGTGCCTTCCTGGTGCTGCTGTCGAGCACAACCTTCACCATTGCACCGCTCAACCTGGCCGTCATGTCGCTGGAGCGCTACGTGGCCGTCTGCTTTCCCCTGCACCACTGCCAGCTGGCCACGCCAGCCAGCACGCGCCTCGCCATCCCCCTCATGTGGGGCGCCGGCTGCGTCAACGTGCTGGCTGACGTGTGTGTCCTGTTCCTCACCGAGCCGTCCTTTTACCTGGCACCCACAATCTGCAACCACGAACAGCTGCTGGTGGCGCAGTGGCAGAGGCTGAAGGCTCTTACCCTCAACGTCCTCCTCTTCGTCTCTGTGGCCCTGCTGCTGCTCTACACCTATGTTGCCATCCTGATTGCAGCCCGCTCAGCCTCCTCAGACAAGGCATCCGCACACAAGGCCTTGAAGACTGTGCTCCTACATGCGTTCCAGCTGGGGCTCTCCCTCATGTCCTTCCTGTACGTCCTTCTGGAGTCGCTGGCCTCCCAGCTGCCCTTTGCCATCTACAATGAGCTGCGCTTTCTCAACTTCTTTGTGGTGATAATTCTGCCACGCTGCCTGAGCTCACTAGTGTACGGTTTGAGGGATGAGGCCTTCAAGCCCCTTTTCAAGCGCCATTTTTTATTTTGCAGCAGCTGGGTAAAAGTAGGAGCTCTGTAAGCCCCACTGGCCCACAAATGGTCCACATGTATTATGTGTGTGTCTGTGTGTATGTTTCTGTCAGTTTGTGTGCTTAAGACGTGTGTGTGTGTTTATGTATCTGTGGGTATGTTTCTGTCAGTTCGTGTGTGTGTGTAACTAAAACTTTGATGTATTAACCCTGTAAATAATACTAAGAATACTGATTTATTTGTATGATAATTTGTTTGTATAGCACCTTTTTCAAACCCAACCTGAATTCACAGTGTTCATATATATATAAAAAATATTAAAATCTGTACTGGAATTCATACCACCCTCCCCTTCTTCAACATAACATTTTTGTGGTGTACTCATACTTACTTTGACAGCAATAATATAATAAAATGTTGAAATAGATTGTCTCCCTTTTGCGCCAACACCACTTATCCTAACCCGTCTGACCCCAATGTCATTCCCAACCCAAACAAATGCTACACTAAAATCTAATTACAGGATTTCACCATGACTAAATGCATATTATATGCTAAACAATCAATACATCCTGTTCAACATCAGCATCTAAAAAACTATCTTAATGATTTTACCATGCCTGTATGCACTTTACAAGGTATATTATGTCCAACATCATTGCCCAACACACCATTACACATTGTTTTGTCAAAAAAAGCAAGACATAAAGGTCTTAATTTATCATTACTTGTTAGTTTCAGGCATATGAAGGGAAACCAGTGGCAGTTCTACAGTGTTTTACTCCCCGGGCAAGACCACCTCTCAGCACCCCCCCCCCCCCCCCCCCCCCCCCCAAGCACTCGTGGTGCCTCCGATGAAATGCTGCTAAAATCTCTACTGAGGGAAACAGTTCTCTTCTTTACTTATTGGATCATGACCATAGGTACCTGTTTAAGTTTATTGTCACACATACAGTTAAAAACCATGTTTCCCTGCACAATGAAATTCTTTCTTTGCTGTTGACTAGAATGCCACACATAATACTCAAAATAAAATACATTAAGAGACATCAAAGCTGTTTACAACTGAATAAGGTGTTAGTGTAATGTGCAAGCTGGTCTGTAGTACAAGAGAATTATGCCTAGTAAAAGCAAAATATACTATTAATAAGTGTGGAAGCAATGTGCAAGCTGGCCTGGATGTTTTCTTGTGAACACAATCACCTAGAGGCATGTAGCCCTAGATTTTGAGTGAATAGAAGCTTTTGGTCCCCAAGGGCCACCCCCCCCCCCCTGCCCCCGCTGTGCCAGTGTCCATTAAAGAGGGGGAGACGCTGAAAAGTTTTTGCTGAATAACTCAATAAATGTTTCACCGAACAACGTGACATTTTTGTGATATGTTGGTGTTACAGAGGCGTATCGCCCCAGCCCACAAACACTCACTTAAAGTGTAGTGCCACCTAGTGATATGGGTAAATGCAAAAAATGTAGTTCTTTTTTTTGTGTGAAATCTATTGACACTGGTCAACGCCTACTTCCATCAAAAAGAATTTCCGTGAAATTTTAACATCGCGAAAGCAAAACCAAACGAACACGTCATAGGCCGTTCATGTGAATCTCACCAAATTTGGTACATGTCATCTACAGACAATGATGACAAAAAGTTATCAAAGGATTTATCTTGAGATAAACCGTTTAAAAGTTACATGTTAATGAAAATTGAAACATAACTTAAAGTTCCTCAAAAGTCCATATCTTGGCTTCTAATTGCTCCAATGTGGTAAAAATTGACATGCCAACTCTAAACAGCTTGCTTTTCATTTCAATTTTGTGACATTTTGTGAAAGGGGACGATGTTTTTTGTCAAAGCTAGGTGTCCAAAAACAGTTTTTTTTAAAAACTCGTCAACAATGATTTTATTTTAATATGCTGATGTTACAGAGGCGTATTGACCCAGCCCATAAACAATAACTTGAAGCATAGCACCACCTAGTGATATTGGTAAATGCAAAAATTGGGATTTTGTATTGCCAATATCTTGGACCTAGAAGGTGGGAACTGCATAAAATATGCCATAAATGACATGCCATAAAATTTGGCAAACTCAGTAGTAAACCTACTTCTCTCCACCACAAGATGTATCTTTTCATAACAACAGTTTGTCCATCACATAATGGACAAACTGCTGTTACTAATTCCAAACTGGAGTTTGCTATGGCCAAGAACCAGTCATTAGTTCCATGCCTTCGGTTTTCGAGCTAGCCATTCCAAAGTTCTGTTTAAACTAGTTTAAGACGTGATACTACAGGTGAATAAAGTAAACTTTTTTACTTCAATGTAAAATGAACTTTGGGTATATTAAAACACGATAACGATAATTGGTATGTTTGCTTAGGAGCACTCACTACTTTTACAGTTTTTGTCAAAAAGACTTACATGGCCATTAACATGGCAGCGAACAGAAACTACCGCAAGGCAGGCTACTACCTGTATAAACATTCAATAAACGATCATAATCCTTTGACAGGACAGACAGACAGATCTCATTAAGACAAAAACCTGTGGTCCTCCATTTGGAACAAAAAAGGTTCAATTTACACAGGTCATGTGTTATAAAAAAAAGTCTGGACTAACTAACAAGCTGTCATTTATGACTGAGGCCTCGGATGTGGTGTGGGTCTGTGGGCTTGACATGAACCACAGTGTTGCCATGTTTTTGATCCCTTCCATTACTGCAAAATACACCCCAATGCTATTTGTGACACATTGTGGTTTTGTGTAGCATACTAAGCTTGAGGAAATATGGCCTGGTGCTTTCATACACATAATCTTTTATGGTCTGAATGACAGTTAAACACTCATTTATTTAATTTCCCAAACGATTCGACTGATTGATATCAAGTTTGTCATCATCCTCCTGTACATACAATGGAACACATACAAAGGTAGATTCTGCAAAGTCATTATTTGATTACATAGATGGTGACGTAATGTTGCGAGGTCTGCTAGATATAAACGAGATACTGGATACAGCAGCAGGTGACCCAGGCCTGGGTACAGATGAACAAGCAACATGGTGTTGTATGATTCTCAGACTTAATATGTGAGAGTAGTACTTATGTGTCTGATATCGTGTTTTTTTATCTTTTTTCTTTTTTTAACTAGGGCTTATGTATTTAATCCAAGTTTGTACATGATGTGAAATACGATATGAGATTTCTGTTTTCACCCCACTGAGTCAAAGCTTTGTCACATGAGTAGGCATGGGTAGACTTCTGAAGTAATAATGTAGGTGCTTTTCAGCATCTAACATGGGTATGATCATAAGATGTTATATGATCTGGCAAAAGGCACTGTTGAATTTTGTGTCTGTATTAACAATCTGGTGATTTTGAAATTAATTTTACATTTTCTGTCTTTTTGAACATGATGTACTACATTTAATACAACTCGGGTAATTGTATAATTCATTCGTAATCTATAATAATGACATATTGTTTCTTTCAACTGACTTCATTATTCTGTCTACTTTCTGAGGAGCTCCATAGGTTTAGGTGAATTACAAGTTTTGGGATATTTGGGATTTATCGTAATCTCTCATACTTTGTTTAGTAGTTTTCTAAAGCCATGCAGAACACAACAGGTGTCTTCCCAGCCATTTTCTCTTCTCTCGTAGAGTGGCACATAGTGAAAGGCTTTTTTTCTATGACTCCCTGTATCTTCTTCCTGTATGTGAATTTAGTCATGTTGTTCACACTAAGGTCTAAAGAAATCTTCTGTGAAACCCCTCGGTACATACTGTTCTGTCACCTATTACTGTCTGACTCCCTGCAACTGGGGAGCACCTTTGTGTACTACATACTGTACAGCTTACCATTGAATGAGGCAACTTTAAGCATAATGAGTTATATCTGCTTTTATAACTACGTTCTGAGTCGAATCACTAATAATTTTCTCACCCCAATCTATCTAACTCTTATGTCCCTGGAGCGCTATATAGCCATATGCTTTCCCCTTCGACATGCTCAGATAGCTAGCAAACGGAGGACTATGGTGGCAGTAATGGCTGTCTGGACACTAGGGCTAATAATATGGACAACAGACCTATGTGTTGCTATGGTGTTTCAGGCTGGCTCCTCCACCAGGAAAAGGACCTGTTCGGATTACATAGTTTCCCAAATGTCGGTGTCCTATCAGGTAAACACGGGTTCAATAGCCCTTGTATTCACATTGGCGTGTGTTCTTATAATCTATGTATACATAGCCATTGTGGTGGTTGCCAGGTCAACTACTACCACTGAGAAGTCCTCTGCAAGTAAGGCCCACAAAACGGTACTGCTACACATGGTGCAGCTTTGCCTGTGCCTCTCATCTCTTCTAATGGGTACGGTTCGCCGGACACTGGCCATGAGCGGGATGGACCCAGTGCGTCATAACGAAGTGTCGTATGTTTTGTTCCTAATGTTGAACATCTTGCCCAGGTGCCTCAGTCCCCTCATATATGGTCTGAGAGACAAAACTTTCTGTGCCTGTTTTAAGATCCATTTTCTGTTCTGCTTCAAAAGTAAAGTACAGCCATCAACACTTGACATTTAATATCGAGCCTAAAAACATTTTCAGATATGCCCATGCCACATAGGCCTGTATGCTTTGCTCTGGGTTAAATTAAGTCCCTCTAATGTACCTGTTTTCAGAATTGTTTATGTGAGCTCTCCATGTATTCTTAAAGCCTTTGTTTGATTGACCTTTAGCCCTCAGTTCATACTTTTTCTATTATCGGGAGACACACTATACTTATTAAGGGCCTTATAAACAGTGCTGTAGCAGAGGGTAAATGCATGTAAACAACATTTTCACACGTTTTACAAAACAGCGTTTACTTGCTTTTTTATGATCCTTGAATGTAAAAGATATGCATAGTCTCCATACTTTTTCTTATCACTCCACCTTTTGCTTTGACAAATAAACTGCAGCTTGGGTCCTGATGCTCAGATTCTGCACTTCATTGACTCTTGGTCATTTCTGTTTGAAAACACAAACAACAATAAATATAAAGCATAGGTCAGCACTTAAATGTGATGACCACCAGCCATCTCACTAGCGTAGGCCTCAGACCATAGTAGGCCATAGTTACCTTAGCGTGATGATTGGCAAGGCACCTTTGCTCATTTAGGCAATTTGATAAACATCAGTGACAGTGCAGGGTGACTTTAATAATTGATGAGCTTGGTAATGAGGTGACAGGGGACTGGATTCAGAGGGTTGTTTGTTAGATGCCTCTTGCAGTCCAACCCCCCCCCCACCCCCCACCCCAACACACACACACACATCCAGATACTTGTTGATACAGTGGATGTCCACCACATTTTATGCCTTCTTTTACCCCATTTAAACTGCAATCAGATTGACGTTTGCGTGTGTACATTCAGGGGTGGATTAATGAACGAGCCTACTGTGGCCAAGTTTTGTTTTTTAATCTGTTTTGCCCCCTGTTGGTTGTTTTATGTATGTCTAGTTTCTCTGTCTTGCACTGACCCCACAATAAAGAAACCTGAGCCAACTCAGGTTGTAATTGGGTCTTCCTGTTTGAGTATGTGACGGTTAGAGTAAAAACAGGCTCTGTATTAAAATGGATTGTATTGCATTTCTCTGTAGTATGTTAAGACCTTGTTAAAACTAACAACCAAAACTGTCAGCAACTATGGCCTAATGGTTAGGAAGTTTGTGTTTGGAGGGTTGGAGAATCCTGTACCAGTAGGAAAAATAAAGGTGGGAGAGTGAATAACTAGTGCTCTCCTGTAGCCTCATCCCATGCCTCCGGTGTTGAACATACTGACATTTCAAAACCCCAATTTTTTAAATGACCCATTTCACTAGGTTTGGGTCGATACTCCTTCGTACTTCACTGTTTTGTACAGAAGTTCTGGCGCAGGTCTCATCGAAATGGCTGACTGTAGGCAGAATCCTTCCTAGCCAATCAGTGGACAGAAGAATGTTTGTGAGCGATGATGTCAATTTGGGGGTGCTACATTTCACTTGTAGTCTGGTGGGTGTAGCTCGGCAATGGCAGCGGAGAACAAAGTAAGGAAGGCCATTCAGTCTGTTGTGGCAATGCTTCAAAATATCGAGAAATTAAAGTCGGAGCAAGAACAATGTTTAAGTAGTTTCATTTGTGGAAGAGGCGTCATAGCCCTACTCCCCACGGGGTTCGGGAAAAGTTTAATCTTCCAGCTTCCTCCGTTAGTTGTTAGTCCGTCAGTTTCCCAGGCTACTCCTTCATATCACCGACATATCACAAAAAAATCGATTTTGTTGCGTGAAATGGTCATTGAGTTATTAAGCAAAAACTTTTGGTGGTCTCCCCCTTTTTCACGGACACACTCACACGGGGCGGGGGGGTATTTTAGTGGTATGAGGGAAGCTTGGGCTATATGCCCGCAAAGTTTCATGTCACAAAGACTTTCAGTGTCTGGTGAAAAAAAAGGGGGGTCTGACAAAGCCAATATGGCCACTAATGCTAGCTTGGCTAGCGGTGGTCATAATGAGGATGGGAAAGTAAATAACTAGCGCTCGCCTGCACACTCATCCATGGCCCAAATACCCTTAAGCAAAAACTTAATTCACCGTAACTTACTCTGCATAAGCACGACAGCATCTGCATCTCACCATGAGGATTGTATGAGCGTATACACATTGACTATCTGTTCTCAGACAGACCAACTTTTTCCTGCACAATAAAAACTTCTTGTTTTGCTTGTTGAATGCCTGACGTAATATTATACATACCACACTATTGCCAAAACCCTCATCTGATAGTCAATGGAAAGAGGCAATTTACCCCATCACTGCTTACTGCGAGTATCACCCTATGGAGCGTCAGTTCCAACATACCAGTGTCCAGGGGATTTAGCATGCAGGGAGATACGTCTGATGTTTATTTACAACATATCAGCACATATCTCTGGGAAACTGTAAATGATGTCAACGCATACCCAGTGTCCTATATTAATGCCCACATCTGTTGAGTTCCGAGCTCACTGTGCCCAGGTAAGGTTCAGGTGTGTGCTGGGGACACTGCTGTTATGGCTGTGTGCTTCAGAATAAGGAATGCAATGTGACTGAGGACAATGTTTCAGATATCTACACATATTGTTGAGAATGTGATATCTATATTATCATGCGGTATCTGTATAATAATACATTATGTAAGTGAATGAAGAAAGACGACTTACTGTAAATGCTTGTACTGCTTGAATGACTAATGATCAAGGATAACTGTTATATGTCATTAAGATAATTTTATTTAATTTAAGTAATTTAAGCTGTTATATTGAGCTTTAAATATAAACTGTTTTAATATATTATGCTGTAGGCTATTTACAATATGCATTAAATTCTGTTAAATATTTCTATTTACATTATTAATGTAATGTGCTTCTATTGTCCTTCCTACTAAACTAAATGTCTAATATAATGTTTTAAGTGCACTGCCTAGTATATGCTCAAATGGCAAATGTAATGTTTGCATTGTGTTCACAGTAGATGTCCAAATGTCAAACACTTCTGGGCCGCTCACTGTGGCAGAGATACAAGCTTTCTGGAGAGCCATCACTGCCGACCGGATCTTTAAGATTTTTCTCGTCCTCTTCACGCATGTTCTGTTCATCTACATCAACATAGTGATGATGGTGACCCTGCGGAGCAAAGCCACGTTCCGCAGCACGGCCCGCTACATCCTCTTTGGCCACATGCTACTGAATGACACCCTGCACCTGGGTGTAAGCCTGGTGCTGTACACGATGAACGTCTTCTTCTACAGAGTGGTGCGGGCTGTCTGTGCCTTCCTGGTGCTGCTGTCGGCCACAACCTTCACCATTGCACCGCTCAACCTGGCCGTCATGTCGCTGGAGCGCTACGTGGCCGTCTGCTTTCCCCTGCACCACAGCCAGCTGGCCACGCCGGCCCGCACGCGCCTCGCCATCCCCCTCATCTGGGCCGCCGGCTGCATCAATGTACTGACCGACGTCTGTGCCATGTTTTCTGCCAAGTCGCCTCTTTACCTGGCACCCACAGTCTGCACCCACGAACAGCTAATGGTACAGCGGTGGCAGGGACTGAAGGCTCTTGCCCTCAATGTCCTCCTCTTCGTCTCTGTGGCCCTGCTGCTGCTCTACACCTATGTTGCCATCCTCATTGCAGCCCGCTCAGCCTCCTCAGATAAGGCATCCGCACACAAGGCCTTAAAGACTGTGCTCCTGCACACGTTCCAGCTGGGGCTCTCCCTCATGTCCTTCCTGTACGTCTTTCTGGAGTCGCTGGCCTCCCAGCTCCCCTTTGCCATCTACAATGAGCTGCGCTTTCTCAACTTCTTTGTGGTGGTGATTCTGCCACGCTGCCTGAGCTCACTAGTGTACGGTTTGAGGGACGAGGCCTTCAAGCCCCTTTTTAAGCGTAATTTTTTATTCTGCAGCAACTGGGTAAAAGTAGGACCACCATAAGCCTCACAGACTCACAAATGGTCCACATGTATTATGTGTGTTTCTGTGTGTATGTTTCTGTTGGTTTGTGTGCGTAACACACACACTGTGTGTGTGTGTGTGTGTCTGTGTATGTTTATGTGTCTCTGTGTATGGTTTTGTCAGTTTGTGTGTGTGTGTGTGTGTGTTTTGATGTATGGATCCTACTAAGAATACTGATTCATTTGTATACTATTTTATTTGTATAGCAACTTTCTCAAACCCAACCTGTATACACAAACCTCATATACGTGCAACAAATATTAAAACTGTTATATTGGCAAAATCTGTACTGGACTTTATACCACCCTCCACTTCCTCAACATAACATTTTTGTGGTGTACTCATACTTACTTTGACAACAAAAATAAAATGTTGAAACAGATAACAAAATCTCCCTTTTGTGCCAACACCACCTACCCTAATCCGTCTGACACTAATGTCATTCCCAACTTAAACAAATGCTATACTAAAATCTAACTACAGGATTCCATGACTTAATGCACATTATACGCTAAACAATTAGTATGTGCTGTTTAACATTAGCATCTAAAAAAACCTTAATGATTTTACCATGCCTGTATGTACTTCACAAGGTAAATTACGTCCAACATCATTGCTCATCAGCCACACAGCATTACACATTGTTTTGTCCAAGGAAGCAAGACATAAAGGTCTGGATTTGTCATTATTTGTTAATTTCAGGCATATGAAGGGAAACATATTTTCTTTACTTTTAATGACTATGACCATAACTTCAACCTGTTTAAGTTCAAGTTTATTGTCACATGTACAGTTAAATAACATTTTTCCCTGCACAATGAAATTCTTTCTTTGCTCTCGACTTAAATGCACACATAATACCAGACTTAATAAAACACATTAATACATCATAAATAACAGTAAAAATAATATAAGCAATATATACAATTAAAATACAATTGAAAAGTGTGTGGGCAGTGTGCAAGGTGGTCTGAATGTTTTCTAGTGTCTTGTGAACACAATTACCTATAAGGGACTACTGACACTAAGGAACATCTCTGCAAACATTAGTAGGTCACGGGAAAAAACAGATGTACCGCATTACCGTATGGTTTTGATTTTGGTCTACCCTACATAATAAGCTTTTTTAATTATTGAATGTTCAATGTCATACAGCCATACCATACAAATCCCGGTTTTAAAGGGCTTTGCTGTAGGTGTAACTGGTGGACTTTTTCTCACTGCAGGTTGATTTTGTTGTTGTATTATAACATTTTCATAGTTGCAATTGGGCATGGCCATGTGATTTTCATGCAAGAGGTTCCACTGAATAAAAGGAAAAAGAATTTTGGTTTTAAACCATAATGTTCTACAGGTAATATCCAAAATGTGATCTTGTGCGTGAAATTTTATGGGGCTTGTTGTTTGTTGGCTTGTACATTGAAATATATGCTTTCAGGTTTTAACCTTTGAATTTCATCTTAATGAATGTAATTACACAGAGACATGTTTTAACCTGTACTGCTTTACTGAACCACTGATGAACTGATGAACTTCCTGTGTGTGACATAAAATACATTCCCCACTGTTATATATAAGCTTTCATATTATTTTATCATTGCATGACAAATGTGCAAATGCTTGAACAATAACAAACTGTGCTTATTAACCGGATCAGGAGCATGTTGCACTAACAGTAGAATAACATAGTGTTGCTCAACTAACCGCAGAACAAATTGTACTTAAGATGTTACAATGAAAATGGAGAAGCAATGTTTTGCAGATAACAACTTATCACAGACGAAGTAGAAAGGGAAGATACCTTGATGTCACCTTGCTCACCAGATGGCTGAGAGAAGGATCTGGGAAAATAGCAGTCCAATATTTGAAATGTGTTCAACTATAAAACTGCTGGGTCAGGGAAAGACAGCCAGTCTGACTTCTTGCCCGGTTGAGACACTGTTAGGGAATGATAATTGGATCTAGAGCTCTGTAATGTTTTATCCAAATAGTGATTTTTATGTATTAGAATAAACCATTTATTTGTGAAATGATAATTTGGACTCAGTGAAGTTCTTCAAGGGAAAAGATTTGGCTAAAAGTAACAATTTAGAAGACTCACAACAACATAACAAATTTTGTGTAGTTCTGGCCTCAATCCAAGGTATGGGCAGTTCAAAATTCAATTTTTACATTTACCTGTTTCACTAACTGGTGATATGCTACAAATAATTTAGGGGTAGGATTGATATGCTTCGGGTTAAATGGTTGGTGAGTTATTTGAAAACTTTTTACAGACTTCTAGCTTTGAGGGGGAGCACTGCTAGCCTGGTAAACCAGACCCTCGTACTTCACTTCATTTTGTACAGAGGGTCTGGCTGTGCTGTACTGAGAAGGTGGAGGTGTGGAAATTTAAAATGATTGGATCTGTCTTTGGATCTGCCATATCATTAACGTCTAATTGTGATGTATGCAATGCGCCCCATTGTGAAGGAAGTTACAAAGCTTTCTGGAAACTTTCTGGAGCAAGCTGGAAGAATAAACTTTGCCCAAACGCCGTGGGGAGTAGGGTCACAACATCTCTTGCATAAGTGAAACTCCATGAACATTCTTCTTGCTCCGACTTTAATTCCTCAATATTTTGAAGCATTGCCACAACAGACTGAATGGCCTTGCTTACTTCATTCTCCACTGCCATTGCCGATCTACATCCACAGATAGACTACCAGTGAAATGTAACACACAATCGACGTCATCGCTCACAAAGACTCCCTCTGTCCACTGATTGGCTAGGCAGGATTCTGTCTACAGACAGCCATTTTAATGAGACCTTCGCCAGACCCTCTGTACAAAACAAAGTGAGGCACGAAGGGCTGGTTTACCAGGCTAAAGCACTGCCCCCATGATGAAATTTCAGAAAACTTGGTGTGCATGCTAAGAATGTTGTGCAGATTTAATGTGTCAAGTTTTAAGAAATGTGGGCGATTAGAAGCCAAAATATTGACTGTCACACTATTTTAAGCAATGTGTTCGATTTTGATTGTGGTTTAACTTTGAAACAGCTCATTTCAAGATATATCCTTTGATAACTTTTTGTTGGCATCGTCTGCAGATGATGTATAACAAATTTGGTGGGATTTGGATAAATGCCCTATGACGAGTTAATTTACTTCCACTTTGGAGTAGGGCGGGACGGGCCTGCAGCTATGACAAAGAGACACCACATCCAATCACACACGTGTGAATAATCAAGAGTTTTCCAGCTCAAAACTTGAAAACAGCACACCAAGTCACGGCAAAGTATCAGTGCAAACAAATATAGCTGCAGCCCAGGCAGCTTCCCGCCCAGTTGGCTAGTCTGCACGTCACAGTTCACTGGCAATTACAACTCAGAAATAAGTAGCGGCACTTAGCGGTATGTTCAGCGTTCACTCCCCCAGGCGGCGGCCAGACTGTCCTAGGTGGTACGACAGGGCCAGCCTTCAGGGAGGATAGGAGGGTCGGCTACTGGAGGCTGTATTTAGTGCAGACACAACACTGATATCCGTGATAACGTACGTATTCAAACTTCACTCTATGAACACAGCACAAGTATTAGCGTAGGAGGTGAAGCACCCAACACTGCAATACGTGATAACGTACGTATTCAAATCACACTCCAAACAAACACAACAAGCCGTGGATTTACAGAAGGTGAAGCGTATAACACTAAACAACGCGTCCAGCAGCCTTCTCCCAGATGGCTAGCCAGTAGCCCCAGTATGTTAGAAGAAATTGTCCTCGCAAGCCCACTTAGCTGTTCATCGAGTTGTTTCCCTGCTCCTCCGTGATTCCACTCGCCCGTCTCGCAGTCTTCGCCCGATCAAATGCTTCAGGATCCGAACCGTCTCTGCTCCTCCGGTTCTCCCTTCCCATGGCATACCTGCGACACATATAGTCATCCTACTCCCAAACGCACCAATCTATGAGTCAGCTCTCTCCCGCCAAACAGCTGGAATACATAGAAACAATGATTGAATAACGACATCAATTACTCAACATTAGCCTGCTCTAGCTTGACTGCGTGTTTACTAGGGATGCCGGTGCACCGCTATCTTCGCTCCGGAGCGTTGCGCTGAGCCCCGCTGATTAGTTCCGCCCTACACATACATACAGTCGCCCCCGTAACAGTCGCCCCCGTAACACCCCCCCACACTTTTTGGGTCCTAGTCCCTTAGGACCGGTCAGGAGTCACCCAACTGCCATACCTATCCGGCGGCCTCCCTCGGGTATCCCTCTGGGAGGTCCTTGGCTGTGCTGTGGTGTCCTCGCCCATTAAGGGTGCTAGGGCACCAGGGGCCAATGCCCACCCCAGCAGGGGTACTGGAGGTGCAACTGGCACCTCGGGTGCCTCTGGGGCAGGGGCAGACATTTTTGGGTAGTGGGGACAGGGTCGGAGCAGGTTACGGTGGAGTATTCGGTCCGGGCCCACCCGACCCTCCGGCCTCACGGTGTACACCGGGCTATCAGGGTGTGGACAGCCGACCACCACATAGGGTTGGGGTTCCCAGCGATCGCTTAACTTCCCCCTTCCACGGCGTTGCTGCTCCCGGACCAGGACCCTCTATCCAGACAGCAGCGGCGCATGGTTGGCGGTACGATCATACAGCCTCTTATTCTTTGCAGCAGCAGCCCCCAGGTGCTCGGTAACCTTCTCATAGGCATACAAAAGGCGTTGATGGTGCTGACTTACCCAATCAGTGGTTGTCTGGCCCGTCTCAGTCTGAACGGTCCCCAACAGCAGATCAGTGGGCAAGCGGACATGCCTCCCGAACATCAGGAAGGCTGGGGCATAGCCGGTGGTACTGTGCACGCTGTTGTTGTATGCCTGCACCAGGGAGGGGAGGTAGTCGACCCACCGATCTTGCTGCTCCACCTCCAGGGTCCCCAGCAGACTGAGCAGGGTTTGATTGAACCGCTCACATCCGCCGTTGCGCAGAGGATACGACACCCGTACAACTGAATGACCCTGGCTTCAAAGTTGGGGCCCTGGTCTGAGTGAAGGGTCTCGGGGCAGCCGAAGGGTTGAAAGACGTGACCCCACAAAGCTCTGGCTGTGGTGATGGCAGTTTGGTCAGGAGTAGGGATCGCCCAGGCAAACTTGGTAAACAGGTCTGTGATGACCAGAATGTTCTGGTATTGGTCCGTAAAGGGACCAAAGGCGCTTTGGCGTCTGGCTTCAGCTTGTGGAGGGCACAGTGGGGACAGCGTTGAATAAATGTACCTACAGTCTCCTCCATCCATAGCCAGAAAAAGTTTCTCCTGACGAGGGATAGTGTTCTTTCTTGGCCCTGGTGGCCCATGTCAGTGTGGTAGGCCTCCAGCAGGGCCTGGATCTGGCCAAAGGGCACCAACACTTGCTGTGAGACTTCATGGGTCCCGTGGTTCTGTCTGGTCCGACAGAGCACTCCTTCCCGTAAGCGGAGACGGTCCCAATGGCTCAGCAGCCGCCTCACGTCCGGTGTCTGAGCCTTCCTCTCTACGGCTGGAGGCATCCTGCCATGCTGCAGGTAGGTCCGAACGGCCTGCAAATCTGGGTCAGCTGCCTGTAGCTCCTGCCACCGTCCTGGGTCCCCAACTGGCAGGTACAGCGGCCCTGCTCGCCCCTGGTGCCTCAACGATTCCCACCAACAGTCCATCCTCCGATGGGGGGCCCGTCTGTGGATTTGTACCTGGTGTCGCCTCACCGGTGACGGGGAGCCTGGAAAGTACATCAGCATTAGTATGTTCTCTGCCTGGACGATAGCAAATCTGATAATTATAATTCGCCAATTGAGCGACCCAGCGCTGTTCCACCGCCCCCATCTTCGCCGTGTGAAGGTGGACAAGAGGGTTGTTGTCTGTCACCACAGTCACCTGAGCACCCCATAAATAGTCCTTAAACTTTTCACTTAGCGCCCACTTCAAAGCCAGGAGTTCAAGTTTAAAGGAGCTGTAGTTGGCATCATTCTTCTCTGCAGGGTTTAGACTTCGACTAGCGTAGGCTCTCTCAGGCTCTCGTAGGCTCTCTCAGCCCCCTGTTGTTGTTGGGCCAGTACAGCGCCCAGCCCTGCATTACTGGCATCTGTGTATAGGATAAACAGCTGAGAGAAGTTGGCATACGCTAGGATAGGAGCCTGTAGCAGTTCAGCCTTCAACCTCTGGAAAGTGGAGTCACACTCTGGGCTCCAGGTCACCGATGGAGACCCCCGGCCACGGGGCCGTCCTGCGCCCACCAAAAGCGCATTCAAGGGTTTTGCAATCTTTGAAAAGTCCTTAATAAATCGTCGGTAGTACCCGACAAACCCCAAGAAAGAACGCACCTGGCGGATGGTCTTTGGCGGTTGCCATTGTTGGACTGCAGATACCTTCTCTGGGTCAGGGGAGACCCCTTGGTGGCTGACCCAGTGGCCCAGGAATTGTACCCCTTTCTGGAACAGCTGACACTTCTCCGGCCGCAGCTTTAAGCCATACCTCTCCATTGCTTGGAACACCTTCTCCAGATGATTCAGGTGGGTGGAAAAGTGTGGGGAGAAAACAATAACATCGTCCAGATATACTAAGGTTGACTGTACTAGCTGTTGGCCCAAACACCGCTGCATTAGCCGCTGAAAGGTAGCTGTAGCATTACAGAGGCCAAATGGCATTCGGTCCTATTCAAAGAGCCCAAAAGGGGTGGTGAAGGCCGTTTTCTCCCTATCTTGCTCTGCCACCCGTACCTGCCAGTAACCGCTAGCCAGATCTAAGGTGGAGTACCAAGCAGCCTGAAACAGAGTAGTGAGTGAATCTTCAATCCGGGGCAACGGGAAAGGCATCTTTCTTGATTACGCTGTTAAGCCGACGGTAGTCGACACAAAACCTCCAACTGCCATTTTTCTTTTGCACCAACACAATCGGGGCGGCCCAAGGGCTGCTACTCTCCTGTATAACTCCACCCTCAAACATACGTTTTAGTAGAGTGTGGACCTCCTGGTAAAGCGTAGGTGGTACGGGGCGTCGCCAGTAGGGGTAGAGCGGTGTACCACATCTGTACAACCGTCATCCTCATCCTGTGTAGAGAACACATGTTGCCATTTGGTGAGCAGCTGTTGCAGTTGTTTTTTCTGATTGTCTCCCAGCCCTTCCCCCTGCAATGACTCACCACACAGCTGTTTAGGCACACCCCCAACTGATGTCTCCGTCTCTGGAGAGGCACGTGTTAAGCCCACTTCCACTACCCCAGGCCCCACCCTAGTAAAACGGACATCATTCCCTTCAACTACCTGGGATGGGGTTACAGCAGTGACCCTGGTAAGCCCCTGGTGACGATGCAGATGGACTGGGTACGGCTTGGTGTTTCTCACCCGTACCGGTACTCTGCCTCGGTGGGCGGATGCAATGGCACGAGCCACCTCTACGGCCTTGCTGTCCAGGTGTGGTTCCACGTCAACCCACCCTTTTGACCCATAGCGTCGTGTTGGCACTCTAGCCCAGACCACGGCTTCGCTACTGGCCGGGATACTTAGGGCATAACGGCAAGCTACCCGTGCTGTATCTTTCCGCCCCTGTTGTACCTGGGCATGATGGATGTGACTCATGACTTCTAGCCAGACAATCCAAACTATGAAATGAATAAAGTGGTCTGATCAGCCTCACGTAGGCAGACCCCGATGCATTGTGGTATTGTGATATTATTATTATTATTATGGTATGTATGGTATTATTATGGTATGTATTAATGGTCAGTGTAGTTTGGTGTATGGCGATTGTGAGAAGGACTGACCATGTTAGCGTGGCTTAACAAAAGTAAAAGGAAGCGAGATAAGAGCCCAGACCCGGAAAAAGACAACTCAAGTTGTGGGGGGGTAAGTTCAAGTGATGGGGGGGTAAGTGTTCAGGGGGCTGAAGGTGCTGCGTTACCCGAATTAAATCCTGGCGAAGATCATAAACCAGCAGGATCCACTGCTAAACCGGACTGTTGGACAAACGAGCAGCCTGACTATTTCATGGCAGAATATCCTTGGTTGCTTCAGAAGGGGGGGAGACTAGGCTGTCGTACATGTGGTAAAGTCTCATCAATTGCATGTGTGAAAGAGCAAGGGGTGAAATTGTCTACCGAATGGAGGGACTGTCTAATCACTCCATCTGGCAGGGACAAAGCAACACAACAGAGATCCATCCGTAAAAAAATTAAAGAACACAGAGATTCCAAGGCCCATAAGAAGGCAGACGAAATGTCCAGGTTGGCTGACCGCGACACAATAACAACGCACGTCGTGGCGATGCATAGAAATAAGATAGAAACCACTTCTCGTGTCTTCAGAACGGCATACAAAATTGCCAAGCATGGGCGCCCTTTGTCGGATATGTGAGTAGATGTCATCCTGCAACAATTAAATGGTTTGGACATGGGGCGCGTTCTACACTCCAATAAAACATGCGCCGATTACATCGCTAAAGAAATGAGAAAAGCAATGGTGAATGACATCGTGTCACACCAGCGCAAAATTTGTGTGTTAATAGACGAGTCCACCACAATCAGTGGCAAACCAGTTCTAGTTATTTGCCTCCGGACAGCAGTGGCCAATGTCGATGACCAAGACACCTTTTTCTTTGACCTGGTCGAGTTAGATGGCACCACTGCAAATGAGATCACGGTCACTTTGCTGTCCTTCCTCCAGAACCATGGCCTCACTGAAGAGTTTCTACGACAGTGCTTTGTGGGTTTTGTTTGTGATGGGGCATCTGTTATGCTGGGCCGAAAAGCTGGAGTGGCAGCGCAGTTGGGTGCGAAGTTTCCCCTTTTGTTTGTCTGGCACTGCCTCAACCACCGACTTAAATTAGCAGTTGGGGACGTTTTAAAGCAGATCAATGGCATGAACAACTTTAAGATATTCTTTGACAAGCTGTATGCACTTTATCATGCTTCGCCAAAAAATCAGCGCGAGCTGAGTAGCTGTGCTCAGCGCGTTGAACTGTGCCTCTGTTGCCTCCCTAACTTGGAGGTTAGGGGAGCGTAGATTCTCTGTGGTAGGAATAGAAGAGACACACACGTTGTGCTGATATTCACTTCACCGGAAGAATATTTATTCTTTTTTTCATTACTATTTAACATCTCTAATTTAACACATCAGGGATCTTTCACCTGCTCATTTCATTTACAGAACTCATTTCAGTTATCCAAACTCATTTTTAACAACACATAAACAGTCAGTTATTGTCTAATATCACGTTACAGTTATGAATGTCCCACCTACATCTTCAAACATTGTCATCAAATCACCCTTACACTGTTGATAGAAAACAAACTTATTCAAAACTTAAACAAGGGCTTTAAGTGCATTTAGTTGGTTCATACAAATAGTCATTCAGGGTTAGCTTGACCGTCCTGTGTAAACTCTACAGTAGTACATACTACAATCGTTGGGTAGCACTATGACTAGCTACGCTAACTAGCGTATGGCCCTCTTTACCACGTTACATTAACACCGCCTATTTCCTCCAATACCACCCTTTTTTACCAACATATACAACTGACCTGACAGGTTACATATTAAACAATCTTACATGAATTCCTAATTTTAGTCATGTTTACTGACCTGTGGTAGGAATAGAAGAGACACACACGTTGTGCTGATATTCACTTCACCGGAAGAATATTTATTCTTCCTTTTTGTGTGCTGGGAGCTATTACCATTTGAGTGCTTGCGCCGCCTAGTGGTTGAATACCATATTGTACTGGACCAAAATTCAGTGAAATACTATGAACCTAAAACCACTAAAGAATATAAAAAATATATGGGGTGTCTGCTTTACGTAATTTGCTTTTCTCCAACCCTCTACACCTCCTTGTTATTGGCCGCGTCCTCTCCGTGCGCTGGGTCGCATCCAGTGAGCGCACCGTGAGATGGTTTGGGAAAACTACAGGGCTCTGAGGGAACACTTCCACGAGGCTGCCCAAGATTCTTCGAGGGATTCCAAGGAGAGGGCAAAGTACAGTGGCCTGGAAAACGTCCTCACGTCTGACTCTTTTGTGACAAACCTGGGAATTATGTATGATGCGCTGACAGAATTGAGCGATCTCTCGAGGATGTTGCAAAAACGCGAAACCACTTTGCGTGATGCCGAGAGGCTTATTTCTCGCTAGATTAGAGTTTTTGAATCAATGATGGTCCCTACACACAAGCAGTGTTGCAAGCAGAGAGAGAGAAGGCATTTCATAACGCCCCTCTACATGCAAATGGAAAAATTGTTAAGATAAATCCTGCCCAGTTCTTCCGCAGCATGGCCGACAATTTATCTTCTAGGATGGCTGCTCCTACTTCTTCTCATGTTAGTCAGCGTGGCACTCAGAAGGAATGCAGAATCATGACTGACATGAGGGTTCTTCAACCAGATACCTGGCCAGTGGAAATGGACATTCAGCATGGTGATGCAGAAATTGGCCAATTATGTGAGGTGTTCAGAGTCAACAAGAGGGAGAGCATCCAGGGATTCAGAGAGTACAAGGAAAACGGAGCCTCAAGTACGCCAAAAGCCCTACTGCCTCTTCTGAAAGCTACACACACAATTGCCATTTCCACCAGTGAATGCGAAAGAGCTTTCAGCTCCATGAGTGACATTCTCACAGCAAAAAGAAATGCCCTTGCCATAGATCGAGTGTCCAACCTCCTCTTTATCAAAATTAATGGCCCACCATTGGAGCTGTTCAATCCTGAGAAGTATGTCCAGTCATGGCTTGCGCATGGGCGGAGATCTGCAGATGACAGGGCTTGCGAAGCTCCTCATCCTCCCAAGGATGATGACCCCAAGCAATTTTGGAGCCTTTTTAAAGTAAGTCTGGACTATAATTCACCCCACATTTTATTGGCTAAAACAAACTTGGTAGTACAACCAAATGTGCCTTTTCATAATTTACTGAACAAACTGTCGTTACTAATCCCAAACTAATTCCAAACTGGAGGTGGTTATGGCCAAACTCAGTTGTTAGCTCCATGCCTGTTTAGCTTCTGTTAAGCCTAGTTTGAGTTAAGACACTACAGGTGAATAGGGTACATTTTTCAAAGAAATTTGGTGTAAAATGTAATTTGTGTATGTTCAAACATAACAAGTTGATTTGCTGAGGAGCACAACTAGCATGTTGCATTTCGAACTTTACTATTTTTAGTTTTTATTGAATAGTGCTAGTAATGAGAACATGGAAGAAGCTTGAAGACTTTGCTATTTTTAAACCGTTAAAAGAGCTCGAAGTACCTCCACATTTCCGTAGTAGTTATAAGAAGGGCCCTTTTGGGAATTATAGCGCACGCTACATAACAAATGTGATGTGATAATGACCTTCTCTGCTCAAGATACAGATGATTCAAAACCTTAATTTTGGACTGGGTTTATACACCTTGTCGAGGCCAATTAAGGTACAAATAAATGTTGGTGTTCTTGTATCTTGCATGTATCAACGAAATAAAAAACGCAGTTTGTTCCTTGGACTTCCTAACACAGCAGAATGCACAACATGTACGCGAATGCGTCAAACTCCTGGAACACCATCTTTGTATGCCGCCAGAAAGTTTGTTTATTGTCTTTATTTAGTAGGAACAGTGCAGAACCCATAGACGATGTGCCAGAGTATTACGTTTTTTGTTTAGACCACCTTATTGTTTAAGTGGGTAATGATATCAGGTGAAAGGAGGAGGCTATGTAAATACATTTGCACTGACTGACTTGTAAGATTTTCTTTAGCCACTGTTTTGCGATGTGTATATAACCGAAATGAGAGGTGAAAAGTTCAGTCTCCTCTACGTGTCGTCTGTATAGGCATATGTGTGCAGTGCTGTAGTTTGCTGTTGCGTATCTTACCTACGTAGCAGCATTGCTGTGGGCAAATGTTTACTCGTGTTATGTCCATTATTGTAGTTATGTCGTTAGTCGCGTTATGTCTAACATTGTAGCAGCTAGCATTGTAAATCTTATCAGCCTGGGTCGGCACGGTTTGACCGATATCTTTGGCATCTTATGCCCAAACAACACGAAACTGGCACTGCACACACTGGTAACATTATGATGACGCCCTCCAAATTTGAGATCAAGCGGCCTGGTGTTGTCATACACATAATCTTTTATGGTCTGAATAACAGTTTGACAGTCATTTATTTAATTTCTCAAACAATGTGACTGATCGACATAATGTTTGTCATTAGTAAATTATTATTATTATGTACATAGGCTACAATGGAACATGTACAAAGCTTCTGTTGTCTGTATGTTGCCTATTGTGAAATGCAAAGTCATTATTTGATTACATAGATGGTGACGTAATGTTGTCAGGTCTGCTGGATATAAGCGAGATACTGGATACAGCAGCAGGTGGCCGGCCCGGGCACTGATCAAGCAACATGGTGTTGTATGATTCTCGGACTTAATATGTGAGAGTAGTACTTATGTGTCTGATATCCTGCTATTTTCTCTTTTCTTTTTTTTTTAAACAGGGCGTATGTAATTCATTCAGGTATGCAAAATACAATATGAGATTTCTGTTTCCACCTCATTGAGTCAAAGGTTTGTCACATGAGTAGGCATTGGTAGACTTCTCAAGTATTGATTTAGGTGCTTTTCAGCAAAATGTTATATGATTTGTCAAAATTTAGTTTAAATAATCTGGTGATTTCGAAAGTAATTTTACACTTTCTGTCTTTTCCAACATTGTGTATACTGCATCTAAGACAATATCTGCTAGATATAAACGACATACTGGATACAGCACCAGGTGACCCAGCCTGCATACAGATGAATGAACATGGTGTTGTATGCATCTCAGACTCTTTAATATGTGCGAGTAATACTTATGTGTCTGGCATCCTGTTTATTATCTATTTTCTTTCAAATGACTTCATTGTTTTGTCAGGTTTCTGGGGAGATCCACAGACGTAAGTGAATTACAGGTTTTAGGGGAATAACATTTTGTAATCTGTCAGAGATTTTTGTAGTTTTTTAAAGCCATGCAGAATGCAACAGTATCCCTCGGCCTCTTCCCAGCCATCTTCTCTTCTCTTCAACAGTGGAAGATAGTGCAAGGCATTGTTACTATGACTCCCTGTGTCTTCTTCCTGTATGTGAATTTAGTCATGTTGTTCACGCTAAGGTCTAAAGAAATCTTCTGTGAAACCCCTCGGTACATACTGTTCAGTCACCTATTACTGTCTGACTCCCTGCAGCTGTGGTGCACCTTTGTATTCTACGTACTGTTCCACTCACCATTGGATGAGGTGTCTTCAAGCATACTAGGTTTTTATTGCTTTTTTAGTTATGTTCTCTGTCGTATCACAAACAACTTTCTTACCCCGCTGTATCTAGGCCTTATGTCCCTGGAGCGTTATATAGCCATATGTTTTCCCCTTCGACATGCTGACATAGCCAACAAACAGAGGACCATTGTGTCCGTAATTTCTGTTTGGATACTGGGCTTAACTCTTTGGACAGCTGACGTAGCTGTTGGCATGGTAGTGCGGACTGGACAGGGGCGCTGTAGTGACTACATAGTCTCCCAAACGACAGTTACCTATCAGGTAAACACAGCTTTAATATCCCTTGTGTTTACTGTGGTGAGTGTTGTTATAGTCTGTATATACATAGCCATTATGGTGACAGCCAAGTCAACTACTACCACTGAGAAGTCCTCTGCGAGTAAGGCCCACAAAACAGTACTGCTACACATGGTGCAGCTTTGCCTGTGTCTCTCATCTCTTCTATTCGGTGTGATGCGCAGGACACTGGCCACAAGCGGGCTGGACCCAGTGCGCATTATTGAAGTGAGGCATGTCTTGTTCTTAGGGTTAAGCATCTTGCCCAGGTGCCTCAGTCCTCTCGTATATGGTCTGAGAGACAAGACATTCAGGGCCTATTTTAGGATCCATTTTTTTTTCTGCATCAAAAGTAAAATACAGCCAGCAGCGTTTGACATTTAGTATAGGACCTAGAGACATTTTCAGATATGGACATGACTTGTAGGCTGCTCTTGCCTACGTTTTGGACTTTCCCTATACATTGCCTGGCTCCATTGATTCAGAGTGAATTGGCCATGATGGTCTAAACTTTTGTTTGAAATTATGACGAAGCGTTACAGGTTCTGCAATGATTCCCATGTTCACTGTTATGTAATTTATCTGACATTAAAAGTACATGCAAATCCAATTATAAAATACAACAAATGTAACATAATAAAGCTTGTTTCATATACCTGTTGTCTGGTAGCTGATGCATTGTTATGAATGCAACAAAATATATGGAAAAACAATACCAGTTGCAGAAGGAAAAGATAATGCAGGGGTCCGCACAGTATCCATTTAGCAAAGGCCTGATTAGGCCGCAGTTACCTAAACATGATGATTGACAAGGCACTTTTTCTCATTTAGCCAACTGTGTAAAGATCACTGACAGTCTAGTACGCTGTTCTGGAAAGCAGGTTTAGTCATTAACCTGGGTACGTTAACTCAAAGCAAGTGGTAAGTCTAGTAATAGAGGAGGCCAATGGCTTTGTTTTGCTAGGAGAATGAAGCCATAAGCCTCTTCTATTAGGAGGTTTACCACTGACTCTGAGTTAACTTATCAGGGTTAATCACTAAACCACCTGCTAGGAATACCTTACTGGGCGACTTGAAAAACTAATGTGCTAGCTGACAATGGGACTGGATTTAGAGGGTTGATCAGCAGATGCACCCAAATGAAATAAACTGCAACTCAGGTCCTGATGCTCAAACAGGTTCTGCACTTCATTAAATCTTGGTCATTTCTGTTCGATAATTTTCCTTTTTGCAAAAGTTTGCAAAAAACATCTGCAATGCACAACAAAAGTATTTTAGCCAAATCTAATGGAATGCTTGTGATGTACCATATGTACTTGCCAAAAATATCTGTGAAGACTAAAACACAAACAAACAACAATAAATATAATGCATAGGTCAGCACTTAAATGTGATGACCACCAGTCATTTCATCTATCTCACTAGGGTAGGCCTCAGACCATAGTAGGCCATAGTTACCTTAGCGTGATGATTGGCAAGGCTCATTTAGGAAATACTATAAACATCAGTGACGGTGCAGGGTGACTTTAATAATTGATGAGCTTGGTAATGAGGTGACGGGGGACTGGATTCAGAGGGTTGTTTGTTAGATGCCTCTTAGGTTGGCTAGCAGTAATGTCTGTGAGTGTCCTATGTTTAGTGATGGCTTTCAAACCAGGTCTGCAGGCCCCACAGATAATAGGGTGCAGACAGACCCAGTCATCCATCCATCCATCAATCAATTCATCTGGGCTTACCTGCTTACGTACACTGTGTTATTGACAAGGTTCAGGAAAGGGAGGACCCAAGTGCAGACAGTTCAAGTCTTAGTTTTATTTGTAGAACAAAAATCCAAGAAAAAACAAGGCAGAGCTCCAAGGCAGTTTCAGCATCAAAAGGTAACACAAAAGTCCACGTAGTCAAAAAACAAACAAGAGAGCTAGTCAACCAAGGAAATCCAGAAAAAGCTTGTTAACTTAAATATCCATATACAAGAAACTTACAGCGTTCGCAGAGCACACGGGCAGAGACAACCGAACAAAGAACCACAAAAACAGGGGGGTTTAAGTAAGGCAGGTAATCAAGGAAACGGGGAACAGCCAGGGCAGCAATAATTGACTCAAACAGGACAGGTGACAAACGAGGGGGCAGTCAAAAACAAAAGCACATGGCACAACTGTCAACACAAAAAGCACATGGCACAGCAAAACAAAAGTCAACACACAATCAGGCCAGCCGAGGGGATAACAATCAATAAGTCCACTAAGCCAGACAGTCCTGACAGTACCCCCCCTTTAACGTGCGCCCCTGGCGCAAAGGCGGGATGACTGGGGTGCTGACGTCGGAAGTCCCGGATCAAGGCCTTATCCAGCACCCGACTAGAGGGTTCCCACGACCGTTCTTCAGGACCGTAGCCCTCCCAGTCAACCAGAAACTGGAGGCCATGGCCCCGGCGCCGGGCATCCAGCAGCTGCCTGACGGTGAAGGCCAGAGCCCCGTCGATGATGCGGGGGGGCAGAGGAACCTCAGCCGGGGGAGACAGAGGGCTGCAACGGACAGGTTTTATCCGGGACACATGGAAGGTAGGGTGAATCCGTCGAAGGGGCAAGGGCAGCTTCACGGTTCGGCTGAGAACCCTCTCGATCCGGTAGGGGCCGATGAAGCGGGGGAGCTTGCGAGAGATCCTTGGTGGAGAGCCAGACCCGTTGACCCCTACGATAGCGTGGGGCCTTTACCCTCCCACAGTCCGCCACTGGTTTCATTCAGGCACTGGAGTGTAGCAGGGCTGCCCGAGCTGTCTTCCAGGAGGATCTGCAGCGTCGAGTGAAGGCCTGGACTGAGGGCACAGCAACATCAGCCTCCTGTGAAGAAAACAGAGGGGGTTGGTAACCAAGACAACAATGGAAAGGGGACAGGCCAGTGGCAGCCACTGGGAGGGAATTATGGGCATACTCAGCCCATGCCAGATGTCTGTTCCAGGACGATGGGTTGCGAGAGGAGAGACACCTCAGGATGCGTTCAAGGTCTTGGTTAGCTCGCTCTGTCTGCCCATTAGATTGAGGGTGGAACCCGGATGAGAGGCTAGCAGGGGCTCCAAGGCATTTGCAGAACGCTTTCCAAAACGTTGAGACAAACTGGGGACCTCGGTCCGATACCACATCACAGTTCAGTCCATGGATCCTAAAAACATGGTTCATAACGAGAACGGCGGGCTCCTTGGCAGAAGGCAGCTTGGACAGAGGGACAAAATGCTGTAAGTCAATTTGCATAAGCGCGCTAGGATCTGCACCTCACATGAAGACCGTATGTGCATATACACACTGACTGACTGTTTTCATATAGGCCAACTACAGTATACCACAGTACACTAGCTCGAGTTCAAGTGTACTGTTATATGGGTAGTTAGAAAACATGTTTCACTTCACAATGAAATCCTTTCTTTGCTGTCCACCAGAATGCCCGATGTAATACCATACAACCATACATACCAATCTTTATCTGATTATCTGTCAGTGGAGAGAGTTACCTGCCAATTTACCCCATCACTGCATACTGCGAGTATCACCCTATGGAGCGTCAGTTCCAACATTCCAGTGTCCAGGGGATTTAGCATGCAGGGAGATACGTCTGATGTTTATTTACAACATATCAGCACATATCTCTGGGAAACTGTAAATGACGTCAACGCATACCCAGTGTCCTATATTAATGCCCACATCTGTTGAGTTCCGAGCTCACTGTGCCCAGGTAAGGTTCAGGTGTGTGCTGGGGACACTGCTGTTATGGCTGTGTGCCTTAGAATAAGGAATGCAATGTGACTGAGGATAATGTTTCAGATATCTATATGTATGGTTGAGAATGTGATATCTATTTTATCATGCACTGTCTGTATAATGATACATCAGGTAAATGAATGAAGAAAAAGGAGACTGAAATGCTAGTATTGTTTGGATGACCGTAATGAGGATGATCAATGATAGCTGTTACATGTCATTAAGGCTTACTTAAACTGTTATATTGAGCTTGAAATATAAACTGTTTAGATATTTTATGCTGTAGAATATTTACAGTGTGCATTAAGTTATGATAAATATTTAAAACATAAGCTGCTGACCAGCATTTCTACACAATGTTTCTAGTGTTTCCAATCTTTTTCCTACTAATCTAAATTTTTAATATAATGTTTTAAGCGCACTGCCCAATATATGCTCAAATGGCAAATGTAAATGTAAATGTGATCTTGTAAAATAACAGCGCATCTTATGCATGAAATTTTATGGTACTTGTTTGTTGATTTGTACATAACAAATTTTATGCAGTTTTGGCCTTCTCCATGCTAGATATCAGCAATTCAAAATTCCATTTTTTACATTTACTCATTTCGCTAACTGGTGCTATGCTACAAATGATTTAGGGGTAGGGTTAATATGCCTCTGTCTTGGGTAAAATGACTGTTATTTAATCAAGCTTTTTTTACAGACTTCTAGCTTCAAGCGAAATTTCACAAAACTTGGAACGCTGTGTAGATTTATGCTAAAGTTTATGAAATGCGGGTGATAAGAAGCCAAAATATTGACTGTAAAGCCATTTTAGCATATGTGTTTAATTTTGACTGTGGTGTAACTTTGAAACGGCTCATGTCAAGATATATCCTTTAATAACTGTTTGAGATTGTCTGCAGATGATTTGGGATTTGGGTAAAAAGGGTATTGGCAATTCATAATTCCAATTTTTGCACTACAAGTTGCACTACACCACAAAATAGGGCTGGGCTGGGTTACACCTCTGGAACTTGTATTGCCAAAAATTGTTTTCGGGCTCCTAGCTGTGATGGGCCACAGCCACCCTGTGACGAAATGTAACAACATTTGGTGGACAAACAGAGAAAGATGTGTAGAGTTTGCACAAATTTGAAGTATGAACAATTAGAAGCCAAGATATGAACTGTCAAACAATTTTAAGCTACATTTTGAATTTTGATTGCATTGTGTTTAACACTAGATGTCCAAATGTCAAACACTTCTGGGCCCCTCACTGTGGCAGAGATGCAGGCTTTCTGGAGAGCCATAACTGATGACCGGATCTTTAAGATGTTCCTCATCCTCTTCACGCACGTTCTGTTCATCTACATCAACATTGTAATGATGGTGACCCTGCGGAGCAAAGCCATGTTCTACAGCACGGCCCGCTACATCCTCTTTGGCCACATGCTCCTGAACGACACCCTGCACCTGGGGGTAGGCCTGGTGCTGTACGTGATGAACGCCTTCTACATCACGCTGGTACGGGCTGCCTGCGCCTTCCTGGTGCTGCTGTCGGCCACAACCTTCACCATTGCACCGCTCAACCTGGCCGTCATGTCGCTGGAGCGCTACGTGGCCGTCTGCTTTCCCCTGCACCACTGCCAGCTGGCCACGCCGGCCCGCACCCGCCTTGCCATCCCCCTCATCTGGACTGCCGGCTGCGTCAATGTGCTGACCGACGTGTGTGTCCTGTTCCTCACCGAGCCGTCCTTTTACCTGGCTCCTGCGGTCTGCACCATCGAACAGCTGCTGGTGGCGCCGTGGCAGGGACTGAAGGCTCTTACACTCAACGTCCTCCTCTTTGTCTCTGTGGCCCTGTTGCTGCTGTACACCTATGTCGCCATCCTCATCGAGGCCCGCTCAGCCTCCTCGGACAAGGCATCCGCACACAAGGCCTTGAAGACTGTGCTCCTGCACACGTTCCAGCTGGGGCTCTCCCTCATGTCCTTCCTGTATGTCCTTCTGGAGTCGCTGGCCTCCCGGCTCCCCTTTGCCATCTACAATGAGCTGCGTTTTCTCAACTTCTTTGTGGTGCTGATTCTCCCACGCTGCCTCAGCTCACTAGTGTACGGTTTGAGGGACGAGGCCTTCAAGCCCCTGTTCAAGCGCCATTTTTTATTCTGTTACAGCTGGGTGAAAGTAGGACCTCCGTAAGTCTCACGGGACAAAAAGGATCCACATGTATTATGTGTGTCTGTGTGTATGTTTCTGTTAGTTTGTGTGCTGAAGACACACTGTATGTATGTTTCTGCCAGTTTGTGTGTTTGTGTAAATGAAACTTTGATGTAAACAATACTAAGAATACAGATTTATTTGAATGATAATTTATTTGTATAGCACCTTTCTTAAACTCAACCTGTATACATAGTGTTCATATACATATAACAAATAAAACTGTTACATTGGACTGGAATTCATACCACCCTTCCCTTCCTCAACGTAACATTTTTGTGGTGTACCTACTTTGACAACAATGATGAAATGTTGAAGCAGATAAGAAATTCTCCATTTTTTGTCAACACCACTTATCCTAGTCTGTCCGAGCTTAATATAATTCCTGACCCAAACAAATGCTAGACTAAAATCTAACGGCAGGATTTCACCATGACTAAATGCCCATTATACACTAAGCAATCAATACATGCTGTTTAACATCATCATCTAAAGAACTATCTTAATGATTTTAACCATGCCTGTATGCACTTAACAAGATCAATTGTGTCCAGCATCATTGCCCATCAGCCACACAGCATTACACATTGTTTTGTTTAAGAAAGCAAGACATAAAGGTCTGGATTTGTCATTACTTGTTAGTTTCAGGCATATGAAGGGAAACAGTTACAGTATGTCACAAAAGTGAGTACACCCCTAACATTTTTGTACTCTTTTTATTATATCTTTCCATAGGAGAAGTATAAAGATATAACACTTTTCTACAACGTAAAGTAGGTAGTGTACAGCTTATATAACCGTGCAAATTTGCTGTTCCCTCAAAATAACTCAACACACAACCATTAATGTCTAAACCACTGGCAACAAAAGTGAGTAGGGGAGAGCCGTGACGAATGAAACACGGGACGTAAGAAACACAGCTATTTTCTCAAAAACAATACACATCTGAAACATCATATGTTGTCAGCATATTCAGCATGCAAGACTTTGCAACCCCGGGAAATCTCGTGCCGTGACGTTACTGCGTTCAAACGTTATCTCTGCGAGACTGTTTTTGACATCGGAAAGTAAAATATTACCTACTGGTAGTTTTTTTGTGATGAAAAATCATTGCGTGTTTCATTCGTGCCGACAATGAGGGACGATTGTAACAAACGACACCTTGCGTTCAAAGTTAAAAATGAACGTGATTTCTTATCGGATGTGTTAAATTACACCAGTAACTAATGGAATACACTTGTATGTTGATGACCATGTGGCAAAATAAATCTAATTTGCTTCACTGTCTTTGAAAATAACCGTTAAGTAAAAAGTGTTTCATTCGTCACGGCTCTCCCCTACACCCCTAAGTGAAAATGTCCAAATTGTGCCCGAAGTATCAATATTTTGTGTGGCCACCATTATTTTCCAGCACGTGCCCAATTTATTCTTGTGTGGATTGGGCGTGTTGCCCAATTGGGCTTGTTTTAACTTTGTCAGGCGGGTGAAAAGCGCCTTGGGCGGGCAAATAAAACGTGGGCTACTTATTGATCAAAGTATTGTTGGGCGTTTTTTTGCTGAAGTGGGCGGGTTTTCGAACGCGATTGGGCGGAAATCACTCAATCCGATCTGGCAACACTGATTCCACACTGGAGGTAGCTATGGTCAAGACCCAGTCGTTAGTTCCATGTCTTAAGTTTTGTCTTTAAGTTTTGAAAAATGTTTGAAAAATGTTAAGCTTTGATTGACGTGTCACCTTCAACTGATTCACCTCAAGGTAAATCCTTTGATAACTTACTGGCAGCATTGTCTGTAGATGACGTGTACCAAATTTGGTGAGATTCACCTGAATGGCCTATGACGAGTTTGTTTATTTTCACTTTCATAATTTTAAAATTTCACCGAAATTGTTTTTGTTGGAAGTGGGCGTCGACTAGTGTTTTCATTGCAGGAAGGTCAACAGATTTCAAGACAAAAAAATGGTTGTAAACATTAGCGTTCTATAGATAATAGGCAAAATTACATTTTGTACAATTACAGTGCCCCCTATGGGCCAGATTTTATGGCATGTGCTGTGCTTTTAGATGTCATTGTACGGTGCAGTTTCCACCTTCTGGGTCCAAGATATTGGCAATACAAAATCCTGCTATTGCATTTACCCATATCACTAGGTGGCGCTATGCTTCAAGTGAGTGTTTATGGGCTGGGTCGATACGCCTCTGTAACACCGGCATACTAAGACAAAATCGTTGTCTTTGGCAAAATTGTTATTGAGTTATTTAACAAAAGCTGTTTTTGGACATCAAATGTTGCAAAATTTGATGCACATGAAAAGAAAGCTGTTTAAATTTGAGCAATTAGAAACCAAGATATGACATTTGAAGAATTTTAGGCTACGTTTCAATTTTCCATTGACATGTAACTTTGACACGGTTTATGTCAAGATGAATCCTTTGATAACTTTTTGTCAGCATTGCCTGTAGATGACGTACCAAATTTGGTGAGATTCACCTAAAAAGGCCTATGATGAGTTCGTTTGCTTTCCGTTTTGCGATGTTAAAATTTCACTAAATTTGTTTTCATTGGAAGTGGACGTTGACTAGTATTTTGAGTGCATGAGGGTTAATAGATTTCACGGCAAAATAAAACATTGGTTGTAAACCTTAGCGTTCTCTAGATAATAGGAAAGGAGAGGGATATAAAAAAGTGGTGCTTATAAAATCCAGAAATTTTCAGCATTTTTAAAGACACATCTATCTATATGTGAAGAACTATGTATCAGAAACTAAACAAGATATCAAGCTGAAATGTTGGTTTGATTTTAATAAGACAGGAAAGAATGTTTGGATTAGGGATTAGAAAACAGAAAAAATTGAGGACCATGGGATTGGACCCATATCAGGAATTGACCCTTGCTGAAAAATACACTCAGGGTTAGACAATGCTATTTGTGATACATTGTGTCCCTTTTCATCCTTGTGTTTTCATACATCATACACATAATCTTTTATGGTCTGAATGACAGTTTGGCACTCATTTATTTAATTTCCAAAAACAATGTGACTGATCAACATAATGCTTGTCATTATCCTCATGTACATACAATGGAACACATACAAAGGTAGCTTCTGTTGTCTGTATTTTTACTATTGTAAAAATGCAAAGTCATTATTTGATTACATAGATGGTGACGTAATGTTGTCAGGTCTGCTAGATATAAACGAGATACTGGATACAACAGCAGGTGACCCACGCCCGGGTACTGATGAACAAGCAACATGGTGTTGTATGATTCTCAAACTTATGTGAGAGTACTCATGCGTCTGATATCCTGTTTTTTTTTTCTCTTTTCGTTTTTTAACCAGGGTGTATGTATTTAATCCAAGTTTGTACATGATGTGAAATACGATATGAGATTTCTGTTTTCGCCCCACTGAGTCAAAGCTTTGCCACATGAGTAGGCATGGGTAGACTTCTGAAGTAATGATTTAGATGCTTTTCAGCATCTAACATGGATATGATCGTAAGATGCTATATGATCTGGCAAATATTTGTTTAAATAATCTGGTGATTTTTAAATTCATTTTACACTGTCTGTCTTTTCAAACATTGTGTATACTGCATGTAATACAATATCTGCTAGATATAATCAACATAGTGGATACAGTACCAGGTGACCCAGCCTGCATACAGATGAATGAACGTGGTGTTGTATGCATCTCAGACTCTTTAATATGTGCAAGTAATACTTATGTGTCTGGCATCCTGTTTATTATCTCTTTTCTTTTAACTGGCTTCATTGTTTTGTCAAGTGGGAGATCTGGGGAGATCTATAGATGTAAGTGAGTTACAGGTTTAGGGGAATAACATTTTGTAATCTGTCAAAGATTTTTAGTAGTTTTTTAAAGCCATGCAGAATGCAACAGTATCCCCCGGCCTCTTCCCAGCCATCTTCTCTTCTCTCGAAGACTGGAAGATAGTGCAAGGCATTTTTGCTATGACTCCTGTTGTCTTCTTTCTGTATGTGAATTTAGTCATGTTGTTCACACTAAGGTCTAAAGAAATCTTCTGTGAAACCCCTCGGTACATACTGTTCAGTCACCTATTACTGTCTGACTCCCTGCAGCTGTGGTGCACCATTGTATTCTACATACTGTACTACTTACCTTTGGATGAGGTGACTTCAAGGACACTGGGTTCTTACTGCTTTTTTAATTATGTTCTCTGTCGAGTCACAAACAACTTTCTTACCCCGCTGTATCTAGGCCTTATGTCACTGGAGCGTTATATAGCCATATGTTTTCCCCTTCGACATGCTGACATAGCCAACAAACAGAGGACCATTGTGTCCGTAATTTCTGTTTGGATACTGGGCTTAACTCTTTGGACAGCTGAAGTAGCTGTTGGCATGGTAGTGCGGGCTGGGCAGGAGGGCTGTACTGACTACATAGTCTCCCAAATGGCAGTTACCTATCAGGTAAACACAGCTTTAATAGCCCTTGTGTTCACTGTGGTGAGTGTTGTTATATTCTGTATATACATAGCCATTATGCTGACAGCTAAGTCAACTACTACCACTGAGAAGTCCTCTGCGAGTAAGGCCCACAAAACAGTACTGCTACACATGGTGCAGCTTTGCCTGTGTCTCTCATCTCTTCTATTCGGTGTGATGCGCAGGACACTGGCAATGAGCGGGCTGGACCCAGTGCGCATTAATGAAGTGACCTACGTTTTGTTCTTATTGTTGAACATCTTGCCCAGGTGCCTCAGTCCTCTTGTATATGGTCTGAGAGACAAGACATTCAGGGCCTATTTTAGGATCCATTTTCTTTTCTGTATCGAAAGTAAAATACAGCCATCAGCACTTGACATTTAATATGAAGCCTAGAGACATTTTCAGATATGGACATGCCACATAGGCCTGTATACTTTGCTCTGGGTCAAATTAAGTCCCTCAAATGTACCTGTTTTCAGAATTGTTTATGTGAGCTCTCCTTGCATTCTGAAAGCCAATGACCTTTAATTGACTATGCATCTGGACATTTTTAGATATGGATAACTACATTTAACTAAATTGTATTATGTCCATCACATATGTCAGCTTTTGTGTTTCATGTTCATGTTCACCTGTTTGTTTACACAGTGGTTTCATTTTCAGAACCCTATATATTGCCTGGCTCCATTGATCCACAGTGAATTGGCCATGATGTCTAAACATTTTTTTTTTAAAGATTATCACAACGCCTTACAGGTTGTGCAATGATTTTTATTACCTGTGTTCACTGTGATGTAATTTACCTGACATTAAAAGTGTATGGAAATCTAAATAGAAAACACAACATAAAGCTTGTGTCATAGACCTGTTGTCTGAGATCTGATGGTAACTGATGCATTGTGATGAATGCAACAAAATATATGGAAAAACAATAACAGTTGCAGAAGGAAAAGATAATGCAGGGGTGAGCACAGTACCCTTTCAACCCAGATCTGATTAGGCCGCAGTTACCTAAACATGATGATTGACAAGGCACCTTTAGTCCACTGTATTAGGATCAGTGAGGTTCAATAGGCTTTAAGACAAAAAAATAGTATTAAATTGTAGCGCTATAGATAATAGGAAAAATATAATAGGATAATTAGGGGAAAAAATTGCTTGAACTTGCTTCGATGGGAAACAGCACCCCCTGTAATGAAATGTCAGAAAACTTGTGCACATTCAAAGAAAGCTATGTGAAGTATGTGAAGTTTGACCCCATTTGGGTGATTAGAAGCCAAGATATGGACTGTCAAACAATTTACTAGCTACCTCCTGAATTTGTGTTAAACTATAGCGCTGGGTTGGATTGATACTACTCCATCACATCGACATATCACAAAAATTTGATTTTGATGAGTGTAACAGTCATTGACTACTAGTCAACTAGGGCTACTGTATGCCCACAAGGTTTCATGTCCCCCAGTGTTTCAGTGGCAATTGCTAACAGAAAATTAACAAAATCAAATGACCGCTAACGCTAGTTTCGCTATCAGAGGTTATAATTACTGATAAAGATTACTATACAAGGCAACAGTAATGTATACAGTACACGCAAATATGGGAAAGGCCTACATCATAGAAAGGCTACAATATGTGTGTGTGTGTACTTGGGGTGTGCATGACGACATAAAGCTAAACCACAAAAAGATAGGTAACACTTTGTGCTGTTACACTTCGAGGTGTAACGGCCACTTCGCTAGGCGCCATGCCCACATTACCACCATGAACTTGCATTAACTTTCTGATATACTAATGCTGTGTCGTCAGTTATCCCATTTATACCATAGTTACCATAATTTCCTAATGTTAACTTGAGGTTATAACTTCCATGTTTTATTGGCTAAAACAAACTTGGTAGTACAACTACTTCTCTCCACCACAAGATGTGCCTTTTCATAATTTACTGAACAAACTGTCGTTACTAATCCCAAACTAATTCCAAACTGGAGGTGGATATGGCCAAACTCAGTCGTTAGCTCCATGCCTGTTTAGCTTCTGTTGAGGCTAGTTTAAGTTAAGACACTACAAAGTGAATAGGGTACATTTTTCAAAGAAATTTGGTGTAAAATGTACTTTGTGTATGTTCAAACGTAACAAGTTGATATGTTTGCTGAGGAGCACAACTAGCATGTTGCATTTCGAACTTTACTATTTTTAGTTTTTCTTGAACAGTGCTAGTAATGAGAGCATGGAAAAAGCTTGAAAACTTTGCTATTTTTAAACCGTTAAAAGAGCTCGAAGTACCTCCACATTTCCGTGGTAGTTATAAGAAGGGCCCTTTTGGGAATTATAACGCACGCTACAAAACAAATGTGATGTGATAATGAGTTTCTCTGCTCAAGATACAGATGATTCAAAACCTCAGTTTTGGACTGGGTTTATACACCTTGTCGAGGCCAAGGTACAAATACATTTTGGTGCTCTTGGTTGCAACGCTTGGCGAGTTATTCCACAAAAACAGATTTTGATTCCCTGTCTTAAGGCAATTCCAAATTGGTAAAAAAAGGTCCGACACCAAGGTCCTCATTTTATTTTTTTGTTCAAACATTCTTCCATGTCTTACTAGAATAATTTTTTGCGGTAAGAGAGAAGAGGGGTATAAAAAAAGTAGTGCTTATAAAATCCAGGATTTTTCAGCATTTTTTTAGAACAGGGGCCTCATTTATAAAGACTTGCGTAGAAACCTTCCTTGATTTTATCTAAGAACTTTTCTGATTTGATCGTAAGTGCGATTCAGAGAAAACGAACGTACGCACGAAATCCATGCGTACGCCAATCATTCGGTTATAAATCACAAATGATCGTGGAATTGTGTGCAGCTGAATGCTCCGCCCTCAAAACGCCCCTGTTTAATGAATTAACATATAAAATGAGCTCATCCTCAAAGCAAAAACTCTCTGTGACAATGGCAACTAAAGAAGAACGCAAAAAAAAATTCCCTTCCCTTCAACATGCCGATGCTGGGCTCCACTACCGACCGCGCACGGGCATGTTTAGTGTTAAAGTGGGCCTCCTCGGCTGTCTTCGTGTCAGGGGCGTATCCAGAACATTTTTACTGGGGTGGCCAAGATGACACACAAATATAGTCTCAGGTGGCCATGGAATTATATACACATACAAAATTTTGTATTTCTTAGACACAATTTCCTGCATTTTAATCAAATATGGAGAGCCACTATCTGCTTAAAAAAAACTTTTACGAAAGACTAAAAACAATTTTTAAAAACAGGTGTTATATTTTAATGAGATTCATCCTGGGACAAGCAGAGCCTATCCTGCCTGTATGTAACTGTAATTCAAACTTTCCATACATAACCTACCATCTTGTATTGGGAGAGTGGACTGCTCATCATCACTATGCTGCATTGTGTGGGCCTCTGCACTGCTGCTGGTAGAAGCTGTAGCTGACTCTGAGTCTTTTTTTTTTTTTTTTTTAGAAAGAAGCTCTGAATGTCCTTTGTTCTCTTTATATTCTCTTAATATCCCTGCATAAAATGTAATTCAATCACTCAATCATGCAACCAATCAATCATTCAATCAACTCACTTCTTAGCTGTAATTATAGGCCTAATATCAACAGGGATCATTGTCGAATTGATTTTAAAATCAGTGTAAAAAGAATTAAGGTGTTCTTGTGGTTCTGGGACCTCTTAGATAACAACTTTGACTTCAATGAATCACCAACAATGTTATAATTCCAAATGAGTCGCCGTCGGTCTGCAAGACAATATTACTGCTGTGGACAGTGTCAGATTCTAAAGCCGTGGCATTATGGTTTTAACAAATAAATGACATGACGTGAATTTGTATTATGAACGCACTCACTGCTGTATCATGAGTTTGTGTGCATGACGATTTATTTTCGTTACGTTTGAACAACAGGATTAAGACATATTGATACATTTGTGGTCAGATATGTACAGCAAGTTTAGCTATGAGTGGAGTCACACTCTGAAGTAGACTAGCGTTGTGGGTTACAGGGAGCTGAGGTGATCTGGACTTAAATGATTTACTCCAACTTTACTTAATCTCTACTTCTTCAAATGGTTTGAAGAAACGGACAAGAATCTCCTCACTGTCAAAGTCACCACAACTTCAGAGTCCAGCTTACTTCAAGCAGTAGTTCACTTCATGTGCTAGGTTTCGAGATACAGGCTCTACTAGCCTACTGCAGTCTGTATCGTACTCGTGAAAGTGCTAATGGGCTACTACCCTTTCGAGAAATGTATGCTACTCCTGTCCTGAACGGTTTCATATTCAATTTATCCTGTTAACAACAACAAAAAAGAAACTGACGTTAACGTTACTAACTTGGCTTGCAGGCTGCGGCTACAGTGTAGTAGGCTACAGTGTAGGCCTACAGTAGAGCCGCTGTAGCCGCTACACTAGTTAACTTGTGCTCTCGTCTTGTCTCGTGTAGGCTATCTCGTCTTTTAGCTGTTCCTGCTACTAACATACAAGTTCGTTAAATAAAGTTTTCCTACATATTCAGAGCAAATTACGACATGATAATTATTCATTAAATCATTAAATTACCATACCTTATTGACTGAATCCCGATGTATCCAGTTAATGGATGCGGTCTCTCTTTCGCGAGAGCTGCATGTGACAGGCAGTGTTCATCTCGCAGAGTTGCCAGATCTTGAACGATAAATAAGTGACCTGCATGGGGCTGGAGGCGACACGCGCAGTGCTCATCTCGTGTCTACTGACCCCTCAGTGTCACTCGAAAAACTTCCGCTGATCAGAAATCAGCTCTCTGCAGCATCATTGACTTGACAGTGTTTCTCTTGTTTGTTGTGTTGACGAACTTGATAAATTACCTATCGGATCTAGGGTGGCCATCGGGGTGGCCAATGACATTTCAGTGGTGGCACTGGCCACCCTTGGCCACCCCCTAGAGTCGCCACTGCTTCGTGTGCGCAATCGGTGTGAGCAGCCATTTCTTCAATAACCTCGTTGTCCTGCTGACAGAAATTATTAATTTAACCTCATGTTCCTTCTAAAAAGCAAATAAATTGGGCGACATTTTTAAAGGGTTTACCTACCTACAACACTACAATTAAGCACAATGAAGGAATCGTGCGTTGACGCTGGCCAGCGCGCAACAGCATTCAAGATTGCCATACGAGCATCACAAATGAGCTGCACATTTATAGAGTGGAAGTTTTTTCTGTTGACATACATATACTCGTTCACATGTGGAGCTCGTATGGCAACGTAGGTGCAGTCTATCGCACCGATCACATTTGGGAACCCTGTTTTACGCAGGAAATCCTCCTTCACTTCTTGCTGTTCCTGGGCACTGTATGGGAATCTATATATATATATAATCGAAATATATATTTTTAAAGTATTGGTAGGGCACTTCTGCTTATATCAGCCTAATCCTAATCATATTACAGTGAAAGAGGCGAGATTGTCTTTTTTAATGAAATTCCTAGCCCGTGCATCGGAAAATATCTGCAATACCAGGCATAACCACAAGGAAATGGTCGTACGCCAAGCTGGGACCTGACGTGGAAGTAAGTACTTTTCCACGTCAAAGATGTTTTTTATAAATCTGTACTTTGACGTGAATTCGTTCGTACGAACACTCTAAGATCAAATCTGTGCGTAAGAACGTTTTATAAATCAGGCCCCAGGTCTATCTATATTTAAAGGGCTATGTATCAGAAACTAAACAAGATATCAAGCTAAAATTTTGGTTTGATTTTAGTAAGATATAGTATGATTTAGAAACATATTTGAGGACCATGGCATTGGACCCGTATCAACTGATATGGAATTGCCCCTTACTGAAAAATACACTCAGGATTAGGCAATACTATTTGTGACACATTCTGTCCCTTCTCATCCTTGTATTTTCTGTAGCATACTAAACTTGAGGAAATATGGCCTGGTGTTGTCATACACATAATCTTTTATGGTCTGAATAACAGTTTGACACTCATTTATTTGATTTCCCAAACAATGTGACTGATTGACATAATGTTTGTCATTATCCTTATGTACATACAATGGAACATGTACAAAGCTTCTGTTGTCTGTATTTTTCCTATTGTAAAAATGCAAAGTCATTATTTGATTACATAGATGGTGACGTAATGTCGTGAGGTCTGCTAGATATAAACGAGATACTGGATAAAGCAGCAGGTGACCCGGGCCCGGGTACTGATGAACAAGCAACATGGTGTTGTATGATTCTCGGACTTAATATGTGAGAGTAGTACTTATGTGTCTGATATCCTGCTATTTTCTCTTTTCTTTTTTTTAAACAGGGCGTATGTAATTCATTCAGGTATGCGAAGTAGAATATGAGATTTGTTTCCACCTCATTGAGTCAATGCTTTGTCACATGAGTAGGCATGGGTAGACTTCTGAAGTTATGATTTAGGTGCTTTTCAGCAAGATGTTATATGATCTGTCAAAATTTAGTTTAAATAATCTGGTGATTTCAAAAGTAATTTTACACTTTCTGTCTTTTCCAACATTGTGTATACTGCATCTAATACAATATCTGCTAGATATAAATGACATACTGGATACAGCACCAGGTGATCCAGCCTGCATACATATGAACGAACATGGTGTTGTATGCATCTCAGACTCTTTAATATGTGCGAGTAATACTTATGTGTCTGGCATCCTGTTTATTATCTATTTTCTTTCAAATGACTTCATTGTTTTGTCAGGTTTCTGGGGAGATCCACAGACGTAAGTGAATTACAGGTTTTAGGGGAATAACATTTTGTAATCTGTCAGAGATTTTTGTAGTTTTTTAAAGCCATGCAGAATGCAACAGTATCCCTCGGCCTCTTCCCAGCCATCTTCTCTTCTCTTCAACAGTGGAAGATAGTGCAAGGCATTGTTTCTATGACTCCCTGTGTCTTCTTCCTGTATGTGAATTTAGTCATGTTGTTCACGCTAAGGTCTAAAGAAATCTTCTGTGAAACCCCTCGGTACATACTGTTCAGTCACCTATTACTGTCTGACTCCCTGCAGCTGTGGTGCACCTTTGTATTCTACGTACTGTTCCACTCACCATTGGATGAGGTGTCTTCAAGCATACTAGGTTTTTATTGCTTTTTTAGTTATGTTCTCTGTCGTATCACAAACAACTTTCTTACCCCGCTGTATCTAGGCCTTATGTCCCTGGAGCGTTATATAGCCATATGTTTTCCCCTTCGACATGCTGAAATAGCCAACAAACAGAGGACCATTGTGTCCGTAATTTCTGTTTGGATACTGGGCTTAACTCTTTGGACAGCTGACGTAGCTGTTGGCATGGTAGTGCGGACTGGACAGGGGCGCTGTAGTGACTACATAGTCTCCCAAACGACAGTTACCTATCAGGTAAACACAGCTTTAATATCCCTTGTGTTTACTGTGGTGAGTGTTGTTATAGTCTGTATATACATAGCCATTATGGTGACAGCCAAGTCAACTACTACCACTGAGAAGTCCTCTGCGAGTAAGGCCCACAAAACAGTACTGCTACACATGGTGCAGCTTTGCCTGTGTCTCTCATCTCTTCTATTCGGTGTGATGCGCAGGACACTGGCCACAAGCGGGCTGGACCCAGTGCGCATTATTGAAGTGAGGCATGTCTTGTTCTTAGGGTTAAGCATCTTGCCCAGGTGCCTCAGTCCTCTCGTATATGGTCTGAGAGACAAGACATTCAGGGCCTATTTTAGGATCCATTTTTTTTTCTGCATCAAAAGTAAAATACAGCCAGCAGCGTTTGACATTTAGTATAGGACCTAGAGACATTTTCAGATATGGACATGACTTGTAGGCTGCTCTTGCCTACGTTTTGGACTTTCCCTATACATTGCCTGGCTCCATTGATTCAGAGTGAATTGGCCATGATGGTCTAAACTTTTGTTTGAAATTATGACGAAGTGTTACAGGTTCTGCAATGATTCCCATGTTCACTGTTATGTAATTTATCTGACATTAACGCTAATCAAATTATAAAATACAACAAATGTAACATAATAAAGCTTGTTTTATATACCTGTTGTCTGGTAGCTGATGCATTGTTATGAATGCAACAAAATATATGGAAAAACAATACCAGTTGCAGAAGGAAAAGATAATGCAGGGGTCAGCACAGTATCCATTTAGTAAAAGCCTGATTAGGCCGCAGTTACCTAAACATGATGATTGACAAGGCACTTTTGCTCATTTAGCCAACTGTGTAAAGATCAGTGACAGTCCAGTAGGCCGTTTCGGAAAGCAGGTTTAGTCATTAACCTGGGTACGTTAACTCGAAGCAAGTGGCAAGTCTACTAATAGAGGTGTCCAATGGCTTTGTTTTGCTAGTAGAATGAAGCCATAAGCCTCTTCTATTAGGAGGTTTACCACTGACTCTGAGTTAACTTGTCAGGGTTAATCACTAAACCACCTGCTAGGAATACCTTACTGGGTGACTTGAATAATTGATGAGCTAGCTATGAGGTGGCAGGGGGACTGGATTTAGAGGTTTGATCAGCAGATGCACCCAAATATTTAACCTAAGACCCTAACACCATTTTGGGGGGTTATTCCACAGAGACACAGAGATTTTGCAGTAATCACTCTACATCATAACACAGAGAAACTGTTGTCAACATTGCATACTTAAATAAAACATTGGACAACAACAACAACAAATTGGGCACTTGGGTTTAGGCTTTGTGTACACGTTGTGTGTGCATAGCAGGTATAGTGGCTTGATTCTGGCAGCCATGTTAACAGGTTAGACACAGTGCTTGCATATAATGGTGTGGAGTCTTGCATCCTTACACACACGTACACACATTTATACACACACATAAGCAAATATACGATCCTTTGCGCTAGTTCTGATTTTTTTAAGAAACACAATCTGACATGCATTTGACCGTTAGGATGATTAACGGCCCAGCTGGGGGCCCTTTAAGGACACTATTTATATTGCCAGTAATAAAAAGGTTGGCCCAAGATTGTATTATTTTTTATAGACTTTATTTCTTTCATAGGGCCCAACATTTAGGCTATGGTGCGCCCGCTTGGAGTGAATGGCATAAAGCATTTTTTAAAGAGTCCCAATCATCAAAGCTCAGTCTGTGCGTTCTTTTATATATTCGTTTATTGTCACATTTAACGTCGTTTATTTTATTTTTTTAATATTTGAAGATTGATAATAATGAACATGAACTGTAATTACAGAATTTTACCGAAGACGCCTTCTCCTTTATGCTTTTACTTTGAAATATCACAGTTTTCAATTCAGCAACTGAGACCCGGAAGCGGGGTTTTCCAAAGCGTCTCCGGTTTCTTCTACTGTTTCTAGCATGCTAGACCTTGTATATTTGAATATTAGAGAGGAGTCTTAGTGAATACAGTGTCTTGGCTAACCTTGTCAGTTTAAATGTATTTTTTATCACGGCATCGACTTTGGGGTAGACTTTCTGGTGTTGCAGCATGACTTACGGTAGAAAATGGGCTGTAGTGGCGGTCGCTGATATACTTTTTTACCATGATTCAGAAGAGCTGAAGCCTATGCACTGCTTATGTTCAAGAGCGTTTGTAAAGTAAGTTGGTCCCATTTATGTTTTTTGAAGTATCTCTGCTCAGTAGTCTTTTCTGTGCCACTGAGCTTTGGAAGCAGGCTAACCGATATTGAACATTTATTGTCCTTTCAGTGATAGAGAACTGTACCGTTCAGATTTCAACTCTGTTCACGAAGACGTGGTCGAAGATACATTCGAAGGTAGGTGTGTGTGTGTGTGTGTGTGTGTGTGTGGTGCACTCACATCTAAGATGCCAATAGTAGTAATGTGGAAAATGTTGAATGCCCTCAGTAGATTACTTGTAATGAGCCAGCTTCATCAGGTACGTGACTGAGCTAAAATGGTCTGTATCGTGATTATTCAAGCCTCAGAGGATTGTGAAGGAGAGTCATCCGGCCGTGACGTGTCAGAAGATGAGGGGAACGATGGAATGGACGAGGAGAGCATGCTTATGGCGAGCATGGGACTTCCAGTAGAGTTTGGCACCTCTTCCAAAAAAGCACCTGTGAGTTCACAAACAGCTTTGCTAATACTTCCCTTTAGTTCCTTTAATGGTTGTCATCGATCGTTATAGACCACATTCAGGTAAATTACTGTGGATGTTTGATTTATTTGCACCTTACTTAATTTTCAGGGAAGAAGTAATGCTAGGTCAACCAAGGCTCCCTGTCAGCCAGAAGTAATCATTGCTGTCCCTGCTGAGCCTAAAAAAGATGAGCTCTGCGTTGAAGATCGCCCCGAAACCCTCCCTCCTTCTGTCGTTTCTCAGACATATTCCACATCTCAGGATGCCTGGGAAAGGTACTGGGCCCAGCAGGGGGAAAGCCTGCTCTGGAACGGCTGGCTGGAGAGGCACCCAGCAAGCGATGAAAGCACCCCGTTGGTGGGTCCCTGGGACTGCCCAGAAACACGGGAGGAGTGGGAGCAGCACGCCGACCAGACCTACCTCTACTACTGGGAACAGTTCGGCTACTGGGCCTCTCAAGGCTGGACTGTGGAGGAGGGAGCAGGGGAGCGGGAGAACCCCCACAGTGCTGTGCCCTCTGCCAGTGACCCCACGCTGGATGGGGAGCCGCCAGCAGGAGAGACAGAGCCTGCAGGACTGGGCCCCTCCAGCCAGGACACTGAGGACGCTTGTAGCGGAGCTAAAGAGGCCTGTGATCTGGGCATGGGAGATGTGACACAGCTGGTTGGGGCACTGAGCTTACAGGTAGAGCAGGCTGGCGGAGATGTCAGACGGGACAGGACACCTGCTGGACATGAGTGGGCCAAGGACAAGGGTGCCGACAAGAGCCAGACCGTATCGAGCAGTAACTGTCCTGAGTCAGTAGGTAAGAGTGTGTGTTTTTCTTTTAAAAATAACTGCTTTTTTTTTTTTTACAATTGCTGCTGTTTATCTTTCTTTCTTTCTTTTTTCTGTCTTTCTTTTAAGGCTCAGGCAGCAACTTTGTGAAATTTCCTTTTGCGTGTAGAATGTAATATTTTTCAATACATACATCATGTGCCATAAGGTGTGTGTGGTCTGGTATGGTTAGATAGAAAGGTCTGCTGAACTTTTAACTTCAGAACACACTTGTGCTGTTGCAGACCAGCAAGGCCACTCCAGTCATACATCTGACAACCCAGCACAGCGAGCCACATATCCACCAAACAGTGAGGATGGTGATGATGATGATGACCCCCCAGAGTGCAAAGCGGCCAAACTGAAGAGGAGGTTGGTTGGCTGGAGAACAGACCCATATGTCTGGCATTTTAGAACATTGTTTTTGTTGCTATTGTTTTCTGATGGTGAATTGGGTTACTTGCCTAAGTGCATTTTCTCCATTGATTTATTAAGAAAGAACATGAAGTCACCCCACACATTGTATTTTCCTCCCTTTTGTCATTTCCCTTGATTTGGTGACTGAGGGAGGTGATTGATCAGATGTTTGTAGCCATGTGTGTCTGCCTGTGGTAACCCGGTAGTTTTCCCGCAGCCATGAACTGGATGCAGAGGAGAATCCCCCCATCACTATGCAGGAGGCCTGGGAGAGTCTGGGGCTGAAACGCAGCACGGAGCGAAGGTAACACCAGCTAGAAAGGAAGGATGCCTTCTGGGGGTGCACAGTATATATGCTTATTACAATACTTAGCAGACAGGCTTTTTCCGAAGCTACTTGCAATACAGGATACATCAAACTACAATATATTAATGTTATATGTATATTAATATCGCAACATACAATTTCACAATATACAAAACATGTCTTAGCCACAATAAATGGCACATTTGTATAAGCAGTTATTTTGCATGGATTAAAATATTTGGTAAATCAGATGGAGCCTTACTGCCCTAATGTTCTTTCCCATAACATACACTGCTCATTGTCTAAGGTGTAGTAGTGAAGACAAAGCTAAAAGACATTAAAACTGCACTGCATGTCACATATATCATCACTATTAGCCTGGCTGTCAAACCAAGACAAAGCTCGCTCTGGCAAACATCCCACAGATAGGAAGTTCTCGGAGGTGGGGTAAATGGGCGTCTATTAAATGTTTCTCTGTACTACCAGGCGGAGGTCTATCCGATCAGACCACTGATTCCATTGACGTATGCATAGCTTTCTTTTCAAATTCTTTTCAGTGCCACAGGCAGTATGGGCGGGCCCAGGCTACATCAGCATCCCAACCACAATTGGAATCACAAAGGGTACTAAGGGGGTACGGTACCCCTGATCAAGACCCAGTACCCCCCAAAGAGACAAAAATAGTAGGGTTAGGGGGTTGTGCCATATTAATGTAGCTGATGTAAAATGTAAAAAGGTAGTAACCCCCATAAAAGGCAGTACCCCCCAATTATGGATGAGTAATTTACACTTTGCTCCCAACAGTTGGTAATGTTATCATATATCACACACTTTTCTAAAATCCTGCAGCTGTAGTGTGCTCTCCCTCTCCTCTGTGACTAGTAGGTATAGTGGGACTGCATGTGAAAAGCTCTCTCACTCCAACTCAACTTCCCCTGGTCTCTCTTCCCCCTCCTCTTTCCCTCTCTCTCTGTCTGTCTGTACCAGGTTTGAGAGCGTGCTGAACTTTAGACAAGGCCACGAGGGCAACATGGGGTGGGATGCAGAGGGAAGCAGGAAGCGTCCAATGAGGAGGAAAAAAGCCGCCACTAAGGTCAACAAGCACTTCTTCTTCACTGAGACAGGAAATGCCTGTCCAGCCTCCAAGACCTTGCATAAAGTAAGTTTAAGTTCAAGGTTAATTGTGATTAAAGGTGCTATGTGTAGGATTTTTAGGTCAAAGTATCGTGACCTGTAACCGTCAAAAGAATAGAGTAGAAGTAAGTGTCATGTGACAGAAATTATGACTATGTATTGGACTGCTGAGATATTTATCACAGTTAGCATGTTTTTGTCTCTCCAGTGTTGTTACCTACTGCCACAAAGTGGCAGAAACTGATATTACAACACCGCATCCCACAACCTTTGCAGCCCCTTTGTGTCGGGATACTGTACTGAGATTTGGCTGGCTGCTGTGTTGTTCGCTACTGCCACAATGTGGCAGAAACTGGGAATATTCTAACCTAAAAACAGTACACATAGCTGCTTTAAAAAGCACATTATCATACTAAATTGCCTTTTAGTGTATGCATTGTTCATAATCAAACAGTAATGATAGTCAAAATAATTAAAAAAAAAAAAAAGAAGAAAAAAGGCGTTCCTTAAATATATCATTGATTTATTGTTGCTCCCACTCTCCTACCCTCTGTCTACTTCTCTCTTCCATAATATCTCCCCTCTGGCCTTGCCCAAACTACATTTCAGGTTCAGAACTTCCTAAACCGAGTTCAGAGTGAAGCTGTAGATGATGTTGCCCCTCTTCCGGAAGCACCAACGGTGGAGCCCCAGCCGCTTGCTGCCCCCTGCCCTCATTCAGCTCAGCTTCCAGGGGAAGAGCAGCCTTATGCAGCCACCAGCTCAACTCTGGAAGGCAGCCACTCTGCCCCGGATCTTCACAAGACCGTTCAGGATTTCACTGAACCAGAACGAGAGGAGGAGGATGAGGATGACAAGGAAGAGGAGGAGGAGGACAAGGAAGAGGAGGCGGCCAGAGGAAGGATTGAGAAGACCCAGACGCTGAGAGAGGTCTACAGCCTGGACATCCCAGACTACCTGCTCCCTGATCCCGTTGCTGAGGGTGATGGAGATGGAGGCACTCATGCTGGAAATGGTAAGTGTTGTCTTAACTCTGAAATGCTCTGCTATCTGATAGATCAGCAAGGCCTGAATGAGGTGGACCAGCCATCTAGGGCCTACAGTCTTTGTAGGCCATCCTCTTCTGCGTGCTGTGGTGCCTTCACACTCAGAAATTAATTTGGGACTGGTCCCCACAAATGGTGTCCTTTGAATTAAAGTTTTTGGGGACCTCAGGTCATATATACTCATAAGCATTTAGGCAAGTTTAACCCAGATTGCTATGTGTTTTGACTTTTGACCATGCACTGCTTCTCCACAGCTGAGAGCATGAACAAAACTAAAAAAAAGAAGAGGAAGGCAAGGAAACGACGGGCAGATGCCGAGATGCCCTCTGAGATCGCATGCCAACCTGAACTGGCTAAGTACTGGGCCCAGCGCTACCGCTTGTTCTCCAGGTTTGACGAAGGCATCAAGCTGGACCATGGTGAGTCAGTCGTCACTTGCTGACATTGGCCTACTGCAGGGGCACCAAGCTTTAGTTGTTTGCATGTGCGTACGTGTGTGCATGGTGCAGGCATGCATTCCTGAATGACCTTAAACTGTTCGGGGCAAAGGCATTATCACAGAGTCAGGGAGTGGTTTTGGTGTTGACACAACAGCTTGGAGCCAGCAACCTTGTTGATCACTATACAATGTCACACCACAAGCAATTCTACTACAGCACAGTAATGTCACAGATCACAAAGTGTTTGCTCTTCTCACATACCTGTCTCCTCAGAGTTCAGGCCAAGTCTACGAAGCAGCTTAGTGGAGTGTGATGGTAATCAGGCATCAACTGAATGCCTTTTCTGCCCTTTGACAGAGGGCTGGTTTTCTGTGACTCCCGAGAGGATCGCTGAGTACATCGCTCAGAGGGTCCAGGCCTGCCCTCAGTGTGAGCTGATTGTCGATGCATTTTGTGGAGTTGGAGGCAATGCTATTCAGTTTGCCACTACCGGAAAAAGAGGTAAGATTAAGCGCTTGATGTGGTTTTTGCTTTAAAGCTTTCCTCTGTGAGATTTTGTCTCATTTAGTGGTTGGGTTGTATATCACAATGAGAAATACAAAACCTGTAATTTAGTTGGTAGCCTGGTAAACCAGCAATCAGTACAACGGGTCAGAGGGTCTGGCTGTGCATTAAGAAACATTTGCTTCCTGGAGGTGTAGACTGTTGAAGTTTAAAATGATTGGGTCTGACCTTACCCAATTGCTAATATCTGGTCATGACGTTAGCCTACGCACTACAATTCTAATGTAGCACACAAAGTCGACACTCCCTCTGTTCGCTGATTGGGCCGGTAAAGATTCTACCAGAGTCAACCATGTCAATGAAAGCACAGCCAGACCCTCTGTATGAAAAAAAGTGTAGTACGAGGGTCTGGTTTACCAGGCTAGTTAGTTGGTGCCTCAAAACATATCAGCCACCATTGAGCTTATCAACATTTACAGGAGGCATTTTCTCATTAATTATGGTAGGTCATATTTATAAATGGAAAATGTATATATATGTGAGACAGTGTGGCCCATTAAGATCTGCACACCTGCTGCCTACGTGCTTCAAATGGCATCTTTCTCAGTTGTGCGGTCAAGCTTACATGCATTAAAAGAATTTCCAACCGAATAAAATATAAAATAAATAGAATAAAATATAGTCATTGGCCGTAATTGATTTGTCCATCAGAAAGTCCTCAAACAAGTGAATGTGATACACACAGCTACGGTATGTCTCATTCTCCCTCTACCTCTCTTCCTGTCTTTCCCTCTCTCTCTCTCTGTCTCTCTCTCTCTCCTTCTTCTTGTCCTCTATCTTTTTCCCTTCCTCTTTTTAATAATCTTTCTCTTTTTGTCATCTTTTCTTTATTTCCCTCTTTTTCTCTGTTGCATGCTCTCCCTCCCTCCCTTTTCCCCTCTCTTTCCCTGTGGTAGTGATAGCCATTGACATTGACGGTGGTCGGCTTTCTTTGGCGCAGCACAATGCAGAGGTGTACGGGGTGGCCGATCGCATTGAGTTTGTGCAGGGTGACTTCCTGGAACTGGCCCCCAGGCTACGGGCCGATGCAGTCTTTCTCAGTCCCCCTTGGGGAGGGCCCGAGTACCTTGCTGCAGACGTCTTCGACATCAGGACCATGATGACGCCCGATGGATATCCTTTGATTCCTTTTGTCCTCCGCACCAAACCATGCAGGGTTTTGGTTTGATGTGCTTGTCAGATGTCGGTACCTGTACATTAGTTTCAACCAGTTAGCAATCCAGTTAGCATTTAGAATGCATCGGTTCATTTCTTTTTATTCTTTATTCTCTTTATTCTATCACTGGCTTAGGCAGTTTTTTTCCTTAACCAGGTCCACATTTGAAATTTTTAGGTTGGCGAAGTTAATATCTGAGAATATTGTGTATTTTCTTCCTCGAAATGCGGATGTGGAGCAAGTAAGTACAGACTTCCTCTTCTATGCACTTAAAAAGCATTTTTTTTTTGCATATTTTTGCACTTTGTTACAAGCACAATGTCTTTGTTATATACATATATGTCCCAATTAGTGTTCTTGTACTATGCAAAAATGCTTTTCAGACTCTTTGCATAGGCTTTGAGAAAGCAGCCAGGTCAGCTCAAAGAAATACTCCACTGTTTTTGGAAAATAAGCTCATTTTCAAAGACCCTTAAGGTTTTAAAGTTGATTTTTTGCTGTTTTCGAATCCATTTAGCTGATGTCTTGCTGATGTCACGTCTGCTGGTAGCATTTTAGCTTAGCATTAATTGATCATCATCATGAATACAATCATTAAACCGGAATAGACCAGTAGCATCACGCTCAAAAATGACCAGTTGAAAAGTTTCTATATTTCACCTAGCGGGGAACTACTTTCAGGTGCTGCGTAATATCATTGTTTCTGCAGCATCCATGGCTAAAAGCTAAAGTACCACTGTCAGATCCAGAGACCAGGTGAATGGATAAAAAAACTCTTTAACTCTTTAAACTGTTTAACTCCAAGGGCTCTATTTTCGCGATCATAAGCGCATTGTCTAAAGTCTGTCGCGCAAGTTGCTTTGGGGGCGTTCCCGACACAATTTGGTATTTTCACGGCGGAAAAAGCGAACATTGCGCCAGGCGCATCGTTCAAAAGGGTTGGGTTAAGTTACTTCATTAGTCATGGGTGTGTTTTGGGCGTAACATACAATTAACCAATGAGAATGTATACTCTCATTCCCTTTAAGAGCCAGCGGGCGCATTGTCCATAGCCTGTTGCTATTACGATGGCGGATTTACCCGGACGGGAGGAGCTTTTCGGTGGAGGAGACCGATCTGTGAAGTAAAAGCGCGTGATTCGGGGATGGAAAGAATACCCCCAAACCTCCGCGGGTCATAGAAGTATGGGAGGAAATATCTTCAATAATTGTGTCCTCCTTTGGCAAGAAGAGAACTTTCGAACAGTGCCCAAAGCGGTACAACAACGTTAGAAGACGTGAAACAAAAGCTTTAAACTCAAAGGAAACATCAAAAATAAAAGGTGGAGGTCCATCAAACCATTAGTCCACTAGTTTTCTTTTTGATGATTAGTCCATTTCATTTCTTACAACTTGCCACGCTGTTTATTAAATAAACTGCAGAGCATTGCAATCGCTGTTTATTTAAAAGACAAAAGAAACTGCAGAACATTGCTATAAACTGCAAAACATTGCTATACTCTTATTATTTGTGCCTGTTTGCTTATTAAAACATAAAAATACATGGCTATACAGGCTATACACGTTGCAACTTTTCTGCCAGTTCAGCTCGCCTCTCTGGGGCAGCAGCAGGTACATCGGGGTTCAACGCGCTGTGCGCCGAAAGCGGTACAACAACGTTAGAAGACGGGAAACAAAGCCTTAAACTCAAAGGAAACATCAAAAATAAACGGAAGGTATAGGTCCATCAAACCATTAGTCCACTAGTTTTCTTTTTGATAATTTGTCCATATAATTTCTTACAACTTGCCACGCTGTTTATTTAAAACGACAAAAGAAATTGTAAATAAACTGCAGAACGTTGCAATCGCTGTTTATTTAAAACGACAAAAGAAATTGTAAATAAACTGCAGAACATTGCTATAAACTGCACAACATTGCTATATTCTCATTATTTGTGCATGTTTGCTTACTAAAACATACAAATACATAGCTATACAGGCTATACATGTTGCAATTTTTCTGCCAGTTCAGCTCGCCTCTCTGGCGCAGGTACATCGGGGTTCAAAGCGTTGTGCGCCTCTAAAATAGCTTTTCAACAATGCGCCAGTGACGAAAAAGCACCTTTTTATTCATCAGAAGCGCAAATGGTTTCTACGTCCTCATAATAGCATCTGGTGCGCTTTGCGCCAGACCACACCTCTTCTTTTCGCTGAGCCGCCCGTCACGGCGCAATGTCACCTGCTATCTAGACAACGTGATTTTTTGCCTGAAAAAATGAACGTTGCGCTGGCACAGAATAGCAATGACAGCATGCGCATGTCGCGAATGCACAATGCGCCGCGGCAAAATAGGGCCCCAAATGACTTGGAAAATAAGCCCATTTCTGAAAAAAGTGGCGTGTTCCTTTTGACTCTTACAGCATGCTTGTGCAGACACAGAAAAGTTGTTGTCCACCTTAACTTTGCACAAAGTATTGTTTAGCAGCTAGGTACAAGTAACTTTTTTTTTTTTTTTTTAACTCAACCTTTTATTTTTATTTTGCAGATTGCCTCTCTTGCTGGTCCTGGTGGAAAAGTGGAGGTGGAACAGAACTTTCTTAACACCAAACTAAAAACAATAACAGCCTACTTCGGTAATTTAATTAAATCTAATGTAGTCTCTGAGAGTTAGTTGCTACAATCTTGTGATAATCATGTCTGTGTGCGTGCGTGCGTGTGTGTGTGTCAGTGTCTGTATGTATGTGGGTTTTAAATAAAATTGTGTACCTATTTTTTTTAAAATGTATGTTATTGTCCTTTTCCAGAATTGAATTTGTACTTCCATGCTTCCAGTATGTTATTATATTAAACTTTCAACTTTTGCTCCTGGTTGTTTTATGTAGTCTTGAATTTAAATTTGACTCATTGGGCACCATAGACAGGTCCTAAAGCAAAACTTTTTAGATAGACAGTGGACCCATGTGTTGCTCTCATTTCCTTGCCATACTGTGACTTTGTTACCACTCATGTAAACTTGGCTGTTCCAGCACTGATATTTGTATTTCACTCAAACTCTATGCTGTGTTTAAAAAAAACCTTAAAGCAGTATTTTGTAATTAAACTCTTAGGACTACAACAGGGTAGGGTTTTGTTGCATATACTTCTGGAATACTTGTCATGTTATAGTTACAACTGAGTGCAAGTATTAAAAAGCAGCTCGATTTCAAGTAGGCAGTTAGGGTCACAGCACACACACACACACACACACACACACGCACACAGTCTGACTTCCTCCATGCCTTTCCATGAATAATGACCATCATCTGTGTTCCCACCAGAGTTGTACACAATTCAGATGTGAATTGAGAATGACTCTTAAACATATACATATAGGGAACATATAAGGACTTCTAAAGCATTTTACAGCTGAATCAGCAAGGTTGGAAAGTATCCCTTTCATAAAAATATATTTCTTATGCAAGTTAGTAAAAAAATGGTTTGGTCCACAGTTTATGGTCCATTATTTTATAATTGTATTATAATTTATATTTGACCACAGAAGAAGTCTCAATAAAACACAAGCCTATTTGTTTCAGAATATTTACAACATTCTGAAATCACAGTGGATACACTATTTTTGACTCATTATAGCTCAATATGATTATTTAAAATTACAATGTCATTATAGCTTGATATAATTACAGTTAGAATTTCAATGTGGCAATATGATTAATCATACAAAAAAATGCAGTGTAATTCTTGTGTTGAGTACTCCTACTGAAGCGAGTAGGACCCTTTTTTTGCTTGCTCCTGCTTGACCTTGTCTTTTTTCACTATTCTCCCTGTTTTTATTTGATTTCTCTTCACAACTTTTACAAATTTAGCCAGTATAACAAAGGACAGAAATTTCAGTCATTAGTGTAAGTTTAAGTTTAAAAGTCAGACGACAACAGCTGGCACAGCAGTTCGCCTTGACTTGCCTTGACTTGCCTTGACTGGGATTATAACAAAATGCGGAGCCCCAGGAACGTCTGTGGAAAATGCTTTGAGCTTGAACAGAGGATTTCCATCCTGAAATCAAAAATTGATGCCTATTCATCAAAGACGGACGGAATACGGAGGACATACGGAGTCCGGCAACTGATTCCACATTTGGGAATGCAGAGAATGCACCACAGCCGGCTGATACCATCGACTTCACAAAGCAAAATGTGAGTACAGACCGCTGGCATAAAGAAGGTGCTAGACCCAAGAAGAAAAGAGTATTTAGCTGAACACCAGTGCGTTCTGTTGTCACTACACCCATACACTCTGGGCATCAGTCCAGACACAGAGCTAGTGCAGAAAACTACAATATTTCTGGGCCTATGCAAATCCAACAGCCCATAACACTTCAAAACAGATTTGAGTACCTCGGACATCTGGAACCAGATATTCCTAGAGAGACAACTCACCATAGAAAGAGACTGAACTGTGAGAAAAGAGCAGTGGTAAAAAAAAAGGAAAAACAGCCATCAACACCTGCTTCTCCAACAACCCTTGGTGTAGCTGACTATGCGGTAAGAAATTTAAAAGGAGAATGGATGACCGTATGCTGCCTTCCTAATGCATCCATTTCTGACAGTAAAAACAATATTTCAAAGATAGTGTAAAATCATAAAGCTATTGAACACATCATTGTGCATGTGCAAATGAACAGCTCAGTGTCAAAGAAGACTTCAAAGAACTTTTCTCTGCCCTAAATGAGCTTGGAATACAAACATTTATCAGTGGCCCACTTCCAGCACAGGGAAGCTTTGCATTCTCTCGACTATTCAGTCTAAACACTTGGCTAGCAAAGACATGCTTTTCACTTGGGATGAGTTTTATGGACAATTTTAACCTGTTTTGGAATCGCAGAGCATTCTTCCGACCCAATACCACAGAACTTAGCTGGACTGGGGCCGAAGTCCTGGCTGACCACCATCGCCTCTCTCTCTACCATGCAATCTTTTCTTTACCGACCTAACACAGCATGTACAGGGACCAACACACTCTCATGGCCATACCCTTGACCTTTTCATCACAAAGGGTCTTAATGTCTCTACAACTGTCATAGATTTGGCCTTATCTGATCATTTCTGTTTTCTTTGATGTTTGTATGTCCCCTCACATTCAGAAACAGTCTATGACTGTAAGAAGGAGAGTCATAAACAATGACACGTCTTCTTTTTAAGCAGGCACTCCCACAGCCCCTATGTCAACCATCAGACTGTGCAGATGAATTAATGCTGAATTTTACTTCAAAAATGACACATATTATGGATAGTGTTGCTCCTTTAAAACTCAAAAGAGTCACTGACAAGCAAAAAATCTCCAGGAAACTGAATCCAATGGTTAAACTGCCAAAGACAGAGTGTAGAAAGACTGAAAGAAAATGGCATAAATCTAATCTTCAGATCCATTATCAAGTCCATAAAGAGATGCTCCGTAAACACAATTTGTTAATTTCTAAAGCAAGACAGTCTTCTCTAACATCATAAACAGCAATGTCAACAATGCCCATGTGCAAACCCGTCATCACAATTGCCTCCTGAGTTTCTCTCAGTTAATAAATGCAACGACTTTGCATCTTTTTTCAAAGGCAAAATTGATAAAATACAACTGAATATAGCTTCTCAATTGCAAATAGCCCAAAATATGGAACCATTGGCTCCAGTGAGAGGGGACCTTAGCTCAAAGCCAACATTTAGCTTAATTAATTATGATATTCTTGAATACATCACTGCAGGCATTTTTCCTTCCTCTTTGAAAAAAGCAGTTGTAAAACCTTTACTCAAAAAGAATAACCTTGATGTTTCAGTGCTTAACAACTACAGGCCCATATCCAATTTACCATTTATCAGGAAAATAATTGAAAAAATAGTCTTTAATCAATTAACTGCCTTTGTGACATCAAATAATTGCTTAGATAAGTTTCAGTCAGGTTTCCGTGCCAGCACTGAAACAGCTCTGATTAAAGTTATAAATGATATATCTTGATATGTATATATAAATATATATATGTATATAAATATGTATATGTATATATAAATTATATGTCTTAACTTTGATGCTGGCAAAACATCAGTCTTGGTGTTACTGGATCTTAGCGCTGCTTTTGACACTGTTGATCACTCCATACTGAACATATTACTCCAATTTTAAGGTCCCTGCACTGGCTCCCAGTAAGTTATATAATTGACTTTAAGGCATTGCTTCTTGTGTTTAAAACACTAAATGGGTTGGGACCAAAATACTTGTTGGATATGTTCATGCTATATGTACCAACTAGGATCACAGCAGAAACATCTGTTGGTAAAACCTGCTGTCACAACAAAATGTGGTGAAGCAGCTTTCAGCTGCTATGCAGTTCAGCTTTGGAACCAGCTTCCAGAAGACATCAAAAATGCTCCTACTGTTGGAAGTTTCAAATCTAGACTTAAGACCAAACTGTTCTCAGATGCTTTCTGCTAGTGATTCACCTGATTTACCTTAATTTATTATTTTTACCTCTTTTATCTTTTATGTTTACTGTACCTATTCCTTTCTGCTTTACTCTGTCTTTTATTTATCTTATACATATTTTACACTTATTTTATCTTTTATGCTTTTATATTGTCCTTTGCTTTTATTTTGTTAAGCACATTGAACTGCCTTTGTGTATGAAATGCGCTATACAAATAAACTTGACTTGACTTGACTTGAGTGCTCATATAATCTAATTTAATAAAGCACAACTAGCCATCTGTTGAGCATAAATCCAGTGCTGAAGAGTCACAATGATATATACAACAATCATGTAGGACTACAGGGAGATGGATGGAAAAAGAAATACGTCTGATACCACAGCTGACACAAAGTGCCCATTTTCTGAGCACATAGCCTCTCAGGTATATTTCTCAAGTTCAGTATACTCAACTGACCTGATCATGTATGCTCTTTTGTCCTGTATCAAAACAACTGATTTACATATTTTATGATCCAAAACACAAAATCTTCCTACACTGCACACCATTGGTCATCCCTGGGTTAAAGTTTTAGACAGCTGGAATGGTCTCAGATATTGTGTAAATGCAGTTTATTTCATTTTGTCTCATTCATCGTTAACATATTACTCATGACAAACTGGTTAGTGGCATATATTGGTGTAGCAGTTATTGACAATAACATATGCAGTTCTAAAAGCAAAGAAAATGATTGTTTAAAATTGTAAGCCTGATTTTGTCTGAAGCATTGTTTATTACATACAATACATACATTACTGTTTTTACTAAAACAATTGAAAACAATTCCATGTGATTTGAATGACCTGTAAATCATACATTTTAGGTAAACACACATTTACCATCATATTTTCTGACTGCTATTGGGTTGACGTAGGCTTAACCACAGCTTTGGTACCAAATAAAAAATAATATTTAAACCAGCTGCCAAAAGCCTGATCTCTCAGGCCATAAATGAGAGGGCTGAGACACCTGGGACAGATGATTAGGATTATAAACAGGAAATACTGCACATTCAAAAATGTCACTTCTCTAAGCTTTTTTCTGAGTTGCTCAATGAGAGCCTCAAAGAGAATAGAGGAGAGACACAGGCTGAGCTGAAACAGGTGAAGCAGGACAGTCTTGTTAGACTTCCAGCTCGATTTCTTTCCCCCACTTGATGACTTGGCTGCTTTTAAAATAGCAATGTAAATGTACATAATGATTGCAGATGAGCTGATGAAGTACAGAACAGTGAAAGATACCTGTATGTTGTGAATGTGAGGGTCAAACACTATGGCCCGGGAACAATATCTCTGTTTTATAGGGGAGGACGGAGGCCTGTGGATTACGAACACAAAGAGCTGAGTCAGTGGGTCTAAGGCGCCCAACACCCAGATGGCACAGATGCACAGTCTGGTTCGCCCCACTGTGCTCATCTCCCCATGTTGGAGTGGGAAGCAGATCGCCACAAATCTCTCCAGTGACATCAACACAAGGTTCAGAGGTGAAATGCGTGCCAAAATGGTCCCAGCAATAACAAGAATAAAGCAAACCATTTCCGACAGGTGGACTCCTGCTATAGCAAACAGGTACAAAATGGCGCTGACCACCAGCTGAATACTGTCTATACACAGCATGTGACCAAACAAGATGTAACGGGGCTTGTCCAGAAAAGTAGTCTTACTCTGCAATGTAAAAATCATCATACCGTTGATATAAATAAACAGGTAGCATGGGGTCACTGACAAGAAAGCTTTTATGAAAATCCCCTTGTTTTCTCCCAGCAGACTGATGGTAATGTTTGCCTGAATGACTGAAATATTCTTCATTTTTCTGAAGAAGCCCCTCAAACATATAATCCTTTTTCAACAGTTTTTTAAAACAACTATTGTTTCTATACAAATGTCTCCAAGTCTTAGATTATAAAAGAAGTCCCAGATAATGGAAAAAGTTAAAGCCAGTGAAAGAGAGCCCTTCTTGTGGAAAGCTTCAGAAAGCAGCTTCGACTAAAGCTATTGCTGAAGATCCCATGTTTTAGTCCTCCTTATATGACCCACTGAAATTCTCATGGCACCCGCACTATTTTTGGCAAGGTGGTGTAAATCCTCAGTAACCTGTTAAATACCAGGCATTTTTACTTTTTGCTACGTTTATACTGTTATGTTTTGTTATTATGTTTTAATGTCATGTTTATAAGATGTTTAATGTACACGGTGGGACTAGGGAGCACTGTAATTTCAAATCCTGTGTATAACCTGTACATATGGTTTTTGTATAATAAAGCTGACCTTGACTTTGACTTTGAGACAAAGACAGAGGTGACTTTGACTTTGACTTTGAGACAAAGACAGAGGTGACACTTTGCTTTATGTCCACACATCAATTTTGTAAAATTAGGTCCATGATGAGCCCAACAACCTATACAGGGTAATAACGACAATAGTATGTGATACGGCAACAACAGAGTAGACTTATGTATTTTTTTCTGACAAATTGCCTTAAAAAACCCATGACTCTAGTTTATGATGATTAACTGTAGTTTATGATGATTTCTACTTCATCTAGGGCAACCATCTGTCAAGACAGTCCGGCTTTCAAACGTTTTGACCAGACAAAAGTGTCTGCCCTTGTAGGCAGTTCTGCTCATTTTAATATGTGCCACAAGAAACATTGCCTACAGTGTCTAAAATGCTATTTAAACATACAGCAATGATGAGTTTACCAAGCACACAAATTACAATTTTTCAGGCTTGGTTGGGTGTTCCTTAAACCTCTGATGTGTGGTCTGGGACTTGGGACTCTTCATAAAGGTGATATTAGTATATGCTGCTGCACAGGGCATGACACCATCACTCTAGTAAAATAACGCAGAGGCGGCACTTTGCATAGATTCTTGTATGCCTTTTAGCAGTGTCTTCTGCAAGGCAACACTTCTGTGCAAATAAAAGAATAATTATATGCAAACTGCAGCTGCTTTGTTATTTTACTAGCATGAACCATTTCATGGTGCAGCTTTTGCAGAATCTGAAAAAAAAAAACAGAGAGGAAGCTTGCTCCAAGACCTGTGATACCATCACTCCACAGTCTACCAAGTCTTCCTGAAGGTCTGTGGTAGAGTCAGATGAGGTTTTAGATTTGCCTTTCTTTTCTTGAAACAGTTCTTTTGGACAGTTTGGTTCCAACCATTTCCTGTTAGCTGCCATTTTGTAATTAATCTTTCTCAGTCCCCCTTGGGGAGGGCCTGAGTACCTTGCCGCAGACGTCTTCGACATCAGGACCATGATGACACCCAATGGATATCGCTGGTTACTTGTGTAACTATGGTTCTATGACTAAGTGGAAGACCGCCAGGGCGGTGCTGAAAGCACTAGTGGAAGGATCTTTGCATCCGCACGTTATCGAGAATCGCATACAAAAATGGTCATCTCGTGATGTATGACGTGCCTGCCTACATAAGGCACCACCATACGTCATTCTGGCCTCAAGATCATTCTCCCACAGTCCAAGTGACCAAGGACCCTGGCAGTCTTCCACTTAGTCATAGAACCACGGTTACACAAGTAACCAGCATTCTATTTCCTTCGCTCCAGACTGCCAGGGCGGTGCTGAAAGCACTAGTGGAAGACGAATACCCACCTAGTCACAAGGAATCCGGAAGAGCATCGCCGCTATCCGGAAGAACTGCCGCATACAGCGCTGGCATGGACACAACATTTAGCCTGTAGTACCGGGCAATGGTACATGTACTAGACCATGTTGCAGCAGCACAAATGTCAGAGAGTGGCACACCCCGGAGAGCTGCCCAAGATGTTGCCAGAGCACGAGTCGAATGACAGTGAACAGAAGAGGGCACAGCACCCCCCGTGCATTCATAGGCATGGGTGATGGCTTCCACCACCCAACGGGACAGCCGCTGCTTAGACAGGGCCCTGCCTCTAGAAGCACCACTAAAACAAACAAAAAGGCTGCAGTCTTATCAAAATAAAATCAAGTCTGTGTCATCCAAGCAAGTCCGTGTCATCCGCCAGTATAGCAGCCAGCTAAATCGTCTGGTTGCTAAACTGGGGGATAAAACTTTGGGGAGGAAAGCTGGGTTAGGCCACAAAGAGACACTGCCAAACATAGGGCCCCAACAAAGACAAGCACCACTCAGAGAGGGCATGTAGTTCACCCACATGGCGGGCTGTTGGGCTGGCGAGAAGAAAGGCAGTTTTAAGAGATAGCCACTTAATGTCAGCTATCAACAGGGGCTCATATAGAGGCAAGCAAAGAGAGTGGAGCACAGTGCTCAGATCCCATGATGGACTCCGCACCGAATGAGGAGGATTAAGACGGAATGCCCCTTCAAGAACGCCACCACCAGCCGGTGTGACCCAAGTGAATCACCGCCAACCTCTGAACGATGAGCTGCTAGTGCTGCAACATACACTTTAAGAGTAGATGCGGCCCTGCCAAACTCTAACAGGTGTTGTAGGAAGTCCAATGTCTGTGGAATAGAGCAGCTCAAGCGGTCGATGTTGCGCTCTGCACACCAATCACAGAACACTTTCCACTTGCCTGCATACAAGCGGCGGGTAGACTCTGCACGCACATTCACCACAGTACAATTTGGACGTTTTCACATAGGGGTGTACTTACTTTTGTTGCCAGTGGTTTAGACATTAATGGTTGTGTGTTGAGTTATTTTGAGGGAACAGCAAATTTGCACTTTTATATAAGCTATACACTGCCTCCTTTATGTTGTAGAAAAGTATTATATCTTTAGACTTCTCCCATGGAAAGATATAATTTAAAAAGTACAAAAATGTTAGGGGTGTACTCACTTTTGTGACATACTGTATACAACAATCATGTAGGTCTACAGGGAGATGGATGGTAAAAGGGAATACGTCTAATACCACAGCTGACACAAAGTGCCCATTTTCTGAGCACATAGCCTCTCAGGTATATTTCTCAAGTTCAGTATACTCAACTGACCAGGTGTTTAGTATTGACCATGTATGGTCTTTGGTCCAGATTTACATATTTTATGATCCAAAACACAAACTCTGCCTACACTGCACACCATTGGTCATCCCTGGGTTAAAGTTTCAGACAGCTGGAATGGTGTCAGATATTGTGTAAATGCAGTTTATTTCATTTTGTCTCATTCATCGTTAACATGTCACTCATGGTTAGTGGCATATATTGGTATGGTAGCAGTTATTGACATATGCAGTTTAAAAGCAAAGAAAATGATTGTTTAAAACTGCAAGCCTGGTTTTGTCTGAAGCATTGCTTATTACATACAATGTACAGTATGTCACAAAAGTGAGTACACCCCTCACATTTTTGTACATTTTTTAGTATATCTTTCCATGTGAGAAGTTTGAAGATATAACGCTTTGCAACAACGTAAAGTAGGCAGTGTACAGCTTATATAACAGTGCAAATTTGATGTTCCCTCAAAATAACTCAACACACAAACATTAATGTCTAAACCACTGGCAACAAAAGTGAGTACACCCCTAAGTGAAAATGACCAAATTGTGCCCAAAGTGCCACCATTATTTTCCAGCACTGCCTTAACTCTCTTGGGCATGGAGTTCACTAGAGCGTCACAGGTTGTCACTGAAATCCTCTTCCACTCCTACATGACAGCATCACAGAGCTGAGTAGAGTCAGATGAGGCCTTTTTTTCTTTCAAACAGCTCTTTTGGACAGTTTGGTCTTCAACTTCAACTTAAGTTCCACCATTCCCTGTTAGCTGCCATTTTGTAATGTTCAGAGTTCTGAGTTCTTAGAGAAGCTAGTGGCTATTGATTGCTGGGACAAGGTCTGAGGAATCAGAGCACCTATGAAATGTTGGTGTCCTTATTTGAAAGTTACATCAGCAGGCCTTTCATGATTATGGCCATTGACTCAGCAAGCTAAATTAGATCTAGAAAAAAGTACAAGCTTACATTTTAAACTAATATCAGCTGTAACTAGCAAATGTAAAATCTGCAACATCTGACACATTTGACACATTATACAATGCAGTAAATGCTGTATATCCCAAAAGTAAAAAAGCCCTGTCATTACTGTGAAAAACATGTTGGATCAACAAGATTGCGTAATGTGTTTATTAGGCTGACTGTGAAAACATTTGGGATTCTGGACTGTCCTTCGAGAGTGGGTTTGTGATCTTTGGAGTGATGTGCGTGTCTCACTCAGTCTCCCTGGTGTCATCTGGAAACATCCACGCTGATCTTGCTCATTTGGGTTGTGGTTGATGTTCCCAACATTTATTAATTATTCATAACAGCCTCTCGAAGGGGCGCATGTCATTTTATCATCTGGAAAACATGTTTGTCAGAGACTGACTACCTGTAGATTAACTGTCCCTTGTTCCAAGAGACATAACAGGGCAGTTCAACCTAATACAAATATTTGATGATAATAATAATAATAATAATAATAATAATAAGAAGAAGAAGAAGAAGAAGAAGAAGAAAGTAGCCAAAATATTGTATTGTTGTATTGTAAATATCTGTCATCTTAAAAGATAATGATAGTGCTTTGGTTGCGTCAGATTTGTTGAGAACAGTCTCTGGAGTGGCTCAGCGATCTAGTGCTTGTAGTACTATGCACTGTAAAAAGTAATGGGGCCAATACCGGTTCATTGATGCCATAGAATAACCTTCACTCTCCGTGGAACCATTCAGAGATTTAAACATCAGTTTAAGCACCTTTATTTTTTAGCGTGTATGTGAAAGGTACTTCACATTGGAAATGGTTCTTCAGACCCTCAGATCATAATGGGCTATTTTATGTCATGTCAGCATAAAATGGTTCTTTAAAGAACTGTTGCCTCAACACTTCTTTGAAGCACTGAAAAAGGTTATTCTATGGCATTGTTCTGAAGAACCGGTACTGTCCACCTCATTTTTTAGAGTGTGGCCTGGGTCCTGCCAACTTGTTTGTTTGCTTATTTATCTATGCTTTACATAGTTTTATGTGAATAAATGTTTAGCTGACACATGTTGTACAGTGAAAATATCTGACTATATACAGTATGTAGCAGAAAATGTCAATGATGAGGTCTTTAGGAAAATAACTGCACATGTGTGCAGGCAGCCTGGCAAAAGGCTGGACCTGAAATTAAAGAGATACTATGCAACTCTGAGTGTTTTTTTTTTATCACTGAAGCTCCCCCTAGTGTCTCCAAGTAAATGGACACTCGTAATGGACTGTCTTCCTTTCCCCTCATCCTGTTCATGTGTTTTCAACCGACGAATATTAAAGTCGTCATGTCCGCCGAGGTAAGTAAAGTTAGAATTTTGCCAAGATGGGTGAGGGTGCCGAGATGGACACCCAGATATTGCAAGTGCTGTGTTTTGGAGCGGTCGAGAAAGTCTTTATTTGCCTGGTAATGATTCATTTAAGCATCTATCGACTTATTAATTAACTCGAAAAAATAATGTTGCTTTAAATGATAAAAAACAGCCCTGTATTAATGGCTGTCATGGTAAACGTCCAAACACGAGACAGCTAGTGAATGTTATAGGCTACTATCAAAAGTGGAGAACCACAGGTAACTAAAGCTATAGCCACAGCGCAGATCCTCAGCTTTTAGAGTTGGTAGCCCTAGCTATGCCTGTATAATGTGATTAAAATAGAATAGATTGTGAACTAATAGAATTTCAACCCCAATTCCACAAAAGTTGGGACAATGTATAAAATCTTAATGAAAACAGAATGCAGTTCCAAATCACACAAGCCAATATTTTATTCACAGTAGAACATAGATATGGCGAATGTTGAATTTTGTTCACGAATTGATCTTATTCAGAATCGATGGCTGCTACAGGTCTCAGAAAAGTTTGGACACAGTCATGTTTAACATGGTTTAGCATCTCTTCTTTTCAAAACAGTTTGCAGACATCTGGGCATTGAGGAGCTGAGTTGCTGGAGTTTTGATGTTGGAATTTGTTCTTATTCTTGTCTGATATGTTTCCAGCTGCTAAAGAGTTTGGGGTCATCTTTCACATATTTTTTGTTTACTATGCATCAGATGTTCTTACTCTCTGAACTGCAGACAGACTAGTTCAGCACTCAGACTCTTCTCTTGTAATAACTGGAGTATGCGGTTTTGCTTTGTCCTGCTGAAATACACAAGGTCTTTCCTGAAATAGACATTATCTGCAGGGGAGCATAGGTTGTTGTAAAACCTTTATATACCTTTCAACATTCATAGTGCCTTCCAAAACATGCAACCTGCCCTTACCCATGCATTAATGCACCCCCATACCATCAAGATAAGAAACCAAAACAAGCTGAGTGTGCTGTGTGCCCTCGTGTGGCCGAACAGTGTACACAGCCACCAAGACTAGAACACTGCCTCGTCTCAAATTATTACCTTCGTCATCCCTCCTTTCTCATGCGGCCTCGTGCTTATGCACAGTTCAAAACAAGGAATGTCTCATTTGTCATGTACGATTATTCCCAAGTCTTCTATCCTGAAGCCGTTAATTATGATACACCTGCTCTCGCGAATTTGTTTTCTGTTCACTCGCGCGCAAAGAGTACTTAAGCACTACTTGGGCAGAGGCCATTAAACGTTCTCTGGGAAGACCGAAAACCGAGGGAAGAAAGACTGACATTTTTGAGGTAACTTGGACTGAATTCGACCATTTGCAATGAATGAAAATAGCTTCTTTAGCAGAGTTTCTTGAAAATATGTTTTTAAGAAATATGTTGTGTTGTGTAGTTAATTAGTAATCAGCATTAGTCTGTGTGGATTCTGTTTAGCTAACGTTAACGTTCGTTTGGTAACGCTAGCGAATATCTGACTTAGCTTGTCTGACATGTAATTTAGCAGTGAATATAATCTAGTACGTTTAATTAATGCCGTGCGTTGACTGTAGTAGATAGGTGTTTTTGCTATAGACTGGTAGGTTGCTAATAAACACCAAGTCAGAGATAATGTCTGCTTACTTGGTAGCTGAAGCTGTCTAACAGAGTTTGTTCTAACCTCACCCTCTTGCTTGTGGCAGACCTTTTTTTTTTCGAAATGGCGGGTTCGAGTGAGGTAAATGGTATCACCTATTATCAGGTATTATTATTCACACCCCTTCCATCTTTATTTAATGTCTAAATGTATATTCATTTATAATTCTTCAGAAGAATTTGCGCAAGATGGCCATGGATGTCATGGCCATGATAAGGACTTCCTTAGGAAGTAATAATAGTAAGTTAAAAGAATAAAGTCACACTTCAGTACAAAATGTAAATGCACATAAGACACAGTACACAATTCTCTATAATACTGGCTGTTTATATGTCAACCATACATATAGGCAATGATGTGAAGCCACTGAATTTGTGTTGAATGTATTGTAACTAAAGATCAGGGACAGTCCAGAGGTGATCGACCATCAGGTCAGGGGCAGAGCTCAGAGACCTCAGAACGATGCAGGGCAACTGCTGCAGTGTCTGGGACGCCCATCCAAAACAATATGTCCAGGTTTGTATGTTATTGTAGAATGAACTTGTGTAGGTTTTGCGTAAGGTGTAATCAAACTGTCTGAAAGTTAGCCTATTTAGTTGAGGTTTTGAATTGATTTCAATCTAAACGTTTTATCCAGGGATTTCCCTGGACTTTTTAGGAGCGGACCAAAGTTCCAGAGAAAGAGGCCTGCAGCGAAATTGTCCCAAGTACAGTTTTTCTCATTGGATGCTGCGTCAGACAAAACCCCAAAGCCATCTGATGAAATGGTTCTGCTGCAGGCAGGCTTGGGCAGAAGGACTATCTCAATCCCGGAGCCTTCTGCCCATCAGGAGGTAAATGACCTGGTTTTATGTTTTGGTTTTAAGAGCGCTTTATGAGACTATTTTGACGCCATAAAATACTGTCGTATGAGACGTCAATGAAAATATAATGACACTGATGGAAACATCACTCAGAGTTTTACTCAGAACTCTTATTTTATGTAATTACACATTTTTATTACAAGTAACTTGAAGACATACAAGCTGCGTGTGGATTGCGGCATGACAATGGCCTAGATGATGGCATTTGGAATGTTAAGAGTGTTCTATATCCATCTGCTTTGAATCTGTTATGTAGGCCTAAGTCATATTGGCTATTTTGAGAAGAAAGACATATGAATGCACAAGATAAACAAATGTTGTGTTTGCATGTGATTTTTCTTATGTAATGATTCAAACAACTGTAACTGAACACTATAGAAGTGATTCAGATTTCATTTCCAAAATCGAGTATTCTAAGCTAGTGTAGCTAATTTATTTGTATTACCAAGCTGGTGAATACAGTTTACACTGCCAGACTATGACATCATCATCGTAATTTGTGTTTATGACATCAGCACTACAAATGTTTGTTATGACCCGTTACAGGCATGAGAAGTATATTTATTTGTAAAGCGTTTCACGTTTGTGTGGTTCTATCTCAGTTTATTGGCACTTGATTTAATTGAAACTTGAACATGATTTTCTCAGAATCTGATTAATAATGTCTCATCACGATCAAGCAAAAATGGAAGAGGCCAGAGAAGGTAAGAAATCACTTACAATTTTATTTTAAATATTTTTCTCCTTTTATAATACACCTCAAGGATTGAATGACTTTTATTGTCACTTATATTCAAATGTTGACAGTAAGACGTAGTGAAATTGCATTCTATTAGTCAACCTATCCTGGGCATAAGTGTGTGTGTGCGTGCGTGCGTGTTTAGCGTGTGGTGGTTCAGCTGGGGTAGGTTGGGTCAGAGGCAGGGGGCATAACATGCAGGTGTTGAGAGGTAAGGAGATGGCCTAGGGCTATGGAGGTAGGGAGGTGTGTGTGTGCGTGTCTGGGATGGATTATTTTGTGTTGTTGGCTGCCTGGTGGTGTGTTGGGAAGGAATATGAGGTGTGTGTGTGTTTGTGTGTGTGTGTGTGTGTGTGTGGATGTTTGTGTGTGTGTGGGAGTTGAGGGCACAGCACAGTTGCACAGCACAGTTATTCATGTATAGCTGATCATTTCAACATATTAAACATTTCACATTGCGCATGGGCATTCAATTGTACTTTTCTCTCACTGTGACACAGAGCAATCTCAGCCTCCTCATGTATCGCCGGACAATTCTCAGCGACCACAGCCATGTGAATGTGACTTCTGGAATGATCCTAGGTCTTCTCCTCTGAGCAGATATCTCCAAGGTCTCCCTGGCTGGTAGGTTATGTCCCACACCTTTGACTGACCACAGTTCAGCTGTAGATTTACTGAATGCATAACAAAGAGCACACACTGACATTTATCTCTGCTTTTTCCAGGAAATGGATGGACCTAAGTAAGGCCATGCGTAATTCTGTAAGTACCTACTCTATTGTCAAGTACCCCATGTGTTTGTTTACAGTGCTAAAGGTCTTTCACTTCACTGATTTTGTTGTTACGAATTCTTTCCTTCATTGAACCAGATGACCAAAGAGGAGTTTTTCGCATTGTGCATGCCCATTCTGAAGATTGTGACCATGAGCTCACTGAAGGTCCCGGCATACATTCGCATGCTGCAGGAGGCCAAATCTGCTGGCAGATCCTCAAACATTGCATCCATCTCCCCAGCGTAAAGAAGCTTTCTTTTTCCTCTCTCTCCCCCCTTATAATGACAAGAAAATGGAACCTAGCATTCAGAGGATTTGTACATATCACTGGTTTATAACATTTTACAAGGCAGCAAAGTCCCATTAAAATGTACTAATTATAAGAAATAGAGAACTGTATAATTACTATACTATAATATACTATACTATATATACACACATACATATTCTTACCAGAATAGATGCCACAACCTGACCAAAAAAACCCTTCTGTCCAGTTTATTAGCCTAAATAAGACACCTGTTTTTTTAAGAATTAGACTGGTCAGGTAATTACAAACTGATTTTTTTCTCTTTTTCCTTGTATGTTCCAGAAGATGTCCATCATCGTGGCCAAACTCAGGAGCCTCAATCGAGACACTGGAGACCGCAGTTGAGCTCACGGTCAGGGATGTTCTGCACTGTGTCTCAGAGGGTCTTCTGGTAGAGACTGGTGATAAGACAAAGGGCTCAGACAAGTCCACCTTATGTGAGCTCATTCACGCTGTTGCCAAGGAAGCAGAATACAGAATGAAGACCATCCTCGCAGACTTTGGTAGATCGTCTGTGCAGTGCTCGCGCAGTGAGGCTGAGCGCATGATCAGACTGGTGAAGAGGAGTATTGATGCAAGTGTAGCTTCACAGAAAGCTCAGCAACAGTCAGCCTCTACTGACAACAGGAACGTAGCCTCTGATGTGGCTTCTCCCACAGTAGAAGCTGTGACTGTTATCAAAAACATGCAAGAACACTCAGATGATCAAGAGGCTAAACATGCAGAAGCGGTCCTTTGCACTGTTGCAGCCACAGTGAACATCATAGAGGCTCAATCCGCTGCTCTAGATGACACTCTTAATGTGGCAGCCACAGTGAACATCATAGAGGCTCAATCTGCTGCTCCAGATGACAGTCTTAATGTGACAGCAACAGTGAACATCATTGTGTTGGTCCTACTGACCATTAATTATATGTTTGTAGTTGTTTTGGAAGTAGTTGCGTTGGCTGAGCATTATAATGTAGACGCCATCTAGTGGCCATTTCTGCCCATATTCCTATTACGTTTTCATTCACGAGAGGTTGTCGCTGCCCGAGCTGTCCTGTCAGTGTTCAAAGCGGTTAGTTCCAGGCTACAGTGTCTCTTCAATTTCCCGAAGTTGTGATATTATTATAGGTATTGTTTTTTTTTTTTTTTTTTTAAGAATATGAATGGAACGAAAAAATCTTCGGTAACCCTGCCAAATAGGCGACGTTAGCCTGCTGAGATAACAGAACTAACCCTCGCGGTTGTTGGGTGTGTGTGTTTTTTTTTTTTTTTTTTTATAGCCTGGCTTAAGATAGCCTACCACAGAACACAATAACATGCAGCTCAGCAACGCAAGGCGGTTATACGTGTGCGTTACTTGAAAAGGAAGGCCATTCTCCTGTCCTTCATCTTTGCAAAGTGGTCAATAACCGCATCGTAAAATTTCCCACTGGCTTTCAGGTCATCCACAACAACAGAGTTAATTGATATTTTGGCTAAATTGACAAGCCTGTCCTGCCCACAAGTGTTTCTGAAATACGTTTTTATTCTTTTGAGACAGGAAAAGGAGCGCTCGGCTGACGTGCTAGTGGCTGGTATAGTGAGCATTAGCTGGAGGAGTTTATAAACTTCAGACAATGTGGTTTGCAGATCATCGTCAATAAAAAGTTGCAACAGCTCTACCGGTGACTTATGGAACAGCTCGTTGTTGTACATGGAGCGTAGCTCATTGCGTAGCCTCTGCTCATCAAAGAATGGGTATGTCTTCATCAATTGGGCCAACTCATTGCTGGGAAATGCAGCAGGGTCACTGAAAGATGGAAAAGATGCATGATCAAGTACCCGAAAAAAGCTGAGGTGATCCATGTCTGCAAATCGTTGAGTCATATGTAATGTAATGGCATCAACAATTTCAAAATAAAGACGTCGGAAAGAAACCACGGTTTCCTCGTCTGCGTCTTGGTGCTGGTTTAAACCATGCTCCAAGTCATCCCAGCCGCGACGACGACGCTTACGTCGCGGTGCAGGCTCTCCAACAACTTGGACTGTGTCGTCATAGATGCCACTGAACTTTTCATCTGTGCGCAGGGATTTGATTGCGCTAAGTGTGCCCTTGACGCGTTCCTGGCATTTTTTGATGTCCACTGACTTATTTTGGAGAAGTTGGAAAAGCGGCTCAGTGAGACCGAAAATGACCTGAAAGACGCCGAGTAAGAAACAGAAATCAAAGTCTTCAAGCCTGTGCTTTAAAGCCACGCTCAACGCAATGGTCTCTTTGTCCCATCCAGGCTCAACCATGATCTTATCAAAGGCCAAAATGAGTGAGCTGCGTCCCTCATGGATGGCATGCACAGCGCGGCTTTTAAAGTTCCACCTCACGGCAGAACCCCCAGGCACACGCACGGCTCTATCGACTTGGCATAATAATGCGGATCTTTTACACGAGCGTGAAAAGAAGCTGTGAAACGCGTCGACATTGGCAAAGAACAGTTTCGCTGCCTGGATGTCCTTTGTGCCTTGTGCTAACACCAAGTTTAATTTGTGAGCGTAGCAGTGGATGAAGAGTGCATTTGGACATTGGGACTTTACGAGAGCTTGGACTCCACCGTGCTGTCCGCTCATGCAGCTGGCACTGTCATAGGTTTGACAAATCAGTTTTTCTGTTGGACTGTACTTCTCAATGGCTCTCATCGCAACAGAGGCTATAGCTTTGGCATCTCTATCAGAGCTGATGTCATAGAAGCCGAGGAAACGCTCACAGACACTACCTTTTTCATTGACATATCTAGCTATAACAGTAACAGTAACAGTAACAGTGACACTTGTTTGAGATGTCTGATGTGTCATCTACTTCAACGGCAAGAAATGGGGACTTTTTTATTTCTATGTCTGTCTCATTGTGGATGACAGCTGCTATGCTTTCAACAATGTCATTCTGTATCGTGTTGGACATGCCGCTGAAAACCGTAGATGACTTCAGGTGGTCTGCTAGAGTGCTGTCAAACTCCGAGAATGCATTTATTAGCTCCACAAAATTACCCCTATTGGAGCTACCAGCTGTCTCATTGTGACCCCTAAAGGCCTGTTCTTGACGTGCAAGGTACAAAGCTGCAACAACAAGTCTCCTCAATATGTCCCTGTTCTTTTTCACCTGTTCATTGTGTTTGTGAACGCTAATGCTTTTAGCTAAGTCTAACGCCTGATCAATCCTGACACGTCAAGTATTTAATTTATGGCACAATCAATGTGGCTTTTGCATTTACCATGCCTGTCGATGGCCCTAGACAGGTTATTGAGATCGTGGAACCCACTAGTAGCCCAAGGATTTTTTAATGAGCATGTGTCCTTATCAAAGAGAAGACATGGCCAGCAAAATAGCCTTTGGAGTTTAGCGCTACCGGCTAGCCACTCCGTGCGGACGTAGTTCTCCTCCTTAAAACTCCTAAAACCCCCTTTCCCCCTCTCACTCCGTAACTCTAATTTTGGCGTTGGTCTGCCATCCGACTTGATTTGAAGTTGTTGGTGATAAGGCAGTTTGGTGAAACTGTTTTTCACCAAAAACTCCAAGTCTCCACCCTCCATTATTAACCTTCAACAAATTCTAAATGTGTACGTCTTGTGTGAATACTCGTAGTGTGTGAGTGTAGGTCGAGCCTGCCCATAGATATGTATATGGATTCTGTCAAGGTAAATTCAAACTGGCTTCCCTTCATACCATGTTGGCGAATCACAGACCGGCAATATCACTAATCTGATTGGTTGAATGCTGTTTTTTTTCTAAAACTCCGTAGTGTAAGGGAAGCCAATTCAGGCTGGGTGCCACTTGTAATACTGTGTTTCACCACATAGGTTACATGAGGGGACGGGGGCGCCATTTCACTCATTGCAAAATACTGATTGAGAAAACGGGAGAGGAATGACTGTAGAACAGTGAAAGGAACAAAACCGTTAAATTGATAGACAAAATAATATCCCCGTTTTTGTCGGAAAAAATAGGGGAAGCATGGCTTCCCTTGTCCTCCAGGAGAAAACGCCACTGATTGTTAGTAGGCTACTGTAAGCTTCCCGCGGTCAACCGCAACAGTAGATGAACAATGTTATTCACAACGTTATTGTACTTGTGTAATGTGTATGTTTGCATGATTCTGATGAACAATATCACTCTAAGACATATTTTTGTTTCTGTTTAGTTTTACAGTGAAATGTTTTACACTCGCATTGTGTAAAATAAATGCCTGAGAAAATGAGAGAAGACGGATTCCTCCTTTGTTCTTATGGCAACTGTTAACTACTACTGGATAACTGAACAGTCTCGTTTAGTGAGGCCAGAATAATCATAGAGGCTCAGTCTGCTGCTCCAGATGACAATCTTAATGTGGCAGCAACAGTGAACATCATAGAGGCTCAATCTGCTGCTCCAGGTGACACTCATAATGCAATAGAGGACCGAAGCCAAACACCTGTTGAAGAAGAAGGTTTGAAGGAACTGGAGGACACGGCTCCCATTGAACCCATTTTACCAGGAGCCTCGCAGGAGCAAAAGAGCTCTTCCTCAGACTGTGTCAAAAACGTTGATTCGGAGGCTGTTGACTCATGCACAAACAGTGTAATTGGTGACATCATTGAGGTGTACAAGTCAAATGTGTATGAGGAAGGTGCAGAATGGCCAATCCAAGACATGAGAGGCATTATGTCAGAGTTGGAGAGTTTGACAGATTTAACCAACGCCCCCAAAAGTGACAACAGTCCTTGTGGGTCAAAGGACATCAGCACCAGGCCCAGTGCAGCCGCTATGGAACTCCAACTCCCACTAACTGCCACTCCACAGCTCTCATGTGAGAAGGTTTTAAATGAAGCAATACAGGACGTCAATGGAAATTTAATTACATCTGTAAAGAGTTGTACTAATTCAGAGACACTAATAACCTCAGGCAGCTTAACAAATGATACAAAACCATCTGACTCAACTGTCAGGTCCAGTACCTGGTATGTTTCAGCACTTGCAGGCGCAAGTCAACAAGTTGTTCTCCAAACGACTTGCTTTAGATGATGCTAAACAGCAACAGTATACAGAAGAAGCTGTACCTAATATCCATGCATTCTGTTCGCGATGAACAGTCAGGCTTGGGTGACCCAACGAAGAAAGAAGTACAGCCATTAAAAAATCTTGCAGCTGCAATGCTAGAGGAGCCTTATGTTCAATCGAAAGAATGTCTTGTGATTGAGCCACGCACATCATCTCCCTCACAGTCCCCCAGCTGCCTAAATATATACGACACTCTGCAAGGTGCAGAGACCTTCTCTAAACAACTAACCGATCTGGTTAAGAGTTTTCTCTTCGAGAGCAAGACAGATCCTGAGGTCATTTCAATATTGCCGGTAAAAGCACGTCAGATTCTGTGCTCCACAGGAAGGAAACCAAACATCAGACAAAAGACATAACACAACAGAAGAACGGTGCCGCCTTTAAAATGGTGCATAACTTCACCGAAGAGCAACTCAGGCATTTGCTTGAACCCTATTTTAAGTTTCCTTCAATACTGAACGTCAGTGAAGAGTAGGGAGCAGTTGCTCATGCAGATGAACTTTTAGAACAAAACCTTCCAAGTCAACAAACTTAATCCATTAGCGGTCGATCGTCTAGTTCAAAATCCAACCTTGAACATGATTCATCTTATTTTTCCCCTTGATTGTCTGATGATACAGGAACAGATATTTCTCTGCCCTTTTTGGGTGCAAAAGAGTATTGCTGCTTGGTCACAGTGCTGGTCCTAAGGTTGCTTGCAAAGATTGCAAATCAGCAAGCTGTTTCCACAGACAACAAATCGAGACAGTCCTCTTAGAGTTTATTAATGTTTCAGGACTTCCAAATGCATCAGCTCATCTAAAGAATGCAGAAGTTCAGAGGGCCTATAGAATCGTTTACGATTACCTTACAAAGGACTTTTGCAATGCAGCTGCCCTTAACCTTGTTGACACACACCTTGGCAAAAAACCTTCTGCACATATGTGCCATGAAGGAGCTTCTGAACACTCCACAACCTGGGAATCGTCCAAACTTCTGGATCAATGTCAAGGTAAATGTCTTAATTTCCATTTTTTTAAGCAATCATAATTTTTATACAAACTGTAAGCGTATTATTTTTGTACTGTTGGTTGTATCATAGAATGCACATTTTCACTAATACACCCTTGTTAATTCTATGTTCTTCTACAGACACGTATATTGGGCAAAGCAAGAGTGGGCCCTATTAATGAGAATCAAAACACAAGTACGTTTTTATATTCTTCCTCTTTATGCATTCAGGCTCAGTAGGCTTAGCCTTGGTCTTGCTTTCAGCATGTAGCCACAAAGAAAAAATGATAATAATAGTAATAATTATAATAATATTCATAATATAATAGTTATACTATACAATAATAATAATAATAATAATATTAACACTACTACTACTAATAATAATCATAATCATAATAATTGCCATCATTTGTGAAATTTGCTCTTTGTTAACAGACCAACCTGAAGACACATCAGGCTCTCCCGCTCCTGAGGATGGTTCCTCACTGAAACCTAAGAAACGCTCTGCCTTCTCAAAGGTTTTCTTCTGCTGCATTAAGCCTAACTAAATCTTCAAAACTGCTTAGAAATGTCCCAAACTGTTGGAACAAGCCGAATAAAAAACAATTTAATAAAAATGCAATTATTGTGTGAATAAAGCTCTTCACTGTTACACATGCACACAAGCTATCTTTGTCACACTGTGCTGATCATATGCCTGATGAAGATCCACAAGGATCGAAACGTTGCATTTTAAGTAATAAAATTTAACTTTTGGAGCAAACTAGGCAGTGTGCAGACCCACATCTTTATACTGTCTGACACTTTTGTCTTGCACCTGCCGACAAACTATTTGGATGTGCGCACCCACTCTCTACACTGTGCTGATCACAAATTTCATAGAAATCTCTCTATTGTACACACAGACATCCATATGTACACTATACTAGATTTTGTATCATCCTCATACACATGTTGCATTAGTTTTTGTTTTATAAGAAAACATCGCCCCTTGCTCCTTAATGTGGTATATTGATACAAAAGATAATAAGGTTTTCCACCTGACAGTGATGCAGCTCAAGTGGGTCACAACATATTTCACATGACAGTCTATCTGCCACTCCACAACAGTTGGCATCAAGGGACTGAGAAAGAGGAGCAGACAGACAGACAGAGAAAACACTGATTCACATAAAGAATCACCAGCTTTTTTGACCAGAGAAGCCAAAATGTCAAACGTAAAGTGTCCTCCTTGAAAGGAGAGGGTGCTAATCACTTGTTTCTGTTTACTTCGACCATGCTAAGTAAGTAGAAGAACCCAGATATTGAGAATAGCGTGTAGGTGTAGCCAGCGACAGTACGACAATAAGGATCAAGATAGTGGTGAAAAACTACCAAAATAAAAGGGTACATAAAGGTTCGGTTATGAAGTTTGCTTTTGTCAACATTTCTATGTTTTTACGACGTGGATGGGTTGTAACTACCCTACCTTCATGTAGCCTACAGTGTGGCTTAGGCTAATTTTACAATTTCGGTAGACTCGTCTTGCAAGTTAAGCTAACATTTTATCTCAAGACCTGCACCTATACGGCTTCACAGTCAGACATCCCTTGTCTCCTAGGAGCTCAGGGAGTACAGAGCGACTGCCAGTAAACACCGTCTAGCTAGCGCAAGTAGCGCAAATTTCTTAACCGACTGGGAAAATCAGAAAACAAATGACGAATCAATAGTGACAGTGAGACAAACATATCCGATGTGCACAACTTGTTTTCTTAGCGACGCACCGTGTGTACTGTCCCATTAAAAAGACATTGAACAGATTGAAGTCATATGCACTTTACCTTAAATTGGCAAGTAAAATATATGACAGTAACTTGCATGCAAGATCTTAAGTAAATGCATTTAAAGAAAACTTTGTAATTCGTGTTATTTGTATAAAATATAGGCTAAGTGCTTTTGTATATGAGAAATGTAAAGTGCCCATAACGAGTAGGCTAAGTCATGCATATTATGCATTTAGCTGTTTATACTCTTGAAGGACATATTGCAGTGATTTCATTTTACCTCAATATCAGATAAATGTGTTATTTTCACAGCCAGACAATTTGATTTTAGTGGGCATTATACCACGCTGACTAACATATTCCATCAAGGATCACTATGGACTAATAACTTACTATGATTTTAAACAGCTTGTTTTCACGGTCAAAAAAACTGAAGGTTTGAAAGCCATGTGTGTATTTCTATGGTAGGCCTAATACATACCATTTGGCTGCCGATTTCTATGACCTTGTACGCACAAGGACGAATTCTGCATAAATACCTGTTGATACTCTTAAAGTACATGATATGAGGATTTCATCTGACCTTCCTTACATATGCACAACTTGTTGTTTTCTTAGCCACACAATTTTAAGGTCATGTGTGCATTACTATTGTAGGCCTATAGGCTACCATTTGGCTGGCATTTTTAATGGCCTGGTACCTACACAGACAAATTCTACATAAAGGCATCTTAATAATGTTAAAGTACATGATATTAGGATTTCATTTCACCCCCCTTTTATATATGCACAACTTGTTTTCTCAGCCACACAATTTTAAAGTCATGCATGTATTACTATTGTAGGCCTAATAGGTACCATTCGGCTGGCATTGTATGAGGCCTAGTAGCCTGGGCACGCCCATACTTCCTGTGCCGCTGCATTTGAATTTCGCTTGCAAAGTCAGTCTGGCCAAGCTCCCATTCAACACCGTTTCTAGATTAACAGAGAAACTGGGACCAATGAAAATCTAGTATTTAAAAAAGGCAATGACGCGGTAGTTTAGCGACCGGAAATCTACCTCAGTCACTGTCAACATGGTGAACGTGGAGCAACGGCAAGATTTCAATGCAGCTGTAGCTGCTGTTTTGGAAGATGGATTAACATGTTAGCCAACGAAGTCTACAAAGAAAATCTCCTTGGCATTGTTGTCGATGAGGTTCATCTGACTTATAAATGGTAAGTGTTGCCAAGTCAACCCAGTTTACAGTATGTAAATAGCAGAATAACACAGTGATATCTTGCAAAGTTGTGGAGCTATTTCATTGACAAAATAGCGGCACATTACATTGTCAGCGATAGCATGGAATTTCGAGCTTTTGTGCAGTTACGTTTTTGTTTACTCATATGCACGTTACTATTGTCTTATACATGGACACTAATGTGATTGGTCAAAGCTTCGTCCAGTAGCAAACACAGGCATTTCACACACGTGGGTTAAGCCCGCCCTCTGAGAAATGGGTTTACAACACAGCTTGGCCAGACCAATGTTCGCAGAGCATTGATGAGTTGCGTTAGCCAGGCTAGAGGCCTAGTACCTACACAGACGAATTCTACATAAAGGCCTCTTAATAATGTTAAAGTACATGATATTAGGATTTCAGGTTTTCTCAGCCACACAATTTTAAGGTCATGTGTGTATTACTATTGTAGACAAATTCTGCCTTAATACCTGTTGATATTATAGTACATATATTATAGTCAAGTCGGACACAAGTCTTGAGTTTACACCACCTGATCTTCGTAGTACATGACGGAGAGGTCATGTGTTGTGTGTGAGGGACAAGGAGGGGGCGGGCAGTTGTAGTAGGGTGCATTGAGACTTCAAGTCAAGTCGAGTCGTTTTTTTTAAATAGCACATTTAAACAAAACAACAGAGATGTCCCAAAGTGCTGCACAACACAAGGATGAAAAATAACACGCCAAAACCATAACCCAAAGATCATTAATAGGTATAGCCTACTGACACAAAGCAATAAAATAAAAACGAGATTAACAAATACATAAATAAATAAAAGATTGAGCTTGACAGCATCAGATACACGCCCCAGAACAAGCTAAAAAGAGAGAGAAAAGATATGTCTTCAAACTGGACTAAAATAACGTACATATAAGATGAGAAGTTCCGTGACAGAGCGCTACACAACACACGTGTCCAGATGTCAATGAACTTAAACCAACCAGGGCAAAGTTGCGTCACCACGGAGGCGTTAGTTAGACGATTGTAGCCGCGTGAAAGCAGGCTCGTTTGGGTAAGGGTAAATGTTTGCAAACGCATGTAGCCGCATGTACTCAGCGATGCATTGTGGGCTAAAAATGTTGCATGATGGTTAGACTTTGTGTCAGAGTTGCCAGAAAGGCGTGGCGATGTCACAAAAATGTCACAAGGTCAGATTACCTAAAAACCCACGTGAGTTAAACGCATATAGGCGCATGTAGACAAATCGTGCAAGCGCTTGCAGTTGCTTTCCCGCGGCTACAATCGTCTAACTGACGCCTCCGTGGTGACGCAACTTTGCCCTGGTTGGTTTAAAGTTCATTGACGTCTGGACACGTATGTTGTGTAGCGCTCTGTCACGGAACTTCTCATATTATAACTTAGAACTTCTCATCTACAACCTCCTTGTCCCTCACACACAACACATGACCTCTCCGTCATCTACTACGAAGATCAGGTGGTGTAAACAAAAGACTTGTGTCCGACTTGGTCAAAGCCCGCCCATGCTGCGAGGCGGAGTTCTTGCTGACGTATGTAGACAAACTCAGACAAATGCAAACAGAAAGGTTTGTCACTCATACGCGGCTAGCAACTGCAAGCACTTGCACGATTTGTCTACATGCGCCTATATGTGTTTAACTCACGTGGGTTTTTTGGTCACATGACCGTGTCACGTTTTTGTGACATCTGGCAGGTCTGACACAAAGTCTAACCATAGGCCCGTTCGAGTAACAAATCGGTCTGTCTACGTTTGTCTGACTTCGGCTACATACGTCAGCAAGAACTCCGCCTCGCAGGATGGGTGGGTGTTTAAAAGGCGCCGGTCAAGTCGGACACAAGTCTTTTGTTTACACCACCTGATCTTCATAGTAGATGGCGGAGAAGTCATGGGTTGTGTGTGAGGGACAAGGAGGGGGCGGGCGGTTGTAGTAGGGTGCATTGAGACTTCAAGTCGAGTCGTTTTTTTACTAGCACATTTAAACAAACAACAGAGATGTCCCAAAGTGCTGCACAACACAAGAATGAAAAATAACACGGCAAAACCGGAACCCAAAGATCATTAATAGGTATAGCTTACTGACACAAAGCAATACAATAAAAACGAGATTAACAAATACATAAATAAATAAAAGATTGAGCTTGACAGCATCAGATACACGCCCCACAACAAGCTAAAAAGAGAGAAAAAAGATATGTCTTCAAACTGGACTAAAATAACGTACATATAAGATGAGAAGTTCCGTGACAGAGCGCTACACAACATCCGTGTCCAGACGTCAATGAACTTTAAACCAACTAGGGCAAAGTTGCGTCACCACGGAGGCGTTAGTTAGACGATTGTAGCCGCGGAAAAGCAACTGCAAACGCTTGCACGATTTGTCTACATGCGGCTACAAGCGGCTACATCACATGGGTTTTTAGGTCATCTGACCTTGTGACGTTTTTGTGACAGCGCTACGCCTTTCTGGCAACTCTGACACAAAGTCTAACATAATGCAACATTTTCAGCCCACAATGCATCGCTGACTACATGCGGCTACATCCGTCTGTAGACATTTACCCTCATCCGAACACGGCTTATCATGGAACATTTTCATCCCACAATGCATCGCTGACTGCAAACGCATGTAGCCGCATGTAAACGTTTACACCAGTCCGAACGAGCCTATATCCACAACTTGTTTTCCCAGCGACACAGTTAAAACGTCATGGTATTTCTGTGGTAACTTCATATTAATTAATTTTTTACTTTTATTTGTAGTTAACATCGCTTTTTACCGTTTAGAAGGAATTTCTTGGCAGGAATGTACATTTCTTTATTGATATTCTTCCAAATAAATAGTAAAATAAAGCATTAGAATATTCTTTTATTTTGAAAAAAATCCCGAGTGACGGCCATATTGAAAATGCCGCTAGTGTCGCTGGCTTCACACAGCTCTGGTTGGTTGCTCGTAGCGACAGCTGGGCGTCATAAACAACCTTAATATTTCTGGGATTATCTTGATAAGTTATTTTACATTACTTTACTGTATCTTTTAAAACATCACATCACTAGTCATTCATTTTTACGTGGGAGGATCAGTTCATGGAAGTTCCGAGAGTCTTGGTATGTCTCTTGGATTATCTGTCGACTTCATTACAAAGTGTTAGGTGTTAGGCTAATCTTAGCCATCGTAAACTAGCTGTATCTTAACGGATACATTAATCTTACGTAGATTGCTTGGTCTTTTCTTGTATTAACGGAACTAAACCCTGTTCTGCTCGGCTGGGTAACGTTCAATGAGTTGACACCGAACAGAACCGAGCAGAGTTTTTTTTTTTTTTTTCAGATTAGTGCTTTAGTTGCAATTGAACTGTTGAAGTGAACTACTGTGTAGCACGCCATTTGTTTTTCGGTTTACAGGCGATATATCTGATGCCTATCAAAGTTAATCCGTCGTTAGATTAATGTTTTCATGTGGCAGATGCTAAGGAGTTTATCTAAAAGCTTTCTGCTGTCTAGTTAGTGTAGGTACCATCAGCCTCTCAACACATTCCTTCCGTTTCCCTAAATGGCGTTAACAGATTTACAGTACACTTGAAGTTCGCTTCTCTTTGAAATTGTTAAAACGAATGTGATTTCTCCTTTACTGTGCAGTGAAGGTCCAGTTTGGCTTATGGCAGAGCTGCACATTATTGGTCATATCATTGGTGCTAGCGGATTTCCTCAAAGCAGTCTCTTTTGCAAGTGGGGTATCCACACAGGTAAGGTTACCTGCAATATCACATGCATTAAGGTAGCGTACACTCTGGTAGTATAACGTATCACCCCTCTTCCCCCCCCCCCCAGGTGGAGCATGGAGACTTTTGTCTGGTCTGAGGGAGGGTCAGACCCAAGTAGATTTCCCCCAGATAGGAGAAATGGCCTATTGGAGTCACCCAATTGACGTTCACTATACCACCAAAGGTCTTCAGGGTAAGCATTTATTTCATTTTCCCTGCCAATTGTTTTTTTGTTGCATATCAGTGGTTAAGAGGTCAGTGAAAATCAATGTAGAGAGGTCTAATATTTCCACGCTAAAAGCATCAACTACAAAGGGCTTTTAATCAGCTGTAGAGATGCAAACCAGATTGGGCCCCTGAGGAACACTGTAGCCTACGTAGATAAGATTTCACCCATTATTTTATGTTATATCAGAACATATGAATGAGACAGTAACAAGCAGAATAATGTATAAACACATCGTTAATCAGAATGAACAAGTTTTCTTAGCTAACGGTAATGATAAATCAAGCCAGCCGTTTACTTTATTCAAATCTGTATGTTAAATTGAACTGGGCTGCATACCGAATATTTAAGTGGCAAGTATGTAGCCAGCCATTTTTCATAAATTCAATTTTTTTTTACCTTATTACACTTTTTTTGACACAGGGAAACATTCCCCTTTCTTTTCCTTTGTCTCTAAGCTAAATGTATAGGCTCCTTGTACCTTTTCTAGGTTGGCCCAAGCTCCATGTCCAGGTGTGGCACCAGGACTCGTTTGGCCGATGCGAGCTCTATGGTTACGGGTACTGCCACATCCCCTCCAGCCCTGGCCAGCACCGCCTGCAGTGTGCCACCTGGCGGCCCTTGGGGTCCTGGCAGGAGCAGCTGGCCCAGATGTTTGTGGGGGGTGGACCGCAGCTTCGGTCACCGGACCTGATTTACAGCGGTGCAGATCGCTACCGCCTCCACACAGTAGCCATGGGTATCGTTGAGGTGGAACTGGGCGTCATCTTGCGGCATTTCGACAGATACGGTGTGGAAAGCTGAAACAGTTGGGGGAAAAAAAGGAAGCCATGCCGGGAAGACATTCCATTACCACAAAGACATTATGTTGGTTGCAAAGATCATTTATGATACTTAAACGACTTTAGCCATGATGTGGTATCATGATCGTTCTTAGAGGTCGAAATATTACAGTATCTGCCACCACAAACATACACTCAGTGCAAAGACTTGTGGTACGTCAGATATGCTTGGGTATGTTCCCACAGTAACATCCATGGGCCTACAGAGATATTTTGTAAGCCATTTATGCCTTTTTGTAACGACAGATCATGTTTTTACATAAACTTTTATGACTTGAAAGCTTTTAAAAATCTATCATCTTTTAAAAGTAAACCAATTTCTACAACAGTCTTTTATTGTATTGAATTGTGATAACACCGTTTTAACAAATGATTAATGTTTATGTAATAAACATGTTAAGAGTCCAGTCTGTGAGTTCATATTATCCATTTAAAACCTTCAGACATACAACACATTCCAAAGTCCATTTGGATTGGCGTGAAATCTAAAATGTCTTAATTTCCAGGTAATATGATATGATGCATACAGGATAAGAGCTTCCACCAAAGATTTTTTTAAATTGCAGTGACATTTTGAACTTCCCAACTCTTCCTCAAAGCCTTCAGTGGGAGCTGTTTGGCGTGCGAATCAACTTTTTTCTGTCATTAATCCATTCCTCTGCATTTAATCAATTCAGCTGTCAGTATTATATGGCCAGAACTGGCCAGTATCCACGGTTTCTAATAGTTCTTGGTTAGACACCATCATAGATAACTGCTCTTGGTACACAATGCACAATACTCCCATAATTCAATGCTGAAGACTACTAAATGCTGATGCTGATTTGGCAAAGAAACTACAAGTGGTTTCTAAACTGAGTGGTGTCATCTTGGCATCTTGAGATGTATGGTAATTTGGGTAGGGTATGTTTTCTTCCTTGTTTGTGTTAGTTTAGGTCAGGCTTTTAACCAATGGTTGAGGACCTAAGGGGAAAAGGGTGGAGAAAGGGAGAGAGAGAGAGAGAGAAAGCCAACTTCTTTCTAAGGAGGAGGGGGCCTGTCAGGTTGAATTTATTGTGGAGGATTTCTGGTTTCTTGGGAGAACTCACAAGCAAGTGTGCAATTAGGAGACTGTTTGGATGCTGGATATGTAATTTGCCAAGAAGTCTCCTGGGATTATTTCTTGCGAGATAAGTGTTTTTGACTGAAAGTGTTCATGGAGTGAATGTTGTGCTGTACATTAGGCAAAATGTATTCTCTTGGTGTTAGATTACGGTAATGAAAACTATGTAAGATTATGTAAATATTTTTTGTAAAGTGTGATTTTGTGGAGTGAGGCACCGTGTGTATAACCTACAAAGGAAGTATCCTGACAGGGAGGCAGGAAGTTTTGGCTAGTCTGTTCCTTTTCCTCCGTCTCAGTCTAAATAATTAAATCCCAGAATAGATTATGAGATGGTAACTTATTTTTGCCAGTTGAAAGAGAACGTGCCTTTTTTTAAAACGTGCGCCCAACAAATGGGTTTCACCTTTTACACCGAAATGCTGATTATTCAATGTCACAATTAAGGGCCTTTGAGAAATGGAATGGGCATATGGATTTGAATCTGTCGCAGCAGCAAGCTAAACTGATGCTTTAAACCAGAGGAGTCCGGATCATCTTGTATTGATTTACGTCAGTGCCAGAAAACTGCGCTTGTGTACTGGACCGAAGGGAGAAATGAGGATTTTGAGTGTCGTCCTGGCCGGGCTCTGTGCGCTGGCCTGCATCTCTCACTGCGCAGGCTTATCCACCTGCTCACCTCTGGACGTGGGACTGCTGAGAAAAAAGCGGATCGAAGCAATCCGGGGCCAAATCCTTAGCAAGCTGCGACTGCCGAAGGAGCCCGAGCTGGATCAGGAGGACGAGGGGGAGGATGTCCCGTCCGCTCTGCTGTCCGTTTACAACAGCACCATTCAGCTGGGCGATGAGCACACACGACGCACAGGAGTACCGCAGGCTGCGGATGAGGACGAAGGGGCGTACTACGCCAAAGAGGTGCACAAGTTCATCATGAAACAGAGTAAGTTGGTCCCCTGATGAGGCTTTTGCCGACATTTGCTCATCGCACAGAAATGCACAATTTGTAACAGCTAATTGTGGGAAAAAAAGATCTGGACATAGCATCGTTGGTCTATATAACTTTGTAACACTAATACTCTATGCTCTACTCTAAATACTCTATGCAACTGTGGCTGCTTGTTTGCATGTGTCTGTGTGTATTAGTACGTGTGTGTGTAGGTCAGCAAACGAGTGTGTTTTCATGCTGATTATCTGGGAAGGAAGGAAGCTGGTACTCAGCATGTGGCACGGGTGACTAATTTCCTGTCAACAATGCCTCTCAATGCAATAAAACAAATATCCTCCATCCTGTCAAAAAATCTATAACCTGGATGTCACAGCATCATGTATATTTCATTCATCTGGAGCAGTTAATTTGTACAGTATGTACAACATACACAAATAATTATGCTGACATTACATTATATTACACTTAGCAGACACTTTTATCCAAAGCGACTTACAATAGAGGGAACAAATGGCATGATATAAATGTAGTAAGTAAAATAGTCCTGATATGTTACCTGAGGTTAAGGAAACATGTTAAATTTGCAATACTGATTTTATTGACAACAGTATTACAGCCAGAGTATTCGCATTTAAAAAACTTCATTTACAGAACACACATTTTGCTTTTCAGTATTTGATTTAAGTGTAAGCTTTGGGCACAATCCTACATATAGCATCTTTAAAAGACAAATTTAAAATGTTCAAATCCCCCTTATTGAGCCCTTTTGGTTCCAAGACAACTGAAATGAGTGAAGATAAATAGAAAGCACAGAGGAGCAGAATTACACCAGTGGCGAAGGTCTAGAGGCCTTTTCTTTTTCAGACAAAACTGAATGACTCCTCTGTGGAGACGTTTTTAAGATCTGAAACATTGGGAGATCTGGAGACTGACGTGTAGATATGGAAGAAGTTTAAGTTGCCTTAGAATATTTTTTACTTAGAAACAGGGTGTGGTTTAAAGATGCAGATGCTCTATAATTTCAGCTGCTGGCTGTGGTTGAGTGTATATGGGTGTTTCTTTCTTGCTGCCCTAGCTGAATTAACAATTTCTCTAGGAAAACTACCAGCAGTGCAGTCCCAGTATGTCTCTTTCTTTTCTCCAGACGTCTCCTCTCACCACCCCTGTCGGTGATGGTCCTCTTTTTCAGGACGTCCCTGTCTTTCATAACCCATCTATTTCTCCTGGCCGCCAAGTCTTTTTCCCTGCTCTACCGCAGAGGGACGCATAATTGCTAGAGGAAGCCCTAATGTGAAACGGGCCCGGAGGAAGTCTGTGGTGTGGAGAAGTGGAGTGATCTGGATCTGGTTCACAGCGGTCTCATCAATGTGTAATTACTGTACGATACAGGGTCAATTTTGGCCCCAGCGACAGACGTGGAGAACCTCATGGATGGAGCTAAAATAGGAAACCTCAGTCTTTGGGACCGCTTTGCAGTGGCATTTCTCTAAAACAAGCCAATGCCCAAATCAATAGAGCCATGAGAAAGCAGTTCTCCTTCAAGCCTCATTGCCTTGTGTTAGTTTGATTGTCAAGTTCATTGTAAAGGATGGTACACCTTATGTATATGGACACAACTACAGTCAGAAGTCCTGATGACAAAACTCTGCAAAATGTGTTTGAGTGAAATGCCTTTTTATGTATTTACTTGTTGTTTCTTTATAGAGGTTTCTTTTGTTTGTTTTTTTCTCATCAACAGGTCACAACGGCACAAAATATCAAATGCTGTTTAATCTAACAGAGATGAGGTCCAGTCTGGGATCAGACGTGCTCTTTCGGGCAGAACTGCGATTCCTGATCAAGAACCCGGCCATGCCCAATGGCACTGAGCAGAGGTTGGAGCTGTACAGGGGGACGGGCCAGCGGGCTCGCTACCTGGGCTCCAGGTTCGTGTCCAGGGACTTGGCGGACAGCTGGGTCTCGTTTGACGTGACACAAACACTACGAGAGTGGCTTCAGGGAACAGGTAAGACACTGTCAACATCACTGTCACAATCACAATCACCATCGTCATCATCATCATCATCGTCATCGTCATCGTCATTGTACACTTGATTACAGCCAAGACATTTCTTAGTATAAAAGTTGTATGATTTAATTAAAAAAAAAGATTAGTAGTAGTAAAAGACAGTACTATTCTGATGGGGGATTTCCAAATGTATGTGAATTTATGTGTGTGTGTGTGTGTGTGTGTGTGTGTGACATTTCACTCTACTTGTACAGTGACAATGAAGACTTTTAATTCTGTGTGTGTGTAGGCCTGTATCATTTAGTAAGCATGTGTGTGTTCATGCTGATTATCCATAATGAAAGGAAACTGGTGCTCAGCATGTTACATAGTTCCTGTCAACAATGCCTCTTATCTCCTTAAACAGTATCCTCCACATATCTGTATGTACTCTATGAGCTGCCAATCATAGCCAGCTCCTACTGTATGTCTCATTACTCTAGAGTCTCATGTGGGCAAAAATAGATGTTCATACATTAATTAGTAGGTAATTATGTCAGCCTAATTGAAAGGAGAGATTAAATTATTCAGCTCAAAACCAACTGACCAGAGATGGATTCCTTTATCCTTGATAGCTTACAAGTTTGGTTTAAAGTAAAAAGAAAACTCCAAGATACAGTTCAATTCTAAAGATAAAGTGTTAAATATTCCTGTCTTCCTATTCTACAGAGGTGGAACAAGGATTCCAGCTCAAGCCACACTGTGAATGTGGCAAGGAAAGGGAGGACTTTCTCTTCTCAATTTCTGGTACAGAGCACAAAAGACACAAAAAAACCTACTACAGATGGTGGAAATAAGGGCAGATGTTGAATGTTTATGTCAACGTGATGCTATTATGTGCACCTACACAGGCATGGCCAAACTGAGGGGTGACACTGGGGCCTTGTCTATGTATATGCAGAAGCCTCACATCTTGGTGATGTCACTTCCTGTGGAGAAACAGGATGACCCACACTCCCGTAGGAAGCGGCAAACTTCAACTGCTGAAACCTGTTCAGAGTAAGATGCCTTTTGACAAGTTAAATGGAAAACAATATTGTTGTTTTTATTTACATGGTGTAAATCATCTTTTTAACCCACAGAAAGTCAGAGAACTGCTGTGTAAGGAAACTGTACATAGATTTCCGGAAGGATCTTGGCTGGAAGTGGATCCACGAGCCTGCTGGTTACTATGCCAACTACTGCATAGGTTCCTGTTCTTACGTGTGGAACACAGAAAACAAATATGCTCAGGTGCAGATGGATGATAATATTCATTGTCTTACTGATCTAAATTGGCTTAAAGTGTGCAGGGTGTGTTTACACAGTGAATGTCTAAAGAACTCCTCTACAGGTATCCAAAGGAAATTATAGGGAAGAGGCTACATGAAATTGGTAATGTCTTGTAATGAATGATGACAAATGATGTTTTGATCTTTAGGTATTGTCACTCTACATGCACCATAACCCTGGAGCATCAGCCCAGCCCTGCTGTGTGCCTTACGTTATGGACCCCCTTCCCATTCTATACTATGTGGGAAGACAACACAAGGTGAACGTTACACTTGGGAGTCACTCTTGCTTAGGATAACTATAGTAGACACTCATATAGTTTAAATGTATATCACTTAATATCTCAACATAAAGCTACTTCTGTGATCAGGTTTTAAAATCGGCATATGTCTTACAGGTGGAGCAGCTATCAAATATGATTGTACGGACGTGCAAATGCAGCTAAGGAGATACCATCACTGTAGAAGACTATAGGAATACATTAAACTAAGATGTAGCGATGGTGTGTGTATTGTCTTTTTTATCTAACATGTTATGTCCACATACGGACATTGAAAAATACTGAAAGAATAAGGTCTCAGAAGGTGTTATATTGTCATGAGGTTATGGAACTTTATATTTTTAAGACAAAATTCACCTCTGACAGTCAACATCTGAAAGTAAGTAAGTGACTTCACAACTGAGGAAAGTGTGCAAGGTCTTTGAACATAATTTATCCTTATTGTTAAATTTAATTTAGTTTAAAATACTTTAATGTAATTTTAGGATGGTCATTTTTAGTCTGTAATGAATGTATAGTGTAATAAGCATACACTGATATTTGCTGTGAAATTGTAAATTTGTAGTGCACTGTAAAATTGAACCATAAAATCAGTAAGTGAAAAGCTACAGTCCTAATCCTTTAGCAAAAAAAGATTTTTTAAGTAGATAGTGACCTCTCCAGGTGAAAATATGTAGTGCATGATGTAACCATCATCTAGGTGAGAAGGTTATTTGTGCCCTCACTTTCATTGGCGCCACTGTCATGGCTCTTTAACTGCCCTGTCTGTTGGCTCCACCACATTCACAATGTTTACAATTTTATATGTGCAGAACATCATTACAATGGCCCTGTAGTTTTTGAAAGGATGTTTTGGCCACAATTACTTCACTACGCGTCTCATATCGAGATCACAATACATGTAGATTTCCATACCATCAGTCATACAGAGTGCGTATGGGGCTCTTATTTTAATACTTGAATCACTTGCATGACTGCATTGCGTGACTGTGATGTCAACATTGTACTCACTACTGTAGAAACAAACCAGTCAGTCAGAACTACAAAAAAGAAGCTTTATCAATTTTATGTGCATCTCACACTTTAACATACTTTCTTCACATGGATAATCCCTGTGTACACTTTTGGAATGAGTTCATGTATGTTTACAAAGACTTTGTACATTTGTAGTGAGCTTGAAGACTACTGGGGCTAGTGCAAGTCTTCAGTTTAAGCCAGTGCCAAATCAGTCAATTCTGCTCCAAACAAGTAATCAGTTCTGTGATTCCTGCAGGCTTAGCAATATTTCTAGTGTAAACAACTATATTTCCGAAAGAGTAAAAAAAAACAAATTCCAGTATTTCAAGTCTTTAGATTTTCTATTACACTCTTTAGGTATATGCCATGGCAACGAGGACGTGATGAAGCAGAAGGTCATAGGTCATCTCTGTGGGGGTCATTGGTCATTATATTTACTGCCTGGCCAGGGTTCCACCTTACCACTCCTGCACTTCTTTGTCCCAGACCAGCTGCCCGTGAGGCCCTGTTGCTCCGTCAGGCAGCAGAGCGAGGTAGACGGGTGTCTCAGCCCCCTCTTCTGGGCTCTTTGGAGCTTTGGGCCCCGCCATGTCTGTGCGCACCCAGCCTGGGCAACAGGCATTCAGCAGGATGCCATCGCCTGCCCTGGTCTGGCTCAGAATGCGGGCCTGGATCCGAGACAGTACCGTCACACCAAGCTGCACAGGACACACATGGTAAATGAGTGGTAAATTGACTGCATTTATATACACTGTGTGCATTACCAGTAGCTTGGGTAGCCAGTACCCATACTGCCGATGTGTATGTGTGTTAGTCTGGGTGCAGCTATACTGCCTGTGATGCTGCACAGAATTTCGCATTTAAGTCAGTCTGGCCAACCTGCCTATTCTCGGCTGTTCCTTTGCCCGAGAAATTGTGCAGCAATTAAAAATGAATGCTACAGATATGTAATCGAAATCAATGCTCTGGTTGGTTGTTGCTCTGTCTGGTACTATACAAAGGCATTTGACAGACGCCTGTTGATCCCGCCTTTGAAAACTTTTTGTCTACTCTTTGGGATCTTTGCCAGACCAAGCTCTGTCTACGAACTCAAATTGAAGGTTTATATGCTTCAATGGAAAAGGTTGTTACATCAGCCTGCAAACTTCCACTTCCACCATAAACAAAAACAGGTTGAGCACTTAATGGTGGTTTTTGTGTGTTTACAAAAACAGTCTGAAAGTATTAATCCCAAGTAGGACCTTGTATACCTTCCCAGTTTTCCTATGTTTGTACTGCATGACACACCCTTTGTGTAAGTAAATAGTATGCCAAGGTACAAAAGCCTGAAGTTCACATCAGTGGGAATAACTGTAGTGCTTGTACTAGACCTCATCTTGCTATACAGTCCTTTCAGTACATGTGGAAAATATTTATTACTGTTGAGGAAACAACAAAAAGCATGTACTTGCGAGAAGGTTTGTAGCTGAATAAAAATATATGAGATGAGAAAAACACTGTGTTTGAACCATTTTTGTAGAACCAAAAACTTTAACTTATGAGCAGTGAAATAAGCATATGAGGTCCACTTTTTAACCAAGTTGGATTGATAAAGTAAAGGTCAGTGATCAGAGATTTTTTTCAGATGTTTCTGCAGTCTTGCATAACCCCCTTACAAAGACAATGTTTTTTTCAACACTTTGTTACTAAAAAGTGTATGGAAGAGTGAGTTTGAAAGAACTCCACCCTCCGAATTCCACAAACACACAGAACAATAAAGAGATAAAAAGTGCAGCATCATGCTGACTGTCAGGTTGAGGACATGAAATGACTGCATACGTGTGTGCGTGCCAGCGTGCTCGCTCGCGCTTGTGTGTGTGTGTCTGTGTGTGTCTGTTTAGGTCTGGCCTTACCTTAGTTGTGCCATAGGCCGTGTTTGGCCATCCTTTGGCTTCATGATCACCCTTCTGCGCTGCCGCCACAAAATCTCTCATAAGTCCACCTAGCTCCTCTTCTGTAATATCTGGATTACGAAACCTGAAATATTAATGAGGTTACAAACAAGTGGCGACAACATAGTAGATTAGTGCACAGCCAATCTATTTTCCTGGTACAGTTCAAGACGTGTGGGAATGCAAAGAATAAATGGCTGCACACTAGGGGTTCTGCTCCTAATGTTTTCTTAAGTAAAATACTGAAATTTCTATATGCGGACTCCTTCACAACAATGTTGTTTACATTCCATTTTAACACCTTAGTTTCAGTTTAGGTAAATCTGTACATCAAAGTACAGTAACTGTATGTGCATTATATTCTCACTGCAACCCAAATAGCATTAACAATAACACATTCTACTTTCCCTACAGCAAACTGAAAAAGTATTTGGTTCTACAAATGGTAAATAACCAGTGAACTACATTTACATAGTGCTTTTCATATACTCAGCAGAGTACCCAAAGTGCTTTGCAGATAATGGCTCACATATTGAAATACACAGGTAAATTTTTTCTACTAGCATACTTTGCCTGTAGTTCTGGGCTGCACTTGTCCAGAGAGCGCTTGCTGACGAAGCTGGACACATTGACCACTCGCGCCTTGGGCTTCAGGATGGGAAGGAGAGCCTTGCACACCGACAGAGTGCCCCAGTAATTGGTCTGCATGGTCACCTCAGCCTGCTCCCCAAATGGTTCAGTTGCATTCACTTCGCGAGAAAGACAAATATGTTAAGTCCTTTGCACATTTGCATGAATCAATCACCAGAAGTTCTCAATACTCCAAGCTCTGGACAGACCTGCCTACAGCTGTGCCCAAAAGTTTAGGAAGTGACACAAAGTTTGTGTTACACACACTGTACTGTGCTACTTCAGTATTTGTAGAAGTAGCTCATTTTATTTCTAAACTGTTGGTCAGAGTGGTCAGATGTATATTATCATAACAAATATCACAAAAACGCAATTGTCACTGTCTTCTTTGCCATGGCCAAGTGGTCACACTTGGCCACAACAACACAATCACTGAAGGCCAAACCTATCATAAATACATGATCGAGGGGTTGTATATGCAAGATGTCAAAATACTAAACTTTGCAGAGTAAGACGTGCTGTTTGTTATGTGTTGTTAGACGTGCTGCATCATGTGCGTCTACAAGTAGGCGGTTGTCCTTGCGACGAAGTGTTACATAATATCGTGCATGTACTAACGATGCCTGCCGCCACAATCGGCACAATAGCCTACTACTTGCAGCCATGCGATATCGAAACCCACATGTAAATGAACCAAAGCCACAAACCTTTGAATGCCATTCCAGCGTTGTTGATCAAAACATCCAAACCGCCATAGTTACTCTCCAAGAATTTTCGGAGCTCTTCTGCACTGCTTTGGTCGCAGAGATCAAGGCGGTGGTACAACACGTTATTGTGCCCCTCGGACTTCACTTGTTGCAAAGCCTCCTGTCCGAGTTTCTCGTTACGTGCAGTGAGAATAATGTCACCAGCATATCCAGCTTTGCATAACCCCTTTACAATTGCGAATCCGATGCCCTTGTTGGCACCGGTGACAACAGCAACTTTCTTCGACATTTTATCACGGGACTTCAAACAAGTATGCTACAATACTGCAAAAGCGTAATGGTGAAAAGTGGAAGCGCAAGTTCAAACACGAAACTCCGCCCACAAATCTCGATTAACACGTTTCACATAAAAAGTGCAGTGTCATACTGACTCTGGATAATGACATGACATGACTGTGCAAAGGTGATTAAGTGTCAAATAGGTCAATACTAAAGGAGAGGTGGAGGTTCGTGACAAGCTTGGCAAAGAGAGTAAATGGTAAACTTCCCAAAAGAGGGGCCCCATATAGCTCCATCCTCCTGCATCATACTCACAAGGCCCCTTCCATGGTAGACTACTGCGAGTGAAATCAGAGCCCCTGACCATTTTTAGTATGCCTCAACTGTTTTGCATGATTTAAACCATCTTGTAAAAAAGCATGGTGGCTTAGACATCTGTGCACCTCCTTGTGTCAAACCAGCTATGCATGAACAAAGATATGAACAAAAAAATCTAATTGTGCTTTCGCTAAAACCTAGTCAAAACCTTGGAGATGGTACTTTGACATGTAAGTCAGCCTCCTTAGTTGATTCAGCATATGCATATAGTCCAAACTGTATTTGTCCATTTCATATGTCAGTGATTAGTACTAGTATGTTCATGCATCTTTCACTATTGACACTGCTCTCAAGAGTTGCCCAGACGATATTGTATAGTACAGTATACTACTGTGTTGCTGTTTCATCTGCATTCATAAGCTCTTCGACAACATGCAGAGCTACAGACAAAATGAAAGCAGCAGACAAACAAACAATCCCATCTGTATCCGTATCAGGTTTTAATGTTGGGCATAAATAAGTATTTAAACTGGTCTAAGCCAATTAGTGATTAAGTGTACTTCAGAATGGCATCCAAAAGAACAGTGGCAGAGGGGCCAGAATGAACCATGGAGAGTGAGAGTGAAATCTCACAGTGGAAACGGTCTGGAGGTCAATAGCAAAGAGTGCAGATACACCACCACACCAGCAGAGGTCACCTTTAACATTTTCATGAAAGGAGATGGACCATTCTCTCAAAAAGCCCAGGGTTATAAGTCTGTGTGTGTGTGTGTGTGTGTGTGTGTGTGTGTGTGTGTGTGTGTGTGTGTGTGTGTTGTATATGATAACAATATGTCGAGTGGAGAATTCATATCAACCAGAAATCATACCTATTTTTTAGGAAAAAAAACATACCCAAAAGCCATTTATACAATCAATGTCTAAGTTTATTAAGACAAATAACAGTATTAAGAAGTTGATACAAAAACATAACTGTAAAATAACAACATGCTTTGAAATTGATTCAAATCTTCTCAATATATTAAAGAGTTATTTGCTCAACTTTTCATACATTATGAAACAGGCACATTTTAAAAACATTAAGAAAGGAAAACATAGCATCTGTTCATATAAAAAGTATAAAAATACATTGTTTAAATAGTGTATAGTTTAAAGTCCCTCAAAAATCCATGACCATTTGGTCACCATCAGCATGGAAAAAGTAGTCTTCAGTCAAACCTCGATACTGGTATGGTCTAACACCTTAAAAAGTAGCTGTTCCTTAGAATGCGAAATAGTCTTCCGCTCCTGAAGCTGTACTCAAATATGTGTGGGCCACTGAAGATGTAGGTGTAGCCTGGAGAGAAAGCAAAGGATGGAGATCGCAACAGTGATGAGGGGAAATCATCTGCAGTACCCACTCCCACCCCCGTGGTATGTGAATGTGAATAATGTGATGTACATTTGTGCTGTACACTTACCTTGGTGCTGGAAGGCTGCAGTGACTTTCCCTGTCATCCCAGGGAACCTATTTTCTACCAGTTTGGGGTAACCTCTATCCATTGTTCTTTTAATCTCATCATAACTGCAAGATCAAGGTTTAAGAGAAGTAAGATTGACACCAAGGCTTTGAACAATTCAAAAACAATATTTTTCCATTTAAAGTACTATAAATAATCTTTTTAGCAGAACACTTTAGTGGGATATGTGTATAGTTTCAGGAATACAAGCTGACTACACACTAACATCAAGGCTAAGGAGAAACTACCCTGCATGCACATTAGCATCACATATTTATATGAGATTAATTACACGTAATTACACATCCTATACGCTGAAGTGTAAATAATTGTAATCAATTCAATAATTGGATGAGTTTCTTTCTGGGTGAATAGACATGTTCACATACCTGTAGTAGTAGTTGTCAACAAAGAAAATGGTCTTGCCAGTCTCCTGGTCGTGGAAGGCAGCATTGACTTGTCTCACAGACCTGGGCAGACCCAGGCTTTTGAGGCTCATGGGGTAGCCACTCTCCACTTCGTATCCATAAAGAGAATAGACTTTTCTGCCTGGATGCAACAAAGCAAAAAAGACCACTGATGAGCTACTATGCGGGTTATGCACTTGTGTGAGAAGCAGCCTTCCTGGAAGGCTGGTACCTGTAGCTCAACTGGTAGACAACAGGTGTAGCAAGGTCCCAGGTTTCGACTCCCAGGTAACATAATCATTAATCAAAATGTATAGCTGTGCGGTATTGTAAGTTACTTTAGACCAGTCAAAATGTAATGAATTTAGAGTATCGTATTACCTTTGATGAGGATAACTCTGTCTGAAATTGGGTTCTCATACGCTGCGTCGATGGTGCTGGGGGCGTCAGGCCAGTAGCTCTTGATAAGGTGCTGCTCAGCTGAATAGCTGTATGGGGAACTACGCCAGAAAAAGCTGGAGGAGACAGAGAAGCCATGTTTGGCCAGACGTTATGTTTTTACACTTGTTTTCAGCTGAGACACACTGCTGGTTTACCCCTGTTTCTAAGGTGTATAGTCAGTCTGAGGTACTGTTGTTGCCCACATCACAATCTTAGCTGTTATGTATCTGTGCTAATTATTCAGTTCAGTGCTGTGCAATGCTGAATCTGATGGCCCAAGATGGATTTGAAAGATCAACCAGACTGCAGTCCAACATGCAAACACACTCCAACACACTCCAACAAGCAAAGTGTGCTTGCTCAAATGTAATTTCTAACCAGATCTGTTGTTTAATTATTCTTTAATAAACTGACAGATTTATAGATATAGTGTTATGAATTACTTTGCAGTTAGAAGTAGGGTTAGGGATAGACCATTATTAAACCACTGTACTGTAGATGCACAGTTCTGTATAGTTCTGATTCCAAAGCCACAGTTTGAGCCATAATAATGCTTCTTAGCTTTCTGGTGATTGGTTAGTGTGCCATACCTGTCCTTGAAGAAGAACATCTCACCACGGAGAGTTGTGACAGCATCCAGGACCAGCTTGGGGTCGCAGGCCTCAGGGGTGGTGGGAGGTTCTGGCTCAGGGTTCACCACATTTACCTCAGGATTGGAACCTGTAAGATTCAACACGGTTCTGTTAGTCTGTGGCCACAGTGCCTAGCTTGTGTATACCTGATGGGTGGTGACTGTGGATTTTAGTGATTTCAGTTAACAGCTCAAGCTGAGTCTGTGTGTATCATTCAGGCAGTTTTTAACGGATGAGTAATAATCTCCTCACATAGGGGTTTAATGAAAACCCACAGGCAATGCAGCCATCAAGCAGTAAAACAGGATTTATATTTCCTTTAAATTTAAATATGGCTTTTATTTAGCCATTGCACTTGTCACAGCACAGCTGGTGCACAAATCAAAAAATGTTGACCTTTGAAAAATGTTAATGAAAATAAACGTTCATCTAATCACCACGTTAATCTAAACACCATAATATTTGCACTGCCAACCAGGTTCCAGGCGCCCTGTTCAGCACTGGCCTCTTTAAGTCTGGGTTTTCTTGCCTCAGGCTTCCCCTATAAAAACTGTTAGAGAGCCTTTGAGTTAGCTGACAGACATGTTCTCACTTGTCCCTCCAGTGAGGCTCGTCGTTCTCCAGAAACTGGTGTATATTTTGCAACCACATCCTACAGCAGCGGCCCTCACTGTGGGCAGGCTCTTATAACTTACATTCCGCATTATTTGTTATGGTTTGTCAGTTTGTCACTTATCAGATTATAACTTCCCAGCATCTGAAGGCCCACAGCTGACTTACAGTGCTATTACTGTGTACTACTGTAGGCAGGAATGGCAGTAGCATTTAACTCTGGGTGCCTTAGATACAAGCCGTTTTTTGGGCCCTCCTTCCTTTCTACTGTATATTTCTCATGCATTTGACTTGCTAGGGCCCTTGCTGCCATTTAGGACCGGGGTAGAGTCAGTCCCTGTTTGCCCACACTTTAAAGTTCCTGACTACAGGGCATGGTAAACCGTTTTTAAGGTTTCATTTTTTAAAGATTTTCTTTACCATAGAGAGACTGGATCCCGTTGACGTCGTCCCGAGGCAGCACAAACGTGTCGGGGTCCCTGTAGCTGTAGACGGGATACATGAGGGCGCCAGGGTCCTGCGAGTGAGACAGACCCAGAGAATGGCCAAACTCATGGGCAGCCACCAGAAACAAATTATAGCCTAGAGTAGAGAGGTAAAGATAAACATGGCATCAGTCATGGTGGTAAAAAACAACAACAGTAACAACAACAACAACAGTGGTCCAAATGTGTGTTCCAAGTAGGTGGTTTAGTGACTAGCCTAGATGGGTAAACTTAGAGTAAGTGATAAACCTGCTCACAGAGGAGCACCGTGGCTTTACTTTTAAACCAAAACAAATCCCCATCAGCTGGAGCAAACGTTCCAGCTATTCTTCCTGGGATCCCACAGTACGGCTCTGTTAAAAAAAAAAAAAATGTTTACCACGATAGGATTTGAAAGTGAAGGTCTCATCGTCGTCAAAGTGAGCATCCCCTCCGATGCCCTGGGATGGAGCAAAGGCGTGAGCCAAGGTGCCGTCTGGTCCATCGAATGGGTAGTAGTCACCATGTTCTGGATAGGACAAGAACAAGTGATGTGTGAGGACACTTAGGACACTGGATGACCCAGCTAGTGTTGTGCGTACCAGTACATTAAAATGATTTTAAAAAAACTATTTCTACAGTGACTGCTACTACTAGCTATTTCTACTACCGCTACTACTGCTACTACCAGTAGTTACTACCAGACAGTAGTTTCATAGTGATTAATGAGTGTTCATGCGTATATAAATTGTGGTAATTCTTATAAATAAATTATAAAAAAATATGTATATGTTTTATTGTTAACTTTTTTATTGTTAGTAAGGCAACATTGTTCTTTGTGTAAAGTGCTGTGACAGTTTTCTGTACAAAAGTATTTCTCCTGATTGAGTCAATTTCATATTAGGCATGTCATGTGCCATGTTGTGGTGTAGTAGTCATTAAAATAACTAGGTGTTTGTCATCACACACCTCTCTGCACCTGTCTTTCGAGATATCATTAAGGGTGACTCAAGTGAGATAAAGGCAGTATTAATGTCAATAGGCTTTGTAATTAGCATGCTCACCTCTGCTGCCAAATGAGATCATGATGTCCGCCGTGCCAGTGTAGATGCGTGTGAACCTCAGCGGGGTGACGCGTGCCCAGACTTGCAGGGCTTTCTCGATGGCTGTATCCACCTCTGACGTGGTCATATCGGGCGTGTAGTTTTCAATCCTTTGGGAAGAGCATACATTTAATCCGGAGTCCCAGAGTCAATACAGATTTGCATTGCAGATGATGACACAATTTCATATGGAATTACCTTCATGATAAGCTTGTTTATTTGTTACCTTTAATGTATTCACATATGTCCTGACTTTTCAGCCAAAAAGTCTTAACATGGCAGTAGTTTGAACTGAAGTACCTGTATGTGAGCTTGTTTGTTCTCCATTTGAGGTCTTGGCCAAAGGTGCTGTACCGTGCTACATCAGGGACACCACACCTGGGTTTCTTCATGACCTCCAGCGTCTCAGAGTCCAGGACGCCCGTCACCTTCAGCTTGAAGAAGCTCTGCATCTCGCTCAGAACCCGGCTCCGCTGACTGCCCCCTCGTCTCCGTGAGGGGGTGTGGTCCTCCTTCAGGTTGTAGAACCGCTTCAGGTAATTCTGAGGGACAAGCAGTTACAAGTGAGTCTGTGTTGTGACTGATCACTTGAATTTATTTATGCACTTCTAAAGGATAAACAATTATAAGGCCACATTGCAAGTAGTCTAAAAACTGATTAATCACATAGCCATGTATTTAAGAGCTGAACAAAACACTTTTGATTAGGTAAAGTAACTAAAGCTAAAGTAATTCTGTCACACACACACAAAACGTAAAAGATACAGCATTTTTGCACATTCGGCACATAATTAGGAAAATTAGTAGACAATTAGCAAGGGGAATTATAGAAAAATAATGTTTTACTATATAAATGTGATAATATAATAACCATTGTAAAATATAAGTAAAATCAGTATGAATATGAATAAATTTGATGGTAATAGAAGAACCCTTTTTAGATATTACAACTACACAAAACAAACTAGACCAGTACTGGTTAAAAACACTGTAACCTGTTTCTAGTTGAAAACATTTTCCTGTATGTACAGTAAAGGGACCCACCTCAGCCACATCGTCATTGCTCTTCTCAGTGGCGTATGGGACTGAGTAAGCCACTGCTGCCAGTGCCAGTAGAGTCCAGATACTGTGTGTTTTCATGTCTCTGTGTCCTCAGGTTGTTGTGTGTATAGGCCAGTCTTTGCTCTGTCTTCAGGTCTCTGTGTCCTCAGGTTGTTGTGTGTATAGGCCAGTCGTTGCTCTGTCTTCAGGTTGTTGTGTTTATGCCCTCCTCCTGGCCACCTGCCTGCTTAAGTACTCCCAGGGAGACACGGGGAGGTGAATCACCAGGGGTCATGACACGGAGATTTCCATGAGTACATGCGATAATTAATTGAGTCAATGACAGGTGGTGTGACATATGCAAGTATACCTGTACCAGATACTCCTGCTGATGTAAACCAGGGAATTTCCACTGACAGGAAAAGAGAGGGTCTTTCATGCTTTTGACTGACTTGTCATGACTCTCTTGGTAAATAATTGAAAACCCACACCCTTGTCAAGCACCTTTGGTATTGGGATGACAACATAAACAAGGAAAGGAGGAAGCTGTAAAGATAGTATTTTTGTATGGCCTGTTTTTTTTTGCCTTTTGCCTATGCGTTAGACAGAAAGCACTGTTGTTATCCCAGTAATGTTAAGTAAAAAAAAAAAAAAACATCTCGTTAGACTACATATTAAATTGACTACTTGCAACCAAACAGTACTACATGTATCACACTCTATGCAGGGGTGCCGCTAAGGTGGGGGGTAGATCGGGACAATTTAGGGGGCCCAGAGCTTCACAGGGGCCCACAGAGGACTATGATATGGGTGGGGCCCAAAATTATTTGATTTCAGGGGGCCCACAATTTCTAGCGGCACCCCTGACTTTATGTATGTGCCATGTACAGTATGTATAGCGACTTTATGTATGTGCCATGTTTCTTTGGTGTATCTGCATGCACATTTAAGCTTCTTTTGATTACCCCCACCGAGGAGGTTATGTTTTTGCAGGCATTTATCTGTTTGTTAGCAAAATAACTCAAAAAGAATGAACATATCATTATGCAATTTTTACAGTGTGTTGGTATTCTGACTGCCTCAAGGTGATTCTTTTTGGGTGAAAATCAGTTCATTGGTTGCCTCGCTAAAAACTTGGAAAATTAACATGGAAAATTACAAACCCAACATATATGGGGGAATTGAACTTCTTTGTTAGTCATTTGTAATATTGTCACTTTTTTCAATCTATGACACAGAGCGTTGCTTTCAAAAGATCTTAAAAACATGGGGCTTAGGCCTACAGTTACATAACACCAATTTGTCTGCAAGACGTTTCAATTCAGTCCTCATTGCATAGATGTATTAACCTGTCGCTTAGGCCTACATAAGTTACGTAACACCAATTTGTCTGCAAGACATTTCAATTCAGTCCCCATTGCATACATGTATCAATCCAGGAAACAATCCTTCAGCACCAACGGTTCCCTGATTTCAGAAAAGCATGTAAACCCTTTGGGTTTTATCCTATGTGTGTTCTGGGCGTCACTTGAACATTTGCGGAATGCTAGTAGCCTGAGGCCAACGCTTTACATGTTTACCCTGTTACGTGTTTTGAATCCACATCACCAAAGCCAGTCCTCCCACCGAACCCCAACTGCACTTTATGCACTTTATGACAACGCCCCCCGCCCCGATCACCCATTCTACCTGTGTCCTTCATCAGGTAGCCATCCCCAACTATCTCATGCACAGTTTTGGACTAACAATCACCAATTTCACTGCATGTCCTCCAATACAACTGGGTGTATGTCTAGATATGACAATAAACTATCCTTGTATCCTTTTATCTAAAGCTGGCAAGCTACATCATTAGCACTATCATGCAAACATCACTAACAGACCCTGGTGCTATCAGGGGATGGCTGTTAGATGGAGGAGCATCTTCTACAGACGTCTACACTTCTCGATGTAAATAGAATAAGAGCTCAAGCACAAAGCAACTCTCAGATAGATCTCAGGAGGATCCAAACGAACAATCACTGCGGCTGCATTATCTGCTATTTGTTGGCAAGAGCCTGCAGCTGGAATCTACAGGTTAGATTTTCTTGTGGAAATTGTCGTTGTTCCAATTTTTAAATGCTTTCTGACATTTGCAGAATGTTTCTTTCCTTCTGAACCACAGAACTAGCCCATAGGCCTACCCAGTGCATGTCTGCACAGATAGTGGGGAAAAGTGCTGCATTTGTCTGTCTATGACATATCTAATCTAACAGAACTTTCAGATTTTTTCTTAACATTTTCTCATTTCTATTTTACATTGTACCGTGACACCAAGACGAATTCCTTTGTTTGTATACACTTGACAATAAACACGCTTCAGATTCTGTTTATATATACTATCAAAATGGAATCTGAGGACTACACCAAAGATACTTTATGACACACACATTTCACAGATGAAGGTCAAATGTTATTGCTTTAATTACAGTGCTCTGATGCCCACTTTGTTTCTCGAACAGCAGGTTGAAGAGAACTGTGAGGACATGTGCACGATAATTCACATCACACCTTAGTAGTTCTTAACTGCGGCTCTGAAAGATTGTTTGCAATAACAAACTGTAGTGTTGTAATTTCAAAAAGCTGGCATCGCCTCACCCACCCCCAGTCTAGAAACTAACAATCAAACAACGAAACTAGGAAACAGGCGGGCACACACACACACACACACACACACACACACACACACACACACACACACACAGGCACCCAGACCACTCCCACCCCCTTACACACACACAATGGGAGATGGGTTCTATGACTTAAATTTTCCACAAAACCAGAACCCATACTAATTCACTGCTTGCTTGAGGGCACACAACAGGAGGAAGCAAACAAAAGAAAAGTCACGGAATCCCCCATCCCATCTGTACCTGTCTCCACCTACCTAGCCCCCCACCTCATGTCTTCTCCTCTGGGAATGCAGTGGCCAAGGAATCTGCTCCGATTCTACTGTTCTGCCTTTCATAATGTTAACACATTATTGAAATCATTCATCCCCTTACTGCCCTGTGCATCCAAAGTTATTGAAGATGCGCAAAAAGTCTCTGTGGGCCCCATTTCTTTCTACATTTCTCCTACTGCCGCTGCACACCTTTTAACCCCACGTTGACACCCCTGCTTGTTAAAATCAACAGCTATGTAACAGCGAGACTTTAAAAACAAGTGCCACAGGGTAACTTAAGAGCACTTTATGCAGGTGGCATTCAGGGATCAGAGGCTTTGGATCCAGGGAGTGTTTTCATTACAACACAGGCAATTTAACCCTCAGGCCATGACTCCATAAGGCCATGTTAATCATCATAAAGTATTAAAGGCCGACACTAACAGCATTATGTCTTGATCAATGGCACAATCAGACCACACCCAGCGGTGTCTTTTGTCCCGATGTTGTAATATAAGGCTACCCATGCTTTATTACCTGTGTGTCACAATATTGATTGTGAAATTAATTACAAACATGCTTCCGAACATAAAGATGTCAGGAAATATAACACTTTTCTCTGTAGAAGTGTTCTTTCTTCAGAAAAAACTGCAGTCTTTATTAGTAATTGCACTTAAAGTTTGGCATTTAATTTCATTGTACATGCACAATGACGATTAAGTTATTCTATTCTATTCTATTTTGTTCTATTCTATTCTTTCAGAGGCCCATTTTTGTTTGTCTAGTTTTGTTTTAAATAATCTTTGCGTATACCATTAATGCACATTCTGCTTTAACTAGACTTTACTTAGTTTTAGATGTATTGGTATGTGGTCACAAGGTCTACTGCAAAGTAAGGGACTTACATGAGAAACATGTAAAGTGTAATTCCTGAATCTTTCAATATTCAAACTCATCTTACACAGTAAAGTACAGCTAATATGACAGCTCATTTTTGCTGCCCACATTCCATTCTCTCCTCACCATTTACTTCTCATAAAAACATGACGTTATTTATCTGTTTGACCCACAGATGGCACTGTAATTCCAGGTGTGTCTCTCTGCCTGCATGAAATAAAGCATTATTGCACCCAGCTTCAGGCTACCAGGCCACTCGAAGATCTTAAAGGGGTGACAACTTTTAAACAGCAATACAGTTTTGAACAACAGACTCTGATATGGCTTCTGGCTATATGACTAAGGCATGTCTGCTTGATAGACAATACAAAACACTGTCATGATTACTTTATTTGTTTTTTAGTATTATTGAATGAATGAACAAATGACTCAGGTTGGGTGTGAGTGTAAAAGGTGTGTCAATGAGGGACTTTTGGAATAGATACACTTGACAAACTGGAAACTAAATATTTCCAAGACAGTAAGTTACTGGATAGATAGATAGAGATAGATATACTTTATTGAACCCAAGCTGGGAAATTGTTGTGTAGCAGCAGCATGTAGGGACAAACAGAGATTATAACAACACAATGAAGAAAAAGAGCACAACGTAGACATATTAGGAAATGTACAATATTAAAAGCAATAAAAATGTATAAAACAGTATAGAAAGTATAAAAATATAAAGCCAGTATTGGCCGTAGTGCAATACAGAAAAAAAAGAAAATAGACGCAAGGTGCAGTAACCAGCTAAGGTGCAGTAATGGGTAAGGCACAGTACAGCAACACAGAAGGAGATAGATGTGTCTGGAGTAGGTTTCCCAGAGCAGGGTGCTAATAGGTTGGAATAGCCAAGTGTAGTAAATTGTTTTGATGGCCAGGCATCTTACAAAAAAATCTTACAAAACCAATATTATATAGAAAATACATAAAACATGTCTACACAAGAACATTAACTTGTTATATCTAGGCTATATAACAAAAACAAGTACAGAATCAATGCAAAGAAAACAAATGTGATGTCATATTGAGAATGTGTTTGAAGAGCTTTTTCAGCAAAGTTTAACTCTGAAATTAATTCAATACTGGATATACAAGTTGCACCTTTGAATATATGATGTACAGTTTACAGACAAGTTTGATCTGGCTGGACTTTCAAAATTGACAGTCACACAGTCACTTAGTGTCAGTCAGTCAATCATCCAGACACTAGATGCTCTGCCAGGTCAAATTCTGGTAAGTATTTCCTATTCAAACAATACAAGATACCTACATATTGACTATATCTTATTTTTTGTCAACAACAAATTAAAATGATTGAATATTTTAGTGATCTGTTTACCATGGAGATTGGGTTTAGTGTGGTGTGGTTTGTCCAGTCATACTCCAGTCCATCTCCTCCTCGTTATCTAACTGAAGTCTATAAACCGTTCTATTGGCATCATTTACAGGATCCATTTCAGGTGTCTGAATAAAATATATACAAGAGGATCAAACACAGAGCTGAACTTCTGACTAATACTGGCTCACTGGAGCTGATCAAAGACATCCTGTTGTCTACAGCACACTGCTGTAGCCTCTCTGTGTCATTCTCTCAGGTGTCCATCCCAGCTTCAGAAACTAAAAGACCATGGTACATACTTGATCCTAGGGCTGGGCAATTAATCAATTGTGATCGGTGATTGTGATAAAATTGAGGCCAATTATGATGATCAGCCCCCCCAAAAAAGTTATACAATGGCAGTTGTGTGGGAGGGGTTTGGTTATGGCCAAGGTGATATAAAGCAAATAAAACCAGTATGTGAGATGTGCTAGTAGTCTCTCAGAGCAATATCAGAAAATATATCTGTGATCATTTTTTTTTACCATATCTCCCAGCCTTACTTGATCTAACCATTTTCTGAGCCAGCTTGCGCAGCAGCTTTAAAACCCAAATGCAGACCAGATTAAATCACAGGCAGGTTTTATTAGCAGACGATCAGGCTCAAGAAAAGGCAGGGAAGCCTAAAGACTTCACAAAGGTAACACACAGAAGATCCAGATTAAACAAACATGATAGTCCAAGAACTACAAGAAAAAAAATTCAACAGTCCCGATAACTCACAGAATTCAGAAAAAGTTCCACAAGGCAGAGGTGTGGACAAGTACTGGCCACAGACAGATCACAGAACTTCCTCTCAGATCTCAGGGTGACACTCAGACAAAGGACACTGGGCTAAACAGAGTATAAATAGCAGGCCAGGAGCACCAGGGCAGACAGGAGACAGGAGGAAATCAATAAAACAATCAGCAGATGATAAGGCAAGACAAGTGTGGCACAAATGAGGGGCCGGGGTCAGAAACCAAAACAAAAGCACACGGAGACAAAAAAAAAAAAAAAAAAAACACATGCTGTCAAAAACACACACTAAACATGTAATGCCACAGTCATCCAGCAGGGCAGCCAGAGTCTACAGGTCAGGGAACCAAAATACAAGCATCTCCATTTTGTATTCATGTTTTGTTGACATTGTGTAGTAATACAGGAAACACCTTGGTCATAGTTGATACCTTCTGCTGCGCAGGATTGGCTGAATGCTTTCACCTCCTTCTGGTTTAACAGAGGAAGGAGATTAACCTTTGCCTACAGTTGAGTTTCTGTCACACATTACCTAAACATGAAGGATTAGAGACACAAATATCTCAGATCAACTTTCTGCATTTACAAAAAATATGTCAGATATCAAGTCCTCAGTCTAACCTTTGTAGCTGGCTGCTTAGGCACTGAGTCCCTTCATTGCCCTTCAAGGACCTCCGTCAATGGCCAGGGCTCAGGCAAGTGTGTGGCGTCTTGCTTGCTTTCAGGGACACATTATCATCTACAGGACCCCACTTGCTCTATTTGCAATGTGAGGCAGCCAGGTCAGTCTGCACCAAGTCTCCAAATCACTTAAATATATCTTGGCATCTGAATTATTTTTAAGGGTGAAAAACAGACAGGACCACAACATACTAGTATGTTTTTGAAACATTTTTATCTTGACATAAACCTATAGTACATCATGTGAGAACACAATACACTTGTGCATCTGGGAAGAGTACATTTGGGAGAAGAGATTTGAGCCTTCTTGACTACAAACCTTATTTTAACATACTTTTGTTTGGGAGAACACTTAGCACTTTACTGTAGGTTTTATTGTTACTATTTTACTATTCTATTTTAATAATCCCTCGCTACTGAAATGGTAGTCCATTGGCAGTGCTGATCCAACACATGCAATGCCTTTGAAACACCTGGCAGATGTGTTGTTGCACAGGCAACTTGGAAGTTTTGCCACAGGCATTCTGCGTATATTCTCTGTCATAATTGTTTGCCTACAGTACATGCAATTCTAGTTTATACTGGTTTTCGCCAGCTCTAAGTTAGCAGTGTTTTTTAAAGATGGAAGGTGACTTTCTGTTTACAGCATATTGGCTAAAAATAAAAATAATATCAAAATAATTCTGTTTTTTAAATGTACATAGAATAATTAAACGTGTGAATACCAAATCAGTTAAAATTGCAAAAAAATATTTTATTATCAGACAGACGTGCAAACATGGCAGTATTTTTTGGCCATGACTGTCTGATCTGAGATGTGTTAATACTTTGTTTACCATACCCTTGTCACCACAGTAAAGTCATGGTTCAATAAGAGCTCTTGCCTCCATGTTGGGTGGTGGAACAGACAGCAGAGACCGGAGGGAAAACCTGGCTCTACTTAACCCTCCTCGTCACCTGTCTGCGTTGGAAAGGGAAAAATATGCTCTCTCACTTCGTAATGCAGTACAGTCGTTTTGCAACTAGGACCTAGGTTACCGTTTGTATAGGCCTATATGCTTGGGATCATATAAGCCATTTTTGTCATGCCAACGAGAACATTGAGTCCTTTTGAGCATATGTTCCAATATGTTTATTTAGCATAGGGATTAGGGGTCCAACACCCCCACATGCGCACACACACAGACACAGACACACACACACACACACACACACACACACACACACACACAAACATACACAAACATAGAGTCAACCTTTGTTCCCTGTGTTCACAACTAAATGGAAAAAAACAACATTTTATAGATTTTATATTTTTTATTTGTCAATCTCCATTTCCCCTTCATCTCCCAAGGTCATTCTTTGGAGAGATTCTGTCCAACCAGCAAAAGCATCCTTTTGAACTAAAAAAACAAATGTGAATATGAAAAGCTGTGCTGTGAAGTGATGATCCAGTGTAAATGAAGGGCTGTTTTAAAGTTTGTTTACCAGGTCCATCTCCTGCTGCAGCTGAGTCAGGAGCAGCATGTAATAACCGAGTGGTGTCATCTACAGGATCCATCTGAGATGTCTGGGATCAGAAATGCATGACATCACATAAACAGTTTTTACACAATTTTTATTAGCAGAACCTCTAAATGTAGTCATGATTGCTCTCTCTCTCTCTCTCTCTCTCTCTCTCTCTCTCTCTCTCTCTCTCTCTCTCTCTCTCTGTCTCAAACATACCCAGTCCATGTTGTCACTCAGATGCAGACCCTCAAGCATGTTTATGACATCATCAAGATCAGGTTGTTCCCTTGTGTCCTGCGTTAGTATGGAAGTATGGAGATTGGACACAGTATGTAACTGTTCAAAAGTAGTATCCTGAAAAGATAATGTGGATAAACCGAAGCCTTTGCTCTTAAACATACCCATTCTATCGCATGGCTTGAGTCTCCAGATACAAGGGATTGGCTGAATTCTTCAGAATTTTCCTGGCATCAGAAAGAGGGTATATTACCCTCCTCCCAATGTTGAGCTTTTCCATCATTTGATGTCAGTAATGATATTGACTTAATCTGACTTAATGTTTTTATTTCTTTTTTAGTTACACATGCTACACATGGCATACATAATAAAAAAAGGGAAAGGAAGAGAATGAGGACCTAGCCCACGTTTCTCAGTCTGGTTGGCTTGGAGATTTGTTCAAATGAAGATCTTACTGGCGCAGACCCTGGGCCAGAAAGGCTTATTTGAAACAGCCAAGACAACCGTTCAGGAGTTCTGCTGAAACTTGGTTTCCATAGGACGGCTTCTTTGACAGCAGCACTCATTCTGGATCTGACTGGCCTTGAAAGACGGCAGACGTGCTCCAGGGTGCAGTCTGGGTCGTTTACAAGGATGGGCTCAGATCTCTGACTGCTGCTGGTGTTCCAAAGAGCAGCGCCTAGGTTCATCCAAACTCAGACCCCTCCTGACTGACTGGAGCGAAAGGAAGGGAAGGGAAGGGGAAGGGGACGGGAGGGGAGGGAGCATGGGAGCATGAAGAAGTGAGTCAGAGAGAGCTATAAACAAAACTGGTCAATCATTGTAGACACAGCATCATCCGAGACGGATTCAGTGCAATAATTTTTCATAGAAACTTTTTAAAATTAATGTTAAGTGTGTAACTTAACTCTACGTTGTATTTACTTGTTCAGAAATTACCCCACATTCCAGAGTAAACACACATACACACACATAATACACATACACACACACACACACACACACACATTGATTAATTCAAAAATTCAACATTATTTTATAATATTATAAATGTAAATGTTTAAGCCAACATTGCTCAAGAGCAATAGTGAATTTGAGTCCACCATGAGTAATGCAGAAGCACACGTTTGTGCACACACAACCATAAACACACACATAGAAAAATAATAACCCAACAATAGACAAATAAAAACATATGGTACCGTAGTTACCTATTAATACTAATTACGATGAACCATAGTTGCTCAGGAGCAACACTTTACAGATATAGGTTACATGACCAAAAAATGAAAATTGACTCCATTGTCTGAAATTTAGCATGAAATGGAAGTAAACTTCAATTAATAATATTTTTCTCTCAAGTGTTAATGGTTTTAGCTTTAGAAGGGTTATTCCCCCTACCACAGCAATTGTGGATTACCATCAGAGTGCTTTGTCTTCTTTATGGCAGTCAAGTAGACAGCTGGGAGATGGCTGGGATCTGGTAAAGTCAGAGAGCAGTGGCATACACTGCATCATGTACATAAATGGTAGAGAAGCCAACAACAAACAGGGGCACCAGTAAAGATTTTGGACCCTATAAAAGAATACAAATTTGGGCTTTCCTTCCCATAAATAATAATAATAATACTGTCCTCCAAGCCCCCCCATAATAGTGCCATGGATAGTCTAGGTGGATTACGTACTGTAAAGTACAATCCTTACTAGCAGTTTGTTTTCAGACTTAAAACAATAATTCTATAATAATTCTTTGCGGGCAGCTGACATAAAGTCTGCCAAATAACAGGTTGTAATTGATTTAGAAAGATTCTTACTTACTTGCGTGTATTGTAGGTTGATATAGTCTAGTCTGAGAGGAATACTGTGGGGTGTGACACTGGCACTCTTTAGCTGTGTATTAAGACATACCAAACAGAATCGAAAGTGAATCTCATTGTGTCTCTTCCTTTCATTTCTTTAGAAACACAGAGACACACCCACACAAATAAACACATCCTGTAATCCGGTAATCTGATGCCTTTTTAAGGCACAGGACTCAACAGAGCATTTCAGTGTTTAACAATCTCGTTTTGAAAAATCCTTTTGTGCCACTGCCGCCCAGAGGTGAAAAGTGAAGACATGTTTAAGTGCCTAGTGGAAAATGAAATACAATATGCCAATAGGTTGGAATGGCCAAGTGTAGTAAAATGTTTTGATGGGCCCCGTGTTCTGGTGGACTTTGACCACTAGAGGAGCTCCTGAGTTGTGGTGTAAGACACTAGTGCTATGGCATTCTATGTGGATACTTCCCCCATCATCCTGCTTGTGCTGTTTTGCACGCTTTAACTTTGACTTTTCTCACTTTAACTTAAAATTGTCATCATTGGAAGTGGGCATGTGATTTTCATGGAAAAGATTCCACTGAATGTAAGAAAAAGGAACTTTGACTTTAAACCATAATGTTCTACAGATAGCAGCCAACATGTGATCTTGTAAAATTACTCCTATGCATGAAACTTACTTGTACTTGGCATGCTTCCAGAAGTTGTCTTGCTGATTGTACATGACAACTTTTATGCAGTTCCCACCTTCTCGGTCCAACACATTGGCAATTAAAAATCCCGTTTTTTAAATTTACCCATTTTACCAGCCAGTGCTATGCTACAAGCAGCTGTTTATGGGCTGGGTTGATATGCCTCAGAGACACGACATATAAAAATGAATTCATTGTCTCAGGTGAAATGGTTGGCGAGTTATTTAATAAAAACAAAGCTTGAATGCTTGAGCTCAACACCATTGTTTTCAGCCCTCCCTCTGTTTGCTGATTGTCCCATATACATCCAGAGACAGAGCGAAGTGAAACTTAGAGCATGCTCCCTGATGTAGTTGCTGGAGGTAAATGAAACTGAGCGGAAGCAGTAGGTGGTGTTAGCCTGGCTAGCCTTCTTGGTTAAAGATATTGGCAACTTAAAACCCCAATTTTTGCATTTGCCCATTTCAATTGGTGGCGCTATGTTACAAGTGAGTATGTATGGGCTGTGTCGATAGTCCTCCATAAAACCGACATATCACAAAAAAATGATTTTGTTGGGTGAAACGGTCATTGAGTAACTCTGAGTTACTCTGACCATCTCCCCCTCTTTCATGGACACTGACACAATGCCCAAGGGCCAAAAAAGCTTCTATTTGCTACTAGCCTACTAGGGATACATGGTCACAAAAATCAGTATGACTGCTAACGCTAGCTTCAGTAGCGGTGGACATAATTACTGGTTCTTCCTTATGTGTTTGTGATTTATGTGTCTATATGCACACCCATAACCCTTTACTGGTAGAGTTATAAACCTTGTCATATAATGTGTTTTTACAACCATACCATGCAAGCATACACACACACTCTCTCTCTCTCTCTTTCTCTCTCACCCACACACACACGCACACACACACACACACACACACACACACACACACACACACACGTCAACACCTTACAATTATCTGAGAAATTCTAAAACAATGAACAGTAGTTTCATTTTTATTACCGTAAATATGGTATAGCTATTATGCTGTGACATGTACAAGTATGTGGCTATTGAGGCTCTTTGTTTCTTAACTATTGTGTCATCTCCCATTGTCCTGGGATATTATATATAGCCATAGTGTTTTCCTGGGTTATTTAACTAATGTAGCCACAGTTGGTCAATCCAGATCTTGTGTGACTGTGGTGACAAATTGGGCAGTGCAGCCTAAGCGTAAATAAAATAAGATATTGCGCAGCTATTTCTATTACAGTCCCCTTATTTCTACATACTTAGTTGTCAAATATATAATGATGTATGCATGGTTACTTTACAGGAATACAGGTAAGAAATTCCTGATGAAGACATCCACTATTATTGAATTTGTCGAATTATTTAATTGTAAATATGAGCAGAGTTACATTGTATGGGGCGTTGTATGTGTCTTTAATGTGTATTTAAGCTCTCTGAAATACTACTGTGGCCTGTAAAAAAGAACACCTGATAATGTAATCGACACTGTAGGAAGACATACTAGAAACTGTACCAAAACCTGGCCACAGACGTCATTATAAGCTGAAAGAAAGGCGTTCCCCATATACACTCTGACCCATCCTGTTTCACCAGGTAAGGTCAGTGAACTTGTGACAGTTTCTGTAATCAATAAGTAATGAATCATTCAGCACACAGGCCTCTGGATAGGTCTTAATTGCACGGCTTACTGCCCTGTCATCAGGTTTTCTTCCACACCAGTGAGTCATGCGCTGCTGGCCTGTCTCTAAATCACCATGTTTGTAGGATTATTGTATGTGTGTGTGTGTTTGTGTGAGCGCGCGCATGTGTTTGTGTGTGTGTGTGTGCGCATGTGTTTGTGTGTGTGTGTGTGTGTGTGCGTGTCTGTGTGTTTGTTTGTTTGTGTGTGTGTGTGTGTGTGCGTGCATGTGTGTGTGTGTGAGGGCATTCATGTGTTTGTGTGTGTCTGTGTGCGTGTGTGTGTATACGTGTATGTTTTCCTCAATGACTCTGTCTTGTATTTCCAGAGAAAACATAAATCAGTTATCAGCTATGCTATCAGTGGTTGCCAGACAGCAGAAGAATGTATGCAAATGTTTGTGGATGAGCCCTATGTGTGTGTAAAGGATTGTTTTCTGGAGAAAGAATGATTAAGATCAAAGCTGTTTTTTTTCCTTTTTGCTGTTTGTGCATGTTGGAACTGCCAGCGGGCTTCTCCAGTATTTGAGAATGTAAGCACATGCATTGAGTACAATATTTTATCTTTTGTCTGGGTATTGTGTTCCTGGGGTTAGAGCCCTTATACTTTAAAGGAAATGAAAATGAAAGACTGTTGGGATCGTCCACTTTAAAAACATGTTGCTGGTAGACTAAATGTCTACAGGCAGTTTTTGTTCTCTAGTCTGTAGTCTGAAGTTAGTAATTATTGAACCTGTAACATAACCTATCCACTGAGGGTCTTTGGTGCTCAAGTCCCTGTGACAGACTGAGATAATGGGAAAAAAACAAAACATGATTTGTGTGTGTAGTTTGTATTGAGGAAGGACATTCAGCATTGATCCCAAACAACAGTAGGCTGGCCACACTAACTGAAGTACCTAAGGCGCTTTACAATTCATTGCATCACTTCTTACCCATTCACACACAAATACACACACTCATAGACATACAAACTCAGATGCAGACAGACAGACAGACAGACAGACAGACAGACAGACAGACAGACAGACACACACACACACACACACACACACACACACACACACACACACACACAGATGGTGAAGGCTGCCATGCAAGGTGGCAACAGCACGTTAGGATATGGTAGTATGGGTTTCAGTGTTACCTATTTCACCTAATCAGGGGCTGAAATCAACAATCCTCCCATTGCTGGTCACCTCCTTTACCTCCCAAAGCCACTGTCACCCCCATACCGGAAATGTGAGAAAGTATTAATCCTTCTGATCTGAGGCACCTCTCTGTTTGACTCAATAGACCACCGTTTGTATTACAGTAACCTGTTGATAATTATCCAATCAGTTGAGTTCACTGACATTTTAGCTGTGTTGTCAATGAATGGAAAGTACCAGACATCCCAAGTCTTCTGGAAGGTTTGGCAATCTCCCACATGTTGATGGAAGCTTCCTGATGCCCAGAAATGAAATAAAATATCCTCTAACATTTTATTTAAAGGTATCTACATATAAGTGACATGAGGATGTTATAAATGTGACATGGCATATATCATGAACATTAATGACACTTCATTAATGTTCATGACGCTTGCTGTTAAGTGTCATTCTGTTTTTGTAATGTTACAATGCAGACATTTAACACTTAATGACAGCAGCCATAAACATGAATGAAATGTCATAAATGTTTATGATATGTGTCATGTCATGTTAATAAAGGGCTCATGTCTCCGTTTTGTAGACACCTTTAAAAAAAGTGTTACCGAATATCCTACAATCTAGCGCAAGGAACGGACATCTGTGTGTGAGTATGTATCTGTGTAGTTTGTTATGATTGTGTGTGTGTGTGTGTGTGTGTGTGTGTACAGTATGTGGTCCTTAAAATTGTGTATGTAGGCACTGTGATGTATCTGTGTTGTCCATACTGTATTTCAACAGTTGCGTGTATCACCAATTGTTCCCAGTGAAACGTGTCACATCTCACTATGTACTGTATATATGGCTGAAACGAAAATAAAAACCTACTTGACTCGACTTGATCTAATATCTTCAACCATCAAAATAAAGGCCTTCATCTACTTGTATTACAAGCAACATTGAACTCCTGGATGCAGACCTGAATGCTTGCCATTTATTGTCAGAACTTTTCCACTTTTCCGGGCATCTTCCTGGAGCACCTTTCTGGGGGCATCACTTCCAGCTATGACTCATTAGACCTGGCTTCAGACAGTTAGCACATAAGGAAGTCTGTGGTAATGCCACTCACTAAGCCAAACATTTGCTTACCCTGTATTTAAAAGCTGCAGGCAGGCTGTCTGTGCAGAGAGTTCTGTGGAATGCTTTTAGCTACTAGAGTTTTGTGACTACCCTTTTTTGTGTTAGGGTAATGCAACAGGAGAACATGAGAAAGGTGACGCAGCGGACTCAAGAATGTTAATGACATAAAGCAATTTATTTAAGGGTAAATGTCACATGTGTCATTTATTTAACACATTATATATATATATATATATATATATATATATATATATATATATATATATATATATAAATATGAAATGTAATGCAGAATAAATCCATAAGTGCTATAATTGTTTAATCTTTACAAAACTATTTTTTTAAAACTAATTCTAATATACAACAATTTACATATTTACATTTGCATTTGTAGTTTATACATTAAATGTGCCAATTGGTTAATTTAGTCTAAGACGAAAACAGTGTTTTTTGCTAGGCCTGGAGAGGCTTGTCAACACCGAAGCCATTTGTTTGCTGCCGTCACGCTCATGACTTTGTTCAGCTGGGGGTCATACTCATACTGCTTATCTCCTTTGAAGAAGTATATAAAGCCTGTTAAAAATTAGATATATACATGTTAATAGCCTATATAGCACTGCTGTGCCATTAATGTCAAGCACCATCTATACTGGTTATACAGATACTATGGTGATTGATTCTGTGAGATATTATATATTATATGATTTTATTAATATTCTAAAACTTGCCCAGAAAGTTAGCTATGTACCTTGAGCTACATAGTCATGACTGCACTCGCAAGACATTATAATGCTATGTTGTAAGCCTTTACAACTTTAAGTGACAGTGCATTATAAAGCTTTTTTGACCTCTTGATAATTGCTGTGATGAAGTGTTTGCTATTGAGCTTTACAGAAGTTCTTTATGTTCATATTTATTTATTATCTTGAGGTGCTTTATATTATACAGGCCTAATAGCTTATAACAACATATAACTGACAAAAGCACTCAAATCCTACTCTATGTAAAGTAAGACGAACACATAATTACTCATAAAAATTCACAAGGATCCATTACTGACACTAAGTAAAGTTGTAGGCCTTGTTCCCTAGATAGCCTGCAAAAATTAATGAACGGATGAAAGTACCCACAATCAATAGCATTATAAGGCCTTATGAGTGCAGTCATGAGTATGTATAAATAGTTGTGAATAATTACAGTATGTCAGTCACTATAAAGCATTATGAATGCATTGCAACCCTTTATGAATGTGTTTATGTGTTCTATTTGTCTAATATATATGCAAAGCTCTACATATAGTGCACCTGACACAACATTGAGGATTTTGTAAAATTTAATTTTACTTTATTATTTTCAGATACAGTCATTGGACTCACCATTTAAGGACACCGCTGCATCTACAGATGTATCAATTCCTGGCCACTCATAGCCAATAGGTTTGGGGTATCCTTCCATCATTTCACTCCTTTCGTTATCATATCTATAGGAAAACAACAAAAAACAAGGATTTGTAAGAAAGTTGTAAAAACAATTGTCTAAAACATCACCTATTTGTATATGTAGAGTAGAGTTACATTACATTACAGTACATTACACTTAGCAGATGCTTTTATCCAAAGCGACTTACAAAATGAGGACATAATAAGCTAACAGAGGTATAGAGGAACACAGAGTAAACAGACTACCCTCATACACATAAGAAGATACGTATATGTGCCTTAAGTAAGTTTCCCAGAGCAGGGATACTATGGACACACATACCCCCTACACACATAGACTTATACAAGCACGGGCCATCTATATGGAAAAAGAGTTGGTTAGTAGTAGTTAGTTTTGTTAGGAAGGGAAGTAGTCACAAAAAAAAACTTTTATATCAGAGGACTCTACTATAGAAATTAGGTTAGTGCAGTTCACCCCCCCCCCCCCCCCCCACCTTATTAAGTGTGCTTGCAGAGCACACTTATTGTTATCCCACCGATTATTATTATTCTCCTGTCCTGGATTTTTCAGACGTTACTACTCCTCAGGCTTTCGAGATAGAGACACCGTTCCAACTCTAAAACGACCGGCCCGGTTTGGACATGACCGCCTACATTTCGGTATACCGTACCTCTTGTCATTCGTCCATTATTGTCGTTTTTCTGCAACTTTTTGGCCCATTGAAAATGAATGGCGGAATGTTGGTACGCATATTTGCAAGCACACTTTTTGCATTTTCTGCGGGAATGCAGTCTAGTTATATTCAAAATGTTATAATGTCATCTAAAAGAAGCTATATGAATTATCTCCATCACTGTAGGATGACCCGAGCTGGTATTCCTTTTGTAAGTCGCTTTGGATAAAAGTGTTTGCTAAGTGTAATGTGATGTAATATTGCGTGGTGATTGTGTGTGTGTTTCAGGGTTACCTCCAGCAGTCTCTGCCTGAGAAGAAGACAGTCTGCCGCTTATGGCGGAGGTGAAGGGCAGCATCTATGGCCTTCAGACTGGGTGGCAGGCCCAGATCCGAGATGCTCTTGGGGTAATTATCTTGCACGGTCATCCCTTTGACTCTCCAATACTGATTACCTATAAGAGTAAAAGAGTGCTGAGATTTCATTCACACTAATGCTACCTTGGATAACATATATGTCTGTTATCAATAGGTATTATTTTCTGCTATTATCTATATTTTTTTCACTCCCTTTTTAGATTGTACAAAGACCCAGGTATTGATATCTGATAATACCTTTGAAAAACACCATTGTGCCACTCTCCACATCTTCATATGCTGCATTGATATACGATGGGACATCTGGCCAAAGACTGTTTATAAACGTCACTCCAATTGAGTCAAAACTGGGATGTGATCTCCACATAAATCTGAAGTGAAAAAAAAAAAAACAGACACCGAAACATTTGCTGGGGTAAGGCGAGGCACACACTCTTCTTAATATTTGTGGTTTTTGTATAATAATAATAATAATAATAATACTAATATTAATAATAAATGCTATTTTTCTGCGTTGATGCCAGGTGTGTATACCTGTCCTTGAAGAAGATAGTTTCCTGCTGCAGTCCACTGACGGCGTCGAAGACCAGGCCAGGATCACAGCGCTCTGGGGTCCTTGGGGGAGGGCGCTTTAATTTCAGTGCATTAAAGTTTGGATTAACCCCTGCACACACACACACACACACACACAAAGCAGAATTTACATACTGCATACTGGGCTGCTTATGCAACTTTGAAATAACATTTTATGTGTGTTCTTCCATTTGTGTTAGATTAGGATTAATAAAATAAAACAACCTAGATATACCAAAGATTTTATACTTCTTTTAAAAATAATTTTAAAAAAGAATTAGGTAATTCTATCATGGTACATTTATACTGCCTGTATCATTCCTTGTGGGGTTATGTGATCCTGAAAAGTAAAGTGACAGGCGGCATGGATCGTAAGACATACCGTACAGTTTTTGGATGTCCTTCACGTCCTGATCGGAGAGCTGAAAGTCAGTGTGGGTGACAAAGTTGTAAGAAGGGTACATGACGGCGCCTGGGTCGGGCGAGTGGGGCAGGCCTAAAGTGTGACCAAACTCATGCACAGCCACAGCATACAGGTTGTAGCCTGCAGGAGCAAAACACACAGTGAAGCACGTTGGTACAAAAAGGTGTCCGTGTGTGTGTTTGGGGTTGGGGGAGGGGTGGGTGGGCGGTTTGGGTGGATGCGCGGATTAGGTCAATCCAAGGACCCTGCACTGAGGGGGAGAATTGACAGGTGTATGGGTGGGGGGCAATATTATGTTATTGACTGGAGCAGGCAGTATTATGTCACTCTTTCTATGGGCCTGAAATGTCTAGCAGCAGCTCTAGCAAAGAACATATTGCTCCTTACTGTTGTTTATGCAATCTCCAATTGATTAGTCAAAGGAGCTAAGTTGTAAGCAGCTGGACTTCTTTTTGGAGCTAGAAGATGTTTCGCCTTTCATGTAAAAGGCTTCTTCAGTTGTGGCCTGATGATGGGCAACCAGGAGCTATATCTCTGCACCACTGGAGGTGGAGCTGTAGACCATCATGCCAGTTCCTTACCACTTAGCTCCTTTGACTACCATGACCTGGATGAATGAGATTCTTCACAGACATACTCTTGTCTCTAGAATTGATTGTCCAGTCCTCCTCTGCGTCGAAGTGGACGTCTCCACCGATGCCAGTCCCCGGCTGGAAGGCATGTGCCAGGATGCCTCCACTGCCATCAAATGATGCGCCATCACCGTGATCTGCAGAGGCATGCACTACACTTAGCGTTTGTGTTAACGTGCTTTAACTTGACATGCTGAATATGGTGAGTGTGGTTAAACATTTCAAGTAGACAAGTGCTTTGTTCATTACTCATTCAGTCTGTCTGTCTGTCTGTCTGTCTGTCTGTCTGTCTGTCTGACTGTCTGACTGTCTTGTGGTTGCCTTACAAGTATCACATTCACACACAAACGTACACACCTGCTCACACATACACACTCATATATATAGTACTTTACACTCTCTCTCTTTCTCTCTCTGTCTCTCAAACACACACACACACACACACACACACACACACACACACACACACACACACACACACACACACACACACACACACACACTTGCTATGCCCAGCTATGCACCCCCAACCAGTGCTCACCTCTCTTGTTAAAGGACACAATGATGTCGGCCTCTCTGCGAGCTCTCCGGCGAAACCTGAGTGGCGTCACCTCTGCCCACATCTTCCAGGCCTCTCTGAATGCCTTCCTTACATGTTTGGGGCTCATTCTGGGGATGGTCCCCTCAATGCTGAACACACAGACACACACACACACACACACACACACACACACATACAAAGGAGAGAGAAAGTTAAAACTTAAGTTAAAACCTCATTAGGTTAGTTAAAACCGCTACATAGTGATCACTTTTTTCTTTGCATATCTATTTAGTGATAAAGGTGGCCTATTTTGGGGGTTAGTACTTCACTTCTGAATTAGAGAGCGGGAGAAAGACGGACAATTAGCAGAGTCAAGACAAAAATTAGCCTCTGTGACAGCCTGGACCCTTGACCCTTCACACCTGTAGGTCAGGTTGTGGTTGGTCCACCTCATGAGCGGTCCAAACTGCTCAGCATCAGAGAGGCCACAGCGGGGTCTCCTCATGGCGGCCAGCGTCTCGGCGTTCAGCTCGCCGCTGTCCAGCAGGCCAAAGGCACGTTGCATCTCCCGGACCTTGGCTTGGTAGGGGTCAGGACCGCAGCTGCGCTTCTCGCGACCATGGTGAGGCTCGTAGCCAAAGAACTTCTGTAGGTAGGCCTGAGAGAGGAAGTGTTTTTGTTATTGTGGTCCCTGTAACCCCTCTTTTCCTGGATTCCTGGAACTTTGCTTTCTTATTGCTTCAGGCATGCACACATACCCACACACACACACACCCACACACACACACACACACACACACACACACACACACACACACACACACACACACACACACACACACACACACACACACACACACACACACACACACACACATGCACATACACACACAAAGAAACATAGATAGACACAAGGACAGAAACACAAAGGATAGCAGACTTTTAGAAACCTCAAGATCCAGAACAGGATGACTTTGAGCGCTCAACATAAATTGCCATAAATTGTACTTCTGTACTGTAAACATTCCACAGATTCCCCACACCTAGGAAACAGATGACTGAGGCATAGATGTTCAGCCAACCTACTAATTATCCCAAGTCTTCGCAAAATGCAAAGTATCTATCCAACATGGATAAGCTGTGTCCTCAAAGTTTTCACACTTCTTGTTTCATTTTTCTTTCTTCTTCTTTCAAAGAAAACAAAAAATCCTACACCACAACAGTTAGTAATCAGTGTTTCTTTTTAATATTGCACTGTTATTCCCAGAGAATTAGGAAAATCACCATGAAGGATGACAAAATTAAGACTTACTGACTCTAACATTGAATGTTTTAATTGATGACATTTTATTTTTTTTGACTGCAAAAATATTTGTAATGGGCTCTGCATACATACTGTAGGGCGGACCTGACTTTATCTCAGTGTGCCTATAAACCAGCTTTGAAAACTATCAATCCAAGATTGCATTTGCTGCCAAGAGCTAAGAAACCTGACAGCTTAATGCAATCAATAAATCAAGATAGAAATCCTCCTACTGCATTGTTACTCGAGGGAAAAAATAACCAGATCTGCGCTTGCCAAAGTAAAAAGAGTTTGTAACCAAACAGCTGAAGGCAAGGAGTCATTTTTCTCAAAGTTTTTATCAGCAGTAGTATCATACATTAATTAAAATTGTGATGTGGGAAACTGTACAACCATTTGTTTTAATGTAACTATAAAATCAACTGTTTTTTATTATTGGCTCATTCTTTTCTTTTCATTAACACACCTAACACATACATCGCCTACTTCGAAAAAAGAATTGTCTGCAATATGCGAAATCACAAAGTGTTTTGTTTAATATATTTATCAAACAATGTGTCTCAAGTTTTGCATGTACTGTACATAGACCTATATAATGGTATATATATAATGGTAAGTACAAGTTAATCATAGTTATATAATAATTATAATTACACAGACCTATATACTGAAGTACAAGTTATCTAAAAAAAACAATGATGCAATAACTCTAAATTATGACCTTTTTTCCTATTTTATATCAGGAGCACAAGAATTTCTATGCCGTCAGTGGCTTTTGTATGCTATTTTGATGCACAGACTGCACATGATGCACATGACTATCAGTCCAAATCAGCGTACCTCTGCAAACGCCCGGTCCTCATCCTGTGGGTGTCCAGCAGGCGGGGGCCAGTGGGGCGCCCAGAGAAAGGCCAAGCAGCAGCAGCAGCAGTAGCCCTGGTGCGCTCGCCCGCACTGAGTGCATGCTTGCTCTCCGTCCCTTGTGTCTCCAGCAGCCAGCCCCCTGTGTCATTTCTTAAATGTGTGTGGAGGACCACCTGGAACAGGTGATTAAGTACACACACACGGGCTCAAGTCGGAACAAGCACTCTGTGGTGGCTTGGTGCTCATTTCACTGTTTTCACAATCATCTGAACATGATACCACTGTGACATTTATGTGGTTTACCAACATAGTTGTCAACAACCTACAATTTGTGGGATATTTGCATGCAACGGATAAGTTTGTCAAAAATATCGTGACAGCGAATGGAACATGAAAAAAGCAATGCGAGTAATAGTAAATAATAAATAAATAAATAAATAAATAATAATAATAATAAATAATACTTTAGTACAAAGTCATAAAGTAATAAAACAAGCAAATGTTTAGGGTATGTCCAGTAAACACAATAAATGTTTGCAACTCTGCACGTTTTGGGTAGTAATGAACGCAAGGGTTTTACATTGTTTGTTTTATGTGTATCTATGCACCCAGTTTTCATTTAGGCTTATGAGCACATTCATAAGGAGTTATTACAGTGTCACATTATGACCAGCATTTATTATAACCTATTTAACCTCTATGTCTATAAAGCTTTTTGTTGCCATATTGTAGCGTATGCCATTATAGACTGAAATTCCACAGTTCATTATAAAGCATGTACATTTTCTTTTACCTTCACCAATACATTCATGTTCTTTACACTTTCTGAAATTATTCAAGAGTTGCACCTAATGTGTGGCTCTTTAATTCATTAATGGTGATACACAATAGTAACTAAACAACAATTTCAGTGACATGGGGGTCAGTATTTTGTGTGACCTCCCTTTGCAGTAATCACAACTGTACTGTACATCTGTCAGACATTGTATCAACTGTGCATTGTCTCAAATTATAATTCATTCCAACACCTCATCTCCCCCCAAAGACTTTCCCTTTATGCCAGTTTTTATTGGACAAGCTTTGCATCCTTATTTCCATATTTGCCATGTTGAAGGTAACTGATTTGATGACAGTAAAAATGCAGACTTTAGTGCATAATCCCAGAGAAACCTCCCTGCAATGCCCAGAATGGTTGAAAAACCTTTCCAAAAAGGGGATTTGAACTGTCTGTAAGAAGCTGACTAACCATATCATGTGACATTTTCCAATTTAATATTAGGTATTGTAATGTTTTTTTCCCAGTACTGTACATTCTAAAGCCTCTTTTACCAATACATATATCTTTAAAAACTTTTCCAACACATTACAAAGCTTCTTTTAACTTATACCAATAGATTAATCATCTTTTAACTAAGTTTATCTTACCTGTCACAGATAAACCTCATAAATCTGCTCTTACCTGTTAGAGACAGTGATGACAGCAAAATTTTTGGTATCACGTTGTGATAAGTCCAGCTGTGAAACGCGTATTTGTAGCAAATTCTTGGAATAAATCTGTCCATCCCTGACATCATCTCCGTTACTAGTGCCCACGTAGATCTTTGTGTCCGCTGTGGTGGACTATTGATTATGTGTTAAACTAGGCTATCGCCAGTGGCAGATTCAGATAAGATGAACATGGGCAGGCGCCCAAGGCGGTAGTACTGGAACGCCGGCATGATAAAAAAAAAAAAAACAACCAAAAAAAAAAAAACCAGAAGCTTTCACACTTATGTTTATGTTATGTTTCACTAACGTATGCTGGTATGGAGTTGGAATGAGGTAGGGTTTGTCTGCAGACACAACAGATGTGATTTCCTTGTATGATTTTCATCTAAATTTCGATGTACTTTATCAAACCCACATTTGTGGGTCACAGTCTTTGTTGCTGTGTTAAACTATGACAACAGGGAAGCATATTGTGTAATGGAGCACGTTGATACTTTGTTTTTGCATCAAAGTTGGGCTATAAACTGTAGGACTGTAGCCTAATTACACAGTAAGGGGTCCGTGCTCCATTAAACAGTTTTAGTGTAACAGGTGATATGTAACAAATTTAGTCCTGACATATATTTCCAAACGACCCAAACCAAAACAACAACGTTTACATGTTACAGGCCTAGATTCTACCTACCTAATTCTGATAAAATGTATTTCTCAAAATGTCAACTTTTCTTAGTCAAAGAAGAGACAGTTGAGTGATCACTATTTTGGGCATGCACAGGTCGTCTGTTGCAACATAATGAGAGATGATATAAATTTGTCAGGGTCTCTAAAAGACCGAAACAATTGCTTGTGATTTACCTTATTACTCTGTTCATGTCATGGCAAGTCAATAACAAGGAAAATTCCTATTCACTGTGTGAGCTTGGCTGATGTATCCGAGGGAATCAATATATGTCTGCATGTGTAAGATTGCCTGAAGCTCTCCATGTCAGCGTCCATATAAGACTCTGGCATTGAGAGCACTGTGTTGCATTTTCTAAGTAGGAATGAGAGAACTAGAAGTACAGACCAGAGCCAGCAAAAGATGAGGTATGGCATTGATGTCATTGGTGTTGATCCCTGAGCATAATCACACACTGTTAAAGAACCATCACTTTCATATATGCAGATATCTACAGTACATAAGATTAGAAACCAAAAAAATATCACATTGAAAAATACAGAGAAAAGAGTAGGAAACAACATTCAACAAGCATACACAATGTCACAAGACATTTCTGTTTGCCAGATATTATAGTCCCTAATCTGTGCTGTTTTGTGTCGTTTAATGTCATTTAATAATACATTACCTTCTTCATCTGTCATCTCTTAAGTCATATTAATTAATGTATTAGGCAGGACAAGACACTGTAAGGCAAAGATTTTTGTTTACCAAAGATTTACACAAACCTTGACACTCAGAAATGTACATTTACATGTACGCGATAGCTTATATGAACAAATGACCATTTTCGTTATTGACAAACGTCAGCTGATATCAATGTGTGGAGCATTTAAAAATGAATTTAACTGCTACACATGAAGGAACAGTAAATGTAAAGGGTCACCATAAGATGATATGATGACTGAATATTCTCCCAGTTAAATGATAAAAATAACGTGTCTGTTTTTCCATTGTGTGAGTGTAACTCTAACTGCAGAGCAGACAAACAAAACATTCCAAAAATCACACTTGTAATAATGTTCATTTGCGTTAACCCACCTGCTTCATGGCCACTGTGGGGCCCCCTTCTGAAGGCATGTGGAAGCTAAGCCCTTAATCATTCCTAATCATCCGTCAATCCCTGAACCAATTTACTGTAAAAAGCCCCTGACATTAGGGGGTTCCTGTCCCATCACAGAGTGATACAGGATGCGACAGGAGGATGAGGGATGTGTTGTGTTTTGGGTGTACTTGACACCTTGATGCAATGATGGAAAACTGGAGAACTGTTGTTATAGTCAAAAACCTTGTTGTCGGTGTGCAAATACATTGACTTACCTTTTTTATTATTAGATGGTAGGGGTCCACAGCAAATGTTGAGGGTTTTTAATTCAGTATTAGAGTAATACATTTTATCATCATTTGTTATTTTTCAAATAATTAGTGAACTATAATTAGATCATCACAATGTAAAACATTACGTTTTGAATTTGCAGTGGTGAATTAAAGTCTAGAACCACACATGTATTCTCTCTCAACAGTACATTCATATACCAATTCCATTTAAAAAATGACTAAAATCTTGAGAGGATTTCGGATGAACAGTAGCTGTTCATCCGACATCCTCTCTAGATTTTAGTCATTCTTCTGCCACATCCATGCTTGTGCTGCTGATGTAAAAATAGATGTGTTTCCAGGGAACTGTTTGCCCCTTATCATATCCCCCATCTTGAATGAAAATAGCATCTTTTAATTTCACAGGAGAAGTAGTCAAAACATCTCTTACAGCAGGACACAGTCAGTGCGAATGTGGAAAGTTAGTCACTCTCTTCAGTAGAAGGAACCACAATACATGACGGAAGTGGCCACACACCACATGTTTACTTATGGTGGGTATTTTGGTGAGAATATGATGTGATGTGGTGTGGTGGCTGAAACGTCACCGTCCTCCACCCCCATCAGGGCGAACTACCTCCGCCAGTGAGGCTGCTCAGGTGCATCACTCAGTGGCACCGTGGTTTGACTCTTCAGACTGTAAACCGTTACACTTGGTGATTATAAAACAAAGGCAGCTCCGAACACACCTCAAAGAACTCCCTCTGGGGCCTGCTGACAGTAATTATTGACGTTTTAACACTGACGGTAATGAGTTAGGCTCTGGTGAGACAGACTGTGACTTCTCACAAATGCCCTCTGGTGTTCAATTTAAAACCACGAAAGGTTAGATTCTAGCCACTAAATTAGTTAGAAACTATTTCAAAAATGAAAACAAAATCAATGGTTCAACCACTTCAGTCTATTCATTGTAAATCAAACTTTGCAATGAGCTAGGTTTCTGTCAAAATGTAATACCATTATTTCTTACACTACTCAGTCAGCTGGTATCAGGAAAAAAATACTTTTATTGCATGTAATTTACAATCTTCATACAACTACATGGTGTTTGGGCCCAGTACGAAGCAGTTACTCAATCAGTCATTTCTTATTACCACTGAATGTGATAAGAGGATATCGCTGACGATGACAGTGCCACTGTGCCAGTTTTGGAAACTGGAGGGCGTGCAGTGGCCCAGAGGCACTGACTGTGCTTTGAGTCATGGGAAATCCATTCACGACAGCAGGAGGCTGGGCTGTAGGCTACATCATAAACCTACTGCTTCCATAAGACAAAATAAGAAATCTTTATTGCCCTTTAGATTTTTACACAGAGGGGGAATTTTTCTTTGGCAGTAAAAACAGAAATGCAAATAGAAATTACCCCTATAAGCAAAATCAAGGCACAAGAGAAATGGGATAAAGGGTAGCACACGTCATTTTGCGCCCACTTTTCCTGGCTAGTAGGACGCTGAGTCTCCTGGCAGAAGGCACCAATTGAAATGATCAGTTAGGAAACTGGAATGGGTTGTTACCTACCTGGGTTGGCCAGGTTCATTGCTTTGGACCAATTCAGGGGTGCAGCTAGACATTTTGGCCACTGTGAAAGAGCACAGTTCCTTATAATATTCAGTCACCTCATAAGCCCTCCCGTCAATGCTAGGCCATTAAAATGCACCCTCCCGCCACCGCACGCCCCACACACACCCAACCCCCATAGTTATGTCATTTATGGTATGGATGGTAGCATCCCTACCAGTTTTTCCACACATCGCGCAAATAAGCTTTTGTATTGCTATTGTTGTTACCACACAAATGTTGAGACTGAACCTACACTATTGCCCATCCTTTCCCACTGCCAGCACCCACCCGAAACCAACTGCACATCCTCCAGTGTTTTATGTGGGGCCCAAATGTGGAAAGTGTTGACTCCTTATTCTACCATATGCACTGATGCCCTATCCCCCCAGTGGTGTGGTAGAAAAAAGAAAATCTGGGTAAACCGCACACAGAGCACTGAAAAAGCATGCATATCCCTGACACTAGTGATCATAAAAAAGGTAAGTACACAATGTTTTCTGATTTTTCTGATGATGAGCCAGTGGTCCCCTGTGCAAAGTCGAGGCAAGGCCCTCCCATTAACCTACGCCCTGGAGGCCTGTTCCGCAATCCATCCTTTCCCGAGCAGTGTGTATGTGTGATCACCCTCCATTACACCACTGCTAGCCCCCCACTCATGTGAAACATAAAGCCTACTGGTGGGCCAAATGTGGGGGGTATTCACTGTTCATTAGCTCGCCATCAATCCCCCCACCCCCACCACTGATAAACAGCACAAGCCACAGTACACAAGGACTGTGGGGGGTATCGACATGACAACCTCCCCCCCATTGGGCCAGATCTTATCTGCTCCTCATGACAACACATAGACAGCAAGGGAACATCATGAAGGGGTAATAATTTCGAGCCGACCGCAACACTGCTGCGGGGAAGTAATGACACAAACATGTCTAACCATCAAACATTCATTTTTATCAGATGCTAGGCATGCCAAGTCAAGAACGAGACATGAGGGAGTAGTGTCATGGTTTGATTTAGTGTCTCTACTTACACCACATTCCAATATTAGAAAAAAAAAAACAGGCTAATGAAAAAATGCCACAACAATCATAATGCCGCTATATTTGAAGTTGAAAATTTAAAATTTCTTCATTGGACTGTAGGCTTTTTCTCAATGATGTATTAGTTGTGTAATAAAATTAAACAACTTTTTTTCATTTGCATTTCTCTTTGTTTTGCAATACATGTAAAATGTTCATTTTGTTAACTTTTTGCCTTGAATTGTACTCTTACATGATGATATGTATATAAAATATATAGTATAAGGTAAAGGAACCGAGAGCTCTGCCAGTAGGCACCAAAATGCCCACCATTTGTTTATTAATGGGTAGATCGCTTCAAAATTTTACCTCTGTGCTGTGCAAGTGTGTCTCCATACTCCATATGAAGTTTCATAAGTTTTTGTGAAAATAATCTTTAGTTTATTACACAAAAAACTAAGGCAACCCAAAGGCTTGGAAGGTTGAAGATATACAGAGTTACAGGATTACTGACTTTAGAGTAAGCTCATGGGGAGAGTTAATGTTAGTAAATGACCTTTACTGTAATGACACATAAAGCAAGAGCCAACAGTACAAAATGCAATCAAAGGTGATTATAGGATCTGCTGTGGCCCTAGAGCTATTTTCGAATTCTGTTTTTTTGTGTTGTTGTTGTTGCTGTTGAAGAAAGTCCTTATACTAAGAAAATTACTTTTCAATGACTGAACATTTAGTGGTAAGAGTCACTTGCATTCTCCAAGTGCTTAGGAAAGGTGTTTTAATGCTTCCTTTCAAGACGCAGTTAGCATGGGGTACATTGGGGGTTCCTCTGCAGCACAATATATAACAAATATACCTGACACAGATTAACCCTTTGAGGAGTGAATTATTTTTCCCTGTTCTTCTAGAATTCTACACGAACATTCCTTAGCTGTCATAAAACTTAACATTAAAAGTCCTTCAGAGTATTTGTTACATGATAGTGGGAAGTCTCAATTTTGATGTTCTAATGTTAATGTTCTAATCACACGTATGTGACCGTACTCCTCAAAGGGTTAATTAAACTTGCCTTTCTGTCAATGAAAGTGGATTTGGATTCTCTTAAATTCACATTTATATTTCCCTAACCTATATGAATTCATTTTTATATCCTCCATTGACACCACAACGTTTTTCAGTGAGGCCAAAGTGAAGTGTATAGTGAAAGGAGACTGGCCAGCCAATGCAACAGCAGCCTTGCCAAAAATTCAGTCACACAGGGGTGTCAGCCCTTGGGTCCCCTCTAGTGGCCAGCACAGAAATTATGCAGTCTTTTTGCCGAAGCAAGACACTGAGATGTGATAGTCTTCCCACCTTCACATGAAACTGGAATGCCCCCAGTCACACATGCATTCCTAAATTCCAAATGATTTTTTCAAATGAAGTTTGAGAGCTTAGTAATTACCCTGTGCCCATACTTTTTGGTTTACACAGTGAAAAGCAATCATGTATACAGCTCATGAAGAAATGCACACTGTACATAATTAGATGTTGCAAAAAAAGGGCTTAGTATTTGGGCAGTACTGCCCCCAAGTGGACCCATGCAATCCTACAAAATACGAGGCAATAACAACACATAAATTAACAAATTATGGTATACGAAACCAAACTATAAAATACAGTACTGACTTCCAGGAAAACAAATTTGTCACATGCAATTCTGTAAATCATGAGCCATGCCTAATGATCTCAACATCTCGTCTACATCCTCTCATCACCTGCAAAGAAACTAGGTATGATACAACAAAATAATAGTACACGCACACAGAGGTAGATTTAAAATCCTTTAATAGCTTAAACTGCCACTGCACAAAATGTTTTAAACTGTTAATTTTATTCTCACAATTTCACAAATCACAAGATAATACAACACACAGGTATGCCTTGGCAGGTATGTGTTACAGGAGAAATCACAGTGGGTTGGTACGCCCTCTCTCATGTACGGAAGTCCACACCCCCTGGCTGCCACACAGGGGCCAGCCCTTCTCTCACACCCCCGCCAGTGGAACATAAAAAGAGTCTACGTGATAAATCTGAACAAACAAACGCCATCCTGGACAACAAGGCAACATGGATTTACACCCAGGGTGGAGACACCCAGACATGGACAGACCCTGAGGCAGAGGTGGCCTGGGAGGGTCGGTGTTTTTGTGTTTTTGTGTGTGTGTGTGTGTGTGTGTGTAAGCGTATGTCCGCCCAGATCCTTGGGGTCGACCCTGGGGCGTCCAACCTGCCTCTGAGCCTGTGGCATTCTGGGAACTAAGGCACCCTAAACATCAACAATTACACAGATGCTCCGCCATTGGTCGAAGAAGCATTAAACAGGACAAATGCGTTAAGACTTCAATAATGTCCGATGACTTGGCTAACTGTTACGCAATTAAAACAATTGTGCTTATATGACATCATTTTCAGGATTGATATGAAACAACCATATCTAATATTGAGGCTTGAAATTTAACAATTAATCACACAGCTTTGCTGGGACAAAACTACAGTCATAGCAGTTCAAGTTGTCCACAATACACATTTAATACAGGAGTAATTCTTTACAGTAAGATGCTGTTGATTAAAATGAAATACAGCAGTTAACATCAACATGTTTGTGAGAGCTGAGATTCATGGCTTCTTTAAGCTAATTAAGAAAAGATTAATACAGCAAACTTTATTTGAAGTGATTCATTTATAAAATCAAACCATAAGATGAAGCAAAATGCATCTGATTTGAACAACACAGAAGATTATTGTGTGCTGATGTTCACTCGCGTATTTACTAATGTTTATAAACCTTACTGTAAAGCATTGCCACTATCTGTGTCTACAGATTTTTTTTTTTACAAAACATAAAACATATGCACATGTTAACATAAGGTTCGAGGTCAGCCAAATATGGATTAATATGCTTCTGGTGTTACAAATAGGGATGATTCCAAATTATTCCAAATATGGTTCAGGTCACTTTAGTACAACAATACATTTATAGTGTTTTAGAGCTGCTTAGTGAAACAGTCCATTCCAGTAAGATATCCTAGATGGTCACATGACATGGAAAACAAAAAAGCAAATATGGTGAAACAGAGTAAAATCTTGTTAGGTCCTTCCTAAGATCAAATGTCAGCCACAGACTTTTAGCGCAGATCTCAGATCAGTGACAAAGCTGGATCAGTGTGCAACTTCCCTGACCTTGATCAGTGACATATCTCTTATATCAGTTACAGACCTACTAGGTTAGCGACAGATCTAGGTCGTTATGAGACTTCCTACATCAGTGACAGATCTCCTACATTAGTACAAGATCTGGTCCAAATCTAGTCTACGGCCACACAATGGTGAGACTGGATAGGGCACAAACACATCCAGACAGGTAACAAGATAAAGGGTGTCCTGCCCTTAATGAAATACCCTGGAATCATGCACCTCTACACACACAGGTGTTGCATATCTCTGTAAGGTATCTGCAAGATTTTCCCCACAACATGACAAGTAAATCAAAGGAACACTTGTAGGTCATGATTGTATCATGACACACAAAGACCCAAGTGGGTCAAGCTATACAATGTATCGGTTTAAAACAGGAAGCATGAGCTGGGTGCAGCTTAGTGTTGTATTACTGTTCACTCAGGAACAGTATCAATTACTAAAGAACAACATGTTTTTTAAGTGCACTCTGAAAGGATAAAAGGATAAATAAAGTGAGGACTTTGGGGATTACTTCTCTATTCCCAAGTATGTTATGTGGAACTGGCAGGACCTGCTGTCTTTTATGTGGAGGAAGTCTTGTAAGCCGTGGTCTCCTCTTATTGGTAGGGTTTGTTGCTGTCTACCAATAAACAGCATTTGCATCAGAACACAAGATCTGACTGCCTCTGTGGCAATGGAACTGTAAATAACATAGAATGGCATATTATGACACCAAATGCAGCATCTATAATTCACTGTGCGTCTATCTGTATAGAAAATCCTCACTGGCCACTTCCTTTAGACCTTCCAACAATTGTGTGTTAATAAACTAAATTTACGTTGATACTTTAACAACCATGGATATTAAGACACTTGAAAATGTTAATGGCAAATGGATTATGAGAACCTTCAAACAATCCTTCTCACAGAATACAAAACAAAGTCCGTTTCTCTATTGAATACTTTCTGAGGTAAAGGTCGCTTCAGTCTGAATATTTCAATGTATTGAATACATAGGTTAATTAATGTAAATAAATATAAAACCTAAACGGATCATGTCACCTTCAAATCGTCTAAAAAAATTAACAACCAACCAACAAAAAGTAATTAAAGAAAACAAACTAAATTACAAATAAAAATGATAAAAGTTGAGCAGTCCCATTTCATAATAACATTCTCTTTCCAACACTAGGCTTGGCAAAATGAAGAACAGAACGGAGAGTGTTGGGACTGGGGCTTCAAACCTCAGGCGGGCGTCTCTGGGGATGCCCCCAGGGGCTGTGTGCAGACCCTCTGTCTGAGGCGTAGGGGGTGCCGTTACCCGTTGTGTGCCATCTTTCACTCCCTCCTCACCCTGTCTTCGGAGACTCCATGTGCAGTGTCGGCCAAACTCCACATAACAACTACAACACACAAAATACAACAGTCAACAACACACAAAAACATAACACCAACACAGTGCGTAAGGGTCAATGGCCACAGAGGTGTTCCTTTTCATGGATAAAAATGCTGGACAAGTAAGGGGTGAAGAACCATGACACCCTCTTTTAATATTTTCTATATCATCCAATAATTGGGTATTGTAAGACACCGTTCTGCCCCTCATCCTTTGGACAATATGCATGTGTGCATGTCTGTGAATGAGAGAGAGAGAGAGAGAGAGAGAGAGAGAGAGAGAGAGAGATGGGGGAGAAGCCACCTACCTTTACCTTTGGTCTGTGCTTGAGGTAGGTTGACCTTATCTGGAGGCTGTGTGAGAAAAGAAAACACTTTTAGAATTTTTGTTTAAAGTAATGAAAAAAAACTATTGCCGTGTGTGTTGTAGCTCGAAAAATGGCTTTGCAGTGCCCACCTGAAGAGAATGTGCAAGTAGGACCCAAGCCCTGTGAGGATGTGCCACCAGGCGTGAAACTGTGTGACCGCTCCAACAACAGGGGGCAGTGTTTGACGAGAGGCCCTGCGGAGACAAGGGACCAGTGTTGGGAGCCTGAGGTGGGACTGCTTGCGGAGCTCAGCAAGCGTCAGCTCTGTGTGACACTGTGTGATGACGCATCTGTGCCTTACGCCGGATGACACTATGCACGTCCCAGTATTTACAACAACTTTAATGATAACTCTGATTGTAGCCTATAAAAGGAACTTTGGGGTTCGCCCCCTGCTTACCTGAAAGCTATAATTAAGGCTTATGTCCCATGCAGGGCATTGCAATCCTCTCAAACACACTGTCTGGCCTTGCCCTCTCCTCACACAAGGTGATATCAGTTTAAACTGCTGTCCGTTGTTGTCCCTCTCTACCTTCAAGAAGCTCTTGAAGACCCTACTTTTTCGGGAGTACTTCCCTTTTTAACAAAGCTAACCTCCACTTAGCAACACTGTCCTCCACCCTGTCTGCACTAACTTTTAATCGTCAAAGAGCGTAACAAAGTCGCCATGGATAAAAACATCTGCTAAGTGTAAAGTAATATATTGTAATGACATTTTTATCAGAAATGGATTGATTTTGATTAATTAACCACTGTTTCAATAATATTTTAAGAACAAATTAATAAATAAGAAACTTACCTTAGTGAATTACAAAGTAGATTATCGATGTTCCATAAAACAAATCCCAACAGGAAGATACCCAGGGATGTGTAGCACAGCGGCCTGAGCCATGGATAAACCCTGAAATTAAATGGGCATGAATTATACTCTAAAGCAATATATAAACGTTTTTTGACTAGTACTCTCTGGCAGAAGAGACGCTTAGTCTCAATGAGACCTTAAAAGTTCAATAAAATAACTAAAATAAATGTACAGAAGCAATACACATTAATGAAAATCACTTACCATGTAACTATGAAAATAGACCGTATAACTAAGCAAGCTACCAGAGCCCCATACATGACCTGTGGAGAGAGAAGACTTTGGGAACTAGGAACGATGAACCCAGGCAGATGTGACAGAAGCATCCCTGAGACTCTGCGGGTAAAACTATGAAGTCCTGGTACATTGACCTGAGGCTGATTATTCATCCGCTGGTGACTCTGATAGTCCAGTTTTTCCTGTTCCTCTGTTTGGATAAAGTCATACTTGCTCTTGAGCACCTAGATTCAATCTCCTGAGCTGTGGGCCAGCAGTAATACATACTGTCGGAACACTGGATTCATGTAGAGCTTTAATTCAGTGAAGTGAAAACCTTGTGGTCTAAGCCCAGACGTGTATCCATAAATGGTACATCACAGAGTTTAATGAGTCTAATGTGAACTCATTTTATGTGAAGGCTGCAAAATCTATGGGATAAATGTGATTCTCTCTCTCTCTCTCTCGCAGACGGGCTGATGAGTTCACGGCCACGGTCACTCAGTGTATGTGACTAGATATGTGAACGATTCTGCCCTTGCGGATAAAAGCACGCCATCATGGCATTCATTCCACCCATTCTTTGAATTATGTTACACTTTTTTTTTAACATCAGTTGTTGGCAATGCTACAGAATCAACAAAGCAAGTTATGCATACCTGATGAAAAATGGGCTCTTTCCATTGCAAGTAAACCTTCAAAATGTAAACACATAAACACACACATATATATAACTCTGTTATGCACATGACTTAGTTTGACAGTTCAAAGTAAATGCATGAAGAGTGCCACAGAATGCAAATGACCCAGTATATTTCAGATGACTTACCAAACTTACGGAAATACTGAACACCAGCAAAAGGCATATTGGGATATAATTGATGGTATTTTCTTGCTTGAAGCATTCATATCTGCAATGAAAGCCATTAGGGGAAAGTTCATTTTTTCTGTTCGAACCTTCATCTCTAAAAAGAGGTTAAGTCCAAAAAATGGCAAACTTAAGAAAGAAACAAAATTTACACATCTCACAACCACTGCAGGAACAGCTCAATTTTGCAAAGAGCAACATGTGGTTTTTCTCAACAAAAAAATAACAAGGCTTTAGGACTAACAACAATGATGAAGTTTGGGTGTACAGCCGAAAGGAAAACTATATAAACTCTTCCCTTGTTTATCTTGCACATGACTGTTCATGCATGTGTTTATGTTTTTTCTCATCTGACAAAAAATGTAAACTGCTGGTGGATTATTCTTTGATTGTTGCTTCATAATAACATCTGTAAGCTTGTCAAGCAATGTCAGTTGCAATTTATTTATATAGCCTGGCACCACATATTTGTATGGAGCCAGGGAAGGGTCATATTGGTAAATATTTTTAAATGCGACATTTTGCATCCCCTCGCAATACTTTTTGCATTCTCATGCAATAGTTTTGCGTTCCCACGCAATAGCTTTGCACTTTGTAACTCAAAAGTTATTAAAAGGGAACGCAAAAAGTATTGAGGGAATGCAAAACTATTGTAAGTGAAGGCAAAAGTGGGGTCTAAAAATACTTACCAACATGACCCTTCCCAGGGTACATATACTTGTACGTTATGGTGCTATATAAATTAAATGGAACTGAATGGTAGGGCAACGACTCAACGTTGGGCCTCATGCTCTACCACTGGGCCCTGAATTGACAGTGCCCTCCCCTCAATAAGATTCCTCTTTTATGGTACACAAGTTAATCCGTTCACACCCTCGTTTAACAACATACTCTCAGATAAAAGCACTTACGAACAGTACAGAAACACAGACAGAGAAGGGGATAGTTAAAACCACCCACTAAGAAATAAAAGAACTCACAAACAGCACACAACCATACATACACAAGAGGGTACACACCACTCACTAGGAGATAGAATTAACAAACAGTATACAAACACACACACACACGGTACACATTACTAACTAGGAGATAAAAAGCACTTACAAACAGTATACAAACACACAGCAGCTGTAGATCATTGGCAACTCATCCAGTAACTAAAAGAGAATAGCACAGGCGTTAGAAGGTCATTGATGGCCATGTGTTTATGTTTACATTAAAGGGTATTTACCGACAAACAGGGCACATAGGATGAGTGCACTGGGGAGGGGACAGTGTGTGTGTGTGTGTGTGTGTGTGTGTGTGTGTGTGTGTGTGTGTGTGTGTGTGTGTGTGTGTGTGTGTGTGTGTGTGTGTGTGTGTGTGTGTGTGTGTGTGGGTGTGTGTGTGTCTCTCACCTGCATTTCATACTTAAGTGTCATGTGGAAGCACCAGGATCCAATGCCGACCGCTAATGAACACACAAACAAACACACAAACAACCATCTTAGTGACTTGTGCAATGGCCAACACACAAAATGATACCATTCTTGCATATTGTCCACGTCTATTCAGGAGTGAACACTTTCACACCAGCTGGACGCAAGCAATCTCAGGAGGTCGGATCCACTTCAAAAGGAGTGAAAGCAAAACAGCGTAGACTCCCCCAAGGAGCCCGGCACAAGGGCCCAGTCTGGTGCTGATCTTGGCACACCGTCAACAGGGCGTGGTGCCGCCCGCTGCCTTTCTATTGGTCACCAGCGAGGACCTGTCTCATTGCCATTGGTCACCAGAGAGGACCAGATACATTAAACAGCAGCAGTTCAATAATGCGGCCTGAATCACATATCACATATCAATAACATGGTTGCTGGTGCCAGAAATATTACACTTACTATCTTCCTCAGTGCAAATCCTCGTCATTAATATTTAATTAATGCTTTCACTAGGTGAACAGTATGTGATTAGACCACGGGACAACTGAACACAGGCAGACATGGAGCTTAAAAGCACAGTTAAAAACAGATGGCCAATATTAGGTCTTATTTACTCAAATCAAGGACAATGTCTTGTCCTTGGTTTCAGACAGATATTCATCTATTCCGGCACATTTGCAATAACAGCCGTTTAAAAAAATGGTTGTGGGTAGCCATTTCCAGGAAAAGTTGTCTTTCAGAAAATAATCCATATCTAGTTCCACAGAACTGGAATCTTTAAAAAGCAACCCTTTCAAGGATGATTAAAAGCAGCTGTGGTCTATCCCATAATGCAAGAAGGTCAAAGCCATGCCATTGTCCTGCTGCTTTTTTATTTTGGCTTTCCTGGTATTACCTCATGTAGGGGCATTCTAACTAAAAGTAATACACAAGTTGTGGAGGTTTAGCTTCTTCCCTTGCCTAAAAACAAAGCAATGCTGCTTTTTGTGATAGCTGGGCTATGCAATTCAGAGGAGGCCTGTTTGCGTAACTTTTGCGTTACGCAAGAGAGAAATATCCACCCACCGTTTTCAGCTCGTTTTTGTTTTAAATTAGCACGTTTCCAGCAGTATGATCTTGGGTATGCATCTGACGAAGACCTTACTGGTCGAAATGTAAAACGTGTAGATATTTCTCTCTTTACTAGCCTATTTTGTATTAAGCACCCTGTTGCAATTTTGTTCTGTTCCTGTGTACCTGTGAGTGTCAGATTTTTCCTTTGACTGGCAGGTAAATCCACATCCATTGATAGAAGTCTCATTACCTGTGTATATGCCTGTACGTATGTTTACCTGTGTATATGCCTGTGTGTTTGTGTTTACCTGTGTGTATTCCTGTGTGTTTGTGTTTAACTGTGTGTATGTCTGTGTGTGTTTACTTATGTGTATGCCTGTCTGTGTGTGTTTACCTGTGTGTATGCCTGTGTGTTTGTGTTTACCGGTGTGTATGCCTGTGTGTTTGTGTTCACCGGTGTGTATGCCTGTGTGTTTGTGTTTACCTGTGTGTATGCCTGTCTGTGTATGCCTGTGTGTATGCCTGTGGGTGTTTCCTTGTGTGTGTATGTGCGTATTTAGCTGTGTGTATGCCTGTGTGCGTGTTTACCTGTATACTGTATGCCTGTGTGCGTTTACTTGTGTGTATGTCTGTGCGTATGGCTGTGTGCGTGTTTACCTGTATGTATGCCTGTGTGTTTACCTGCAAGTCCCAGGAAGGAGCAGACATAGCGCAGCTCCAGGCCATTGCTGAGTGTCTGCAGGGCTCCATATATGGGGGGCAGGATCATAATAAGATTACTGACCGTGTTCCCTGAGTGCAGAGAAGAGGAACGAAAGAAAAGAACAAATAAGGTTTGTCAGGACACTGAATGAGAACAAATCAACCTCAAGGATACACGCAGAGCAAAACTCTAGGCCAGCCCTAGATGCTTACTGCATGGCACTTATATAAGTAAAAAAACACTTAAATTGCGTCTTGCGTAATATGACATTTAGATTACATGTCTCCTTATTCCAACCTGGTTGTGTTCAGACTTTTTATGACAATGCCCAACACTTTGGAAACTACTTCCCAAACAACAAACACAACACAGACACCAAGTACATCTTAACACCTCACATGCTGACATGATATGTATCTACATATCAGTTCTTCATACATTAAGCACACAGCTCCCTTAAAGGCAGGTAATTATAAATAGGGCCCATGATTTCATCATTACTGGATAACTATCAACTGTTTATTTTTCATTAAATGAAGGGTTATATTTATAGCTACATGTTGTTTATACAAGGGGTGGGGGGTGGTGGGCAGCAGCACTATGGAATACATCGAAAACCACTGGGCCATGTTAAAAAATATCCATCCTTCCACTACAGTGCCCATGCTTAAAAGCAAAAGAAATTCATCTCCCAAACAATGGCCTCCATTGAGGCCGTAGGGCTATGTCAACCATTGTACTTTGCTGAGGTTTTGAAAACTGAGAGCGGTCTTACACAAAGGCCTGTGCTGCACGAACCAGCATTTGAAACCAGTGCTAATGGTCACAGCTTCGTTTTGTTGTGGCTGCCCCTCTTTTTTTGTGTTTACAAAGCACCAGAGTCCATGAACACAGCACATTCCTCTCACAACCATCTCCATGGTTTTGTCAACAAATGCAGAAATAAAATGGCAAGACTCACAAGTACATGTAACTACCACCGGCTGCAGCTTCTGCCCTTCAGATAACATGACTAAAAGATAATATTTTTCTTCTGCATGCATTTCAGTAGCTTACTATAATGTCTCTTGTCTGGTGTATAAGAGCATTTGCTTACAATTACACACTGCGCTGCATACACTGATGTGTGAAGCAACTTTTTCCTCAATGACAAATGTATTCAGAACTGAACCACATTAGTTCTTGTCAGCAAATATCTGGTTATGAAACAGCACTTTGTATCCCTGCACAAACATTCGTTTTTTTAAAAACATACTCTGATTACTAAACAAATCTATTCCTGTTTGTATTGCTGTTGATTGGTTGAACTACTTTAAGAGTCAGTTACCTTTCCTTATCTGCTTCCAACTCCCCAGTGATTTAACTTTCATAGCATGGTATGGCCGTATCTACTCTGTCACAAAGGAAAATGTTTGTTTTGGAGCGCCCAAACAGCATGTGTGCAAAGTGCCTTGCTGTGCTAAGGAGTGGACATGACCTTTGATGTTTTAAGGACAGCCTAACAAGTGATTCTAGACAATCTCTGGGTGGCATCCGATTTAGTCATTTACTGTAACCATTGGCAAACACTATCACAGGACACTGTTTAACCTAACATACAGGATACGGTATTATGATGAGTGTAACCACAAACTAGTTAATACGACTGTAATGAATTTGACTGCATACCCTTGGCGTTCGCTGACGCGATACCCAAAACTCAAGCGACTCTAATGGTCGCACATATACCAATTGCCTTTCACTATTATGAATGGGAATAGCTAATGCTACACTAAAACACGCACTATGGTTTTCAGGAAGACTGACATTAGCCTGTTGCAGAATTGAGAAGTTCCAAACGGACTGAATACTACACGGAGTGAACACTATTGATTTTACATGAATCAAGTAGTGTTAACTTTGGACCCAATTCGCCGAAAAATAGTGCTACTGTAGCCAGTGTCTTTGCAGTTCCTAGCGTCTAGCCTTTACTTGTAAACAACTAAAGGCCACTTTGTCCCGTTTTGTCAGTTCTCAGCACGCGATTGGAACAAATACGTGGAAGGTGTTTTCAATGTGACATCTCCGAGATTCTTCACAAGACACGGCCTGAAGTACACGCCAACACGTCTATGTGTAACGTTATTACCTCAGAAAAGGTGTCAATTGATGTTGTCTGTAAATTAAAACGTTCGTGCATGTCTACTTACAGAATTCAGCGATGTAGAATGACACGACATAGTTTTCTTCACACCAGTCAAGTGTAGATGTTGGCTTTCCCCAGTATCCTAGCCTGTCCATCGAAGGAGCCATGATGAAAAGAAAGCTGTATTTTTGTGCGAGGGAGGGGCTGGATCTTCACGGTAGCCTAACGGATTTCTGACTCCACGCCGCCGTCACAACCTGAATGCAAAGGCAGGTGTGATCCAACATGCTGACGCGAGGCAAATCTCGCAGTTTTGCATCTGCTAACGATATGTAAACCTTGGCAGTCCTATTTCGAAGGGCGGACAAGATAACAGACAGGCAGACACAGACATAAAAACAAGTTCAGAGTCAAAACGTTACACTGATTGGTTGGTTCCTTGGCGTGGTTCAGATCATTCGTAAACTGCAAGCGAGCGCGTTCATTTAAGGAAGGAGTACCAGTTCCGCCCAGCCGAAGACTCCTCTTGTACTTCTCTCCCAGATTTCGGGCTACACATGTAGTTTGTCTGTATCTCAAACATTCGCTATCTCCCTCTTAGATCTGGTTGACATGTTCAGCCTGAAGGACCAGAACTGCCACCATTACAGTGAGGCCAGATAAGGAACGTCCCTACAGTGGGGCATAGGCACTTTGTCCCAGAGGCACTGTCACGTAAGCCATCGACTTTAGCCTGAAATCGACTATCTGCAGGCTGGACTTCTGCACAGGAGGACAGTTATTTTATTGACCGCAATCTATGTCATGCAACTGTTTTACCAGCCTATGTTGCGCCAGTTTATTTTTTGATTATGATATTTTTAGCAACATGCAGAATAGTTTAGTGGACAGACTTTTGTTTGAATCAACATAACAGAGTCGTACAATTTTCAATAATTTTTATTTGCTATTTTTAAGGGCCTATTCTGTAGGCCTACAGTGAAAATTACTTTATAGCTTAACAATTTCACCCAAAAACCTCTAGGTCGCAGTTTAGAGTTGGCCCTATACTAGTAAGGCACATGACTTAATTTATATCAATAAATGTTAACTGATTCAATTACAGGAATACTGGCTACTCTGGGGAGTGAAGAATTTGTTTTAGAAATGTTATGTCTTTTTTGTATGTTCCATGTAGCCTGCATGAGACAAGGTTGTTTTTCTTTTCAAGTATTTAAACTTCAGAAGATATGAACACTGACAACTTTGGCAAGTGTTTAACCAGGGTCTGGCATGTGAATCTTATGAAGAACATGCTGTTTTACCTCATAGCAATAAATGAACGGTATTTGCTTAACCTCCCAATTAATATTAATCTCAAAACGTATTGAAATATATCTGTTTCTACCGTAAAAAGTTTGTGATCAAACACATAAGATGTGCAGTGAACGTTTATGTTCTCTGACACATCATGCGCAAGGACCTTTGGACAGTAGTGGTCTTTCAGGCATGCTTAAAAAGTCAAATACACATGACTATTAGTATTTCAGTTTTGAATGTGAATGGATAATCAAAGATTGTTTTATTTGTTCTGTAATCCAAGCCCTGTGGTACAAAGTATGACTCTAGACACCCCCTCTTCTGCACTCGAGCAATATGACTGTTTACCACTAGGTAGCAGCAGTGCACAGTTTATCCTCCACAGTCATATCTTGAGGGCACATAAAGTGGAATTCCTCCCTGCCAGTGCAAGGTTAAGCATTGTGATGTGAAGAATTTTGTTTTTGCGTGTGTGTGTGTTTTAATAAGGAATAACTTTCATGAACCATGTGATTATTTTCTAAAATTGTTTCTACACAAACATCAGAAAAGCCTTGTACACACTGGGACAAACTCTCAAGATGTTTGGGACAAGTCTGGGCTTTTTGGGGGGGTTCCGTGTTAAATTCATACCAGTTCTCTACATTTTATTTTAACTTTCACATTATTCAACAGGGCTTAAAGCTGCCTGTTTGTCTTTGGAGTGAAAAGCCATTCCAGACTGCCTACTGACATTCAGTTGACAGCACCTACATACTTGAACTTAAAATTAAAAAGACATGGAAGAATGACCTGTTGCTGTTGTTTGAAAAGTTCACAGATGTTTTGCTTTCTGCTTGTTAAATGTGGTGATGCCCTCCCCATCTCCAAAAATGTTTGTAAATGTGTACCTATACTCATCATCACACCCATGAAAGTTATGCATTGACCTCATGCATGACATATGCACACACACACACACACACACACACACACACACACACACACACACACACACACACACACACACACACACACACACACACACACACACACACACACACACACACAGTTTGGTTTATCTGATCTGCTCATTCCTTGGATGAAAATGTATAGTCACATGAATGGGCTGGCACAGGCACAGATGCCGGTTGGGCCATGTTCTTGCATGCCCGGATTCTTTCCAGGAGCAAATGCATCCCATTCATAGCTCCAGTTTGAAACATCTGCTGTATGCTGTGCTTGTGGTGGTTTTTTGTTATATTAAGAGTAATACATTAGGAAATATGGTTACACTTTATGTTACTGTCCCTGTTACATCAGTTAGGTACAGTGTAACAAAGTTTGTATCAATATGTAACATTATGTACTTACATTGTACCATAGGGTAAGAGTTAGGGCTAGTGGTAGGTATGTACAGTGTCACGTAATATTACATGTTGTTACCTGTGGATAGACTAAAAAAGGAACTGCAAATATTAAGTCTTACCAGAAATATTCCTATTTATACTATATATATATTTCAAATTAAAATAAGTAAAAAGACATGCTCCATCACATTTGTTTTTTGTATAATCTTTTATTGCAAAACAAAACAAGGCAATGACTAGTATGTCACCCTCGCATTGAAACATTTGGGAACAGACATGTTCCATGAATGGCCTTTTACATGCTTTCTTTCATCTTCAACTAAGAGCCCACGGGTTGCGTCAGTGCACGTGGGTGTCTTTACAAGAGGAATGATTTTAACATGGGCAACCCTGATCTTTAAAGGGGGCATAGAATAGTTAAATATATTGGACCTTCTTCTCTGATGTTCAAATAAAATGCATTTGACTTGTTTGATCAAAAATTTCTAAATGTCACAAAAACTAAATGTCACAAGCCCAATAACATCTTACATTTAGGCTGTGGAATTAAAATGGTCCATTACGGCTAAATGGCATCCTCTTTTGGCAACCACATTTGAACTGTAGTTGAGGTGGTGTATCTAAAGGGCTAGAGCTCCTATGGTGACATATTGCAGCTTTGCTCAGAATGGCCCATTTTACTGCGGCCATTTCTAGTTAAAAAATTTGAGGAGGTCAGAGATGGAGATTAGGTTTTGGTATGATCCGTTTGACACGCCAAGGTGTCTATATTCAACACCAATAAGGTAAATGCTGTTTTGAATTCTATAACCCCTTTAAAAAACTACATTTGAAATTATTTTCACTTCAGACATCCACAATTAATGACGAATCCCAGTAACATTCTCTAAAAACTGAATATAGTTGGTGTTTACAGTGGATGTGTTTTTCTTCTTTCAGTTTTCAGAGAATCCCTGAGAGGAACGCATACATTAACCTTATGGTAGATTTTTAGGGAGCATACTTAATATAAGCATGTTGTTCCTCCTGCATATGTTGGTGAAAGTGTTCTGCTCCCATCTCGCTTTGTAGAACACACACACACACACACACACACACACACACACACACACACACACACACACACACAGGACAGACAGACAAACAAGACAGACAGACACAAATACACACATGTTTACACTGGTTATAATTCATCTCTCATGATGTCTCCCTTTGGCCTGACCAGTCTCCCGATGAAGAGGAGGGAGTTGGTCTTGCTGTCCTTCACCAGGAAGATGAAGGGGTGGTCGGCGTAGAAGAGCTTGGGGGTCTTTAGCTTGTCGGTTCCATAGACGCTGGTGTCAGGGGGATTGCCGTCGGTCCCCCACTCCATAGCTGAGGCGTGGAAAACGTTGGACAGGTACAGATCCTTCTTGCCAGAGATGTGGGACAGATCGGCTTTGGTTTTGTCCACAGCTTCGGTCATGCCCAGCTCACCAAGGTGTTTCTGCAGGGGGTCAGAGGTCAATGTTACCATGGTGCTTAAAGGAGATGTACTTTAACTCAATGTGACATACTTTACTTTTATATATCTAATATGCCCTTCTCTGTGTGGGTGTCTATATATTATGCAGAGGTACTGTAGAAAGTCCTGCCATGAATTGATTTTATTAGTTCTTTATAATGGCTTTAATTCATGGAATGGACATTACTCTTTGAGGCTGGGTTTTCCATCTCTACTTAAAGTGTGTGTGTGTGTGTGTGTGTGTGTGTGTGTGTGTGTGTGTGTGTGTGTGTGTGTGTGTGTGCGTGCGTGTGCGCATATGTATTTTTACTTTGGTGGGGTGTTACCTGAAGGTTGTGGCTGACTTCAACACTGGTTTTAGGGATGGAAACGGCCACGGCTCTCTCCTCCAGTTTGCTGAACCAGGTGTCCAGCTGTTTGCGGGTCAGGAGCTTTTCCAAGCGCTCCAAAGGCTCCACGTGGTAGGGCATGATGAGCACCACCGAGGACTTCTTGTGGGCCAGGGGCATGTCCAGGACGAACAGCTTGTTCTCCGTGTCCTCATAGAAACCATAAAGGCCTGTGTGGTCACAGCAAAAGACACAGAATACATTATTTTGCCTTGAAGACAAAAGTAGGACCAGGAAACTGGCAGAGGATCAGCTGTACGCACAAGATGTCACATCATCAACTTTCAGGAAATTAATTCTGTGTGTGGTCACAGGACTCACCAGTACGATGCATCATGGGAATGGAGAGTTTTAAAGTGCGGGACACCAGGAAGCCACGGTTGTCCACCATCTTGTGGTGAAACTGTTCATCCCAGTGAACTGTTGGAAGGAACAAATGAAAGTAAAAAGATAAAAACTATGCAGGTGGTTGTAGTTATGGATAACATAATGAAGTTAAAACAGTTGAATAAGACTACAGGTTGGAGAGCAGCCCAGTAATTCACAACTGGGTTTTAGATGGCCATAGACATGTTTTTGGTTTGTATTTTATCATAAAAACACTGACAACTGACATGTTTTCAATAGGTGGTCCAAAGATAACCTACGTTTAAAGAACATGGCATTGACGATCATGGCTCCATCTGTCTTGTCCACATCCTTGGTAACTTCTGGAAGCTTCCCATCTGTAGACTTGGCCGCCCATTCGTTGATGGAGCTCACTGCACTACGCTTGTCGCGGAAGTTAATCTTGGAGTGCTCAAATTTGTAGTGTTTCTTGCTGTCCTTCACAAACCCGTCGGCGAAGTTGACGGAGCTGGGCCCGTACAGGCGGTTGCTGATCTTCCAGGTGACGTTGCGCTCGGTGGCGTCGCTCACCTCCGTCAGCAGCTCGGCCAGGCTGGCATGCAGCTGGTCGTCCTTCAGCCTGTTGTCACTGAGCACCGTCTTCACCTGCGAGGCCGTGGACGACTTCCCGCCGAAGGCCACAAAGCCAAGGGAGTTGGCCACCACCACGGGCGAGATCACAATGTTCTCCGTGCCCTTCTCCTTGGCCATGTTCTGGTAGAGGTTGAGGGCCAGGCCCACACTGTGGTCTGCCAGTATGGTGGCATGACTACTCAGGGGTTTCTTTGGGGCAGCAGCGGCGGCGGGCTTCTTCTCCGTGCCAGGGGCAGCAGCAGCATCTTTCTTATCTTTCTTCTCTGCACCATTGGCAGAGATGACCAGTAAACACAACACGGCGAAGCTCTTCACATGCATAACTGCAGCGAGTGTGAGCAAACAGCTGCGACCTGTGGGAGGACACACACACACACACGCACACGCACATAGACACATGCACACAATGAAGAGCAGCTGTTAAAAGCTTTTCCAAACACTGTGTGTCTAAAATTTATGGTGTGCACTAACAGACCACACTTAGATTTGTTTCTTCAAATATGTTGTGTTAAAAGGTCTATATAAAGTTATTTTTGGTATTTCTATCATAAAGCTGGTGTGTAAAGAATCTTTGTTCACAACCTTTTTTTGTTATGTCCTCAATAATCTCTTATTAATTTCTGCAATAACACTTTATTAATACTCCATCGCTGTTTAGTTGTGATAGGCCTCAGTTGTATGGCTCCCTCTTGAGTTTTATTGTGTGCAGTATCCTATGAGATATAATTACACAGCCGCCATCCGGATGGGCTCCAGGCCTACGCAAAGTCAGGCGCGTTACATAACTGCCACATCAGCAACTGTTGGACAGCAACTTTTTTTTTACTCTAAATTTACTTTTTATGATAAGTTTTAGGAAACCAGCAAAAGAAAACAAAGAGGAAAAAATGTTGACCGCAATATCAAAGATAGCAATAAAAGAGAGAGGTCATTTTTTTCCAGGTCAGGACAGTGCCATTCCCTCAGTAAATTTCAGGCCCTGTGGGAGTGCTTGTAAGAGATCCTGGTAAGAGATACAGACAGACACAAAGCTATTCTCTTCCCTCTTGCTCTTTCTCTTTCACACCCTTAGGGGGCTTCCTGGAGGAATGAACACCAACTATGGAAATGCCTGGCTGCTCGGCCCATTCAAACACTAAGCCACAGCCCCAGGCCACTGGAACAACACCCTAAGCTTTGAATTACCTTGTACATACTAAAACAAGGTAATATCTTTTCCTTGTATCATTGGTGCAATGAAAGGCACAGTCTGTGTGGAGGAAATATATAATGGTGTGTTTCTATGTTACAGTTTCTGTACATTGACATATTTTTCGTATGAATGACTCCTTTTTATCTCAGAGTTAACCTTAAAAGGAAACGTTGCAGAAACATCAACAAAAGCACTACTGTGTAGAAGCAAGGTTAACACTAAAGCAATTTACAGTGAGAGGACCGAGGTAACTCAACTCACATGATGTACTGAGTGCTATGGTATATCGCTAACTTCTGTTGAATTCCTGTGAGCTTACACGCTGTGAAAGAGCTCAAATTAAAAGAAGCAGAAGAAACGCTTATCGCCTGGTAGCAAACGAGCTGAAATAAATTCACTCTATACTTAGTTTTCATTAAGAAGGTCAGAGTGGGTTACGTGTCCCCTGGACCTGGTGTCAGGCTCTGGCCTAATTATAAAATGATGCTTGTGTCGAGATGACTGAGGGCAAGAGATGTTCCCAGTGGATAAGTTACAGTGTTGGTTAACACTCTGAAATGAGCTCAGTGAGGAAGTGGAAAATCATCTCTTAAAGTCCAAGTAAAATCATTTACTTTACTGTGTCTGATTATTCAACCATGTAAAAGGTTTTTCTTTTGAAATCTTTTGCTGTTTTTTCAAGAGGTCAAGCATCGACTGATATACGTCTGCATCATGACCATGCTGTGGAATGCCACGTTCATAGGACCCTAAAGTAGGGTAAGCATTTATAAGCATTAGCAGTTATGATTCTCTTTGAAATCCATGACTGTGAAAAATCACAGCAAAAACTCATAGTTGTGCCACACCTCACCTCCTGTAGTTTGTTTTTCTAGCAAAAAGTACAGCTCTTACCTTCAAGGCTTTCCTGATTCCCGGGGTTTCTTGTGCATACACTTCCAGGATGGGCTTTCCCCTCGATCTTTATAGTGGAAAGAAGAAAATTCTGGAAGTTGAGGAAGAACTTTAAGGATGACTTTTCTCTAGTTCTGCACGTTTGGAGGATAAATCCCTCCCTCGGTGTCCAGTTGCTGGGGAAATCTGACCCGTGCTCTCCCCATGGTCCTAAAGCCTGAGCATACCCTTCTATTGCCAAGGTTTTATTTTAACTACAAAACTTTAAATGTATGTCATCCAAACAGCATATTTTTCGTGATCAAGTCCACAGTGAAGTTTAAAAACAAAGGGTTAGTTAATATTTATTTTATTCGGCATTTTTATCAGTTAGAACAAAAAAACTCATGTCATTTGTCATTTTCTGAATTGCCAGCTCAGGCCGGCCCATTGCCCCTCTCCCGGACCGCCCACCAAACTGCCACGTCTAAGGCTGCCTAGAGGTCTGATTAAGGGGGGAGGTGTGTGTGTGTGTGTGTGTGTGTGGGGGGGGGGGGGTGACACAGACAAGCTCAAACCTGCCCTGACCTGACCTCTCCACAGAGGTGAGATGCCATATGCTCACTCAGTGTTTAACAGACATTACAAGTTGTGATTTATATGGATTTTTGTGTTTTAAATTATTCCTATTTGAAAAACTTGGAGTCTGTGAATGAAGCCTCTGTTTGTTGGAATGGGTTAATGATGCCTGCTAAATCCAGCTGCTTGAGTGGCCTCTAACAATGCACAGTGTTGATAGTCATCTCTCTCTCTTTCTCTCCCTCTCTCTCTTACTTTCTGCCTCTTTCTTGCTCTCTTTTGTTTTCTCTCTATCCCACCCTATTTGTCTTCCTTTCTCTGTTAGTTGCTCTCTCTTCCTCTGATAGTGTGTGTTTGTTTGTCTGTCAGTCAGGAAATTCCACTATCACAATAATACTTCTGGAACAATGCCAGAGTTGCTCCATGACAGTGGCCGGTGCAGGAGTCTGCTTGCCTTTGGCCACAGGACAGGATGTGTTTCCGTTAGCCTGCATCCTACACGCACCGGCCCCCCTTCAGCCAGCCCCCACAATTATGGCTGCATGCAGAAGGAGGGTCTGTATAGATATATGGGTCACCAATACTGTGGGAAAATATCCATAGTCTCCGTATGTCCCCTGCGTCTGTCCCACACCAGACTAATTCTTAGGGTCCTCAGATACCATCTGGAAGCCATATAAGTTACATTTGGAAACTGTATTATTTCAGTAAGTTAGTTCAGTAGGTATTTTGACATAACTGACAATTGATAAAACGTAACACTTGAACACTGACTGACTTTTGTGGTCAACTCAATCATGGTAATATATAGAGAGAACAGCAGCATCTTGTATTGCTTTCTGTCTATATATAAACCAACATGTAGGCAACCAATTCTTTCTTCACAGTAATCTTTTCTTTTGGTCAGCGCCATGATTTGTGTAGAAAGTTTTTCTCTACGTTTGTACAGCTTAGTAATGTTGCTAGAAATGCCTTGAGTTCTCTGGCTTACTCTGGGCCACAGCAAGTCTGAGAGCTTTTCCTGAGAACTATCCAAAACCGTAGCTAAATCCCTCCTACGGGTTCTGGAATGCTGATTCCGGCTTTTGTGAGATGTAAGGCCACAGCACTCTTGCTCCAGCTGATGCAACCCGTTACAGCTTTTACATGTTCACTTTTACTGGATCTCTGGCTCAGCAATCGTTATGGATTACACACAATTTAACAAAAAAAGTTTATTTCTCATTGTAGATAGCGAACAACAATACATATATACATTTAATGGAATGGTTTGACTACGTAGGAAAGGTTTGGCAGGAAAGCAGTTGTTGTACTCCCACAAGACCATACTTCACAAATGTATGTTTTTTTGCTTATAATTTGCAATTAGTTCCATGGTGGTACAAAATGTTGAGGTCTTAGTTATTTCTTCTAATGTTAATAGCAGGTTGTATGGTGGAGACACCACTTGAGCAGGTCTATACCTTTTTACCTCTTTAATCAGATACATTGTAATCAGCCGTTGATCTTTGCTGGAAAGCTATGAAACTATACACAAGAACTAAATTGTACTGAGTTTAACCCACATGAACTTGACATCTTTATTTTCTTAAAAGAATTGTTTTGGTCACACAATTTATATTACATACTAAAGCGGTAACTTCTAAAATGGATCACAAAAGGGTGTGCAGAAATTTGGAGTGAACTTATTGTAGATTATGGTCTAACCTTGGGGCATGGGGTGATTAGAAAGAATGTGTGTGAACTGTGAACAAGCCTAGTTGTTGGAAACAAGGTCTGTTGTGAGTAACAGTAAGTCAATGTGACTAAATGTTTCTATGTGGCTAAATGGCAGTTGATACAAATACTGCTTCTTTACAACAAAAAACTTTACAATGCTTACAATTTTTAACACCATCAACAGATGATTGGAACTGAAACATAAACATTCAGTTAGTGTTTATTTGTTTGTTTATTTATTTGTGTGTTTATTGTTGAAATGTGTAAGTATCTGTGCTATTGTTTGTCATGTCATTGTCATGGAGCATGGCAATGAATGCCTAATATTAATAGGCTAGTGAAAAACTGTCAAGAAGGGCTTTAGTTTTTGAGATACCCCTACCTGAGGTAGAAACCCAAAAATGTTTTCCTCATCTATAAGGTGTCTCATACATTAAATGGATTCTTCTTATTTACTTCATAGTTATTCTGTAAGTGATTGTTATAGAAATGCATATGATAATGTAATGGAAAGGAAATGTCACACACAAGAGACCGGGAGACAGGATTACTGTTTGGCCTTGATGAGGCTTTTAAAAAAACTATAACCATAACTATACTCTTCACTAAAACAACCTTTAGCTTCCAACAGTACCAATCAACACTCTGTGGAGGAATGGGCCCTCTCCTCACGCTTTCAGCCATCATTGCTGACATTACTGTCACTCATCGACATTACCATAGTGGGTCACATTTGGGCAGTCTAGAAAAGGACAAGTGCAAAACTCAGTGCAAGTCAAGCCCACTGAAAGACACCGACATTGGCTGTTGTTACTGTAGTTGCCATCTTTGCAGTACAGGTGAGTGATGTCTCAAACTTGTTTTGGTGCTCGTGCCTTCTGAAACATCATTGGTTCAGTGGGTCCATCTTCACTGAGCCTCCCTCCTCTCCTAACTGAGCTACACATATGAGGCACTGCTGTTTGGTATAAGGCTCTCAGCACACGTTGCTGGAAGGCATCTTTAGTTGGAGGTACATTGCTGACAACTTAAATCTGTAGTAGAGGCAAGGGTGTACCTCAGCTAATCTAGGCTGGTACAATGATATCCATCATTCTTTTTCTTTTTGTACTTTTCATACTTTCTTGCCACAGGCAAGGCTTCTTCCGGGCTTTCAGCCTGCTGAAAACTACAACATTTCTGGGCCTATGCAAATCCAACTGCCCATAATGCTTCAGAACAGATTTGACTGCCTCAGACATCTGAAACCAGTAGTTGCCAGAGAGACAACTCACTATAAACAGAGACTAAACCACAAGACAAAAAACTGTGCACAAATGTGAAAAGCAGCCATCAACACCTGCTTATACAACCCTTGTTCTAGGTGACTACTGTAAGAAATTTAAAAGGAGAATGGATGACTGTCTGTCTTCCTAATGCACCCATCTTTGACACTACAGACAGTATTTCAAAGCCAGTGTCAAATCATAAAACTATTAAACGCATCATTGTGCATGTTGGAGCAAATTACATTTTCAGAGAACAGCTCAGTATCAGAGAAGATTTTCTTTGAACTTTTCTTTGCCCTAATGAGTCTGGAATGTAAACCTTTACCAGTGGCCCACTTCCAGCACAGGGAAGCTTTGCATTCTTGACTGTTTAGTCTAAACACTCGACTAGCAAAGAAATGTTTATTTACAATTTTGATCTTGTTTTGCAATGTCGGAGCAGTCCTCAGACCAAATAGCCCAGAACTAAGTTGGACTGGGGTCAAAGTCTTCGGTGAACACTATTGTCTCACACTCTACCATGCAAACTTTTTTTTCACCAACGTTGGGTCCAACTGCTGATAAGCACTCTGTTACAGTGCAGACAGAACCAATCATGGTTGATCTGCTGGGGGACAAACTAAAACAGTTGTGAACATCAACAAACACTGCTAAACCAAAGCAATAACCCTCACAAGCTGAAACAGAGAAATCACCTCCTGTGTTGGGACCTTAAATATGCCTTCGGCAGCTGCATACAATGCTTACTCTTAAGTGTGGACCATGAAGGTAATGTACAAAAACATGATGAGAACAACACTACTACAATGACTCAAAGCCAAACATCAACAGTTCAACTGAGGTCCATGTTGCCAACCAAGGCTGGTAAGAAGCTATCAGTTGCAGAGGGTCATGCTAACATATCTGTATCTGATACAGTTCTGGAAAACCATCCGATGGCTGATGCATCACCATCCAGCTCCTTGCCATTACTGGAGTGACCAACTATTTGTGTCAGGCTACCCCAGACCTCGGCCATCTAATGGAGACTATGAGCACGTAGCACCAGATAACAAAGAAACACCCTCCACCCTCATCATGACTGACATCACACTATCAAAAGAGCAGGAATGCCTGTATACATTGAGAATCACAGAGAATCAAACCACAGTTGCTTACCCAAAAAACCCAGTTTTTTTAACATTTCTATGGCCACCTCGCCTGCAGTTCCCTGAAAGTATGCAGAGAATGCTGCTGATTGTCAGACTGACTTCTTCTAGCCCGAGACACTCAAAACAAGCAGTGTATGCAGATAATCCCCATAGACAGGCCTTTACTAGCCCACAACCTTCATCTGTCTACCCATCTACTACAGAACCCAAAAAACGCAGGATACCACCACCCCCTCTGTCCCCTGAAGGATCTCTTAATCACACCTTGCTTGCCTTGAAATGTGCACAGCTGCACTACACCAATAGTAACAGCAGGAAAGACCTTGATGATTGTACTGTCTGATATGGGTTCCTGCATTAAGGGTAGTTTTGAAAACAAGTTGGGACCCAGGATGTCCAGGCCATTCTCTCTCCTGTTAGTAGGGTAAAAGAGTTTAGTGAACTCTTGTCAAACATTTGTTTAGAGTTTGACAGTCTTATTATACTTGCATGTTGATAATCTAGAATACATCTATGCCAATAAATTACTCGATATGATTAATACCTTCAACCTCCTAACCTTCATTAACAAATCTATAAAGAGAAGCTCTGTAAATACAATTCCAAAATGTTTTTTTCTTCTTTCTTCTCCAACATCATAAATAGGAATATCAACAATGGCTATGTACTATTTTCTAGTATGTAGAAGTTAACAACCTTACCACAACTGCCTCCTGAACTTCTCTCAGTTAATAAATGCAATGACTTTGCATTTTTTAAAGGACAATTTGATGAAATATGACTTCTCAGTTGCAAATAGCTCACAGTCTGGAACCATCGGCTGCAGCTTAATGCCAACATTTAGCTTAACTGACTATGAAACTCTCAAAACTGCATCTCAGTTCTTCCACATCTGAACTAAACATTTTGCTGACAATTTTTTTCATCTGTTCTTCACCTAATATCAGACAATATACTTAAGATTATAAACACATCATTACAGACTGGCATATTTCCTTTCTCTTAAAAAAAGTTTTAAAACCCTTACTCAATAAGAATAATCTTGATGTTAGTGCTTAACATTTACAGGCCCATACCCAATTTACCTTTTATCAGGAAAATAATTGAAAAAATAGTCTTTAATCAATTAACTGCTTTTCTAACATCAAATATTTTCAGTGAGGTTTCCTTGCCAATCACAGCACTAAATCAGTTGAAAGTCAGCTCCATGCTTTGAATGATGGATCCTTAGTAACAGGTCAGTGCCATTTAAGAATGTTAACCAGTATGCAACCAATAGACTCCCTCATTTGTAAACATCTTGATTCTCTTCTGGATCTCAGGTTATTGATGGGCTGTTAAGTTGTGTCCACACATTTCAACAATGTTAATTACATGTATGCTGTACATCTCATAGGGGCCGATGTTGTGCTTCAGTTACTGGAAATAATAAATGGATAATTCTTGAGGGTGATTCTGTTATGAAGGACATGTAGACTACACTGGCTACTGAGAAAGCCATGTAAGACATGAAGGCATTGAATGCAACCATGCAGGGACATGATGATTCTCAATTACATTTTGGGCCAGCTTCCATACCAGATCTCTGTCTTCAGCTGCTTTAGAGACCGTTGCATAACTGAAGTTATGGAATTTCAGGTGGTTATGGTCATTTCAATCACAACTGAAAAGAGCGATGATGAAATGTGAGATGTGATGAAATGTATGAAATATCAGAAACCTGTCAGCATAGAATCATATTGAACATTCCACATATCTTTTAGTTTTTACCAGTTTGTGTGACTAATTTAATACAATGCCATGGAAACAAGTTTTATACAGAAAAAAAATGCACAAAATTTACCTGTGAAGTTTATCTCCTTTTATGGCGAACACAGTAAGAATGTTAGAGACTCTCTGGAACCCCTGCTAGATATTTATCTGCTCTGGAGACTGGGCCTCTTTGGAACACAGGTTAGGAAGATATCAATGAAGACAATTATACAGCTGGATTCAACCAGTAGCCTAGCAGTAGCCAACTCCCTGTGCCTGTGTACCACACCACTGTAATCAACTCAAACCTCTCTCAAACCTTCTTCTTCTTCTTTTCTTTTTTATTGGCGGTTGGCAAGCAACTGGTTGGTGTGCATTACCGCCACCTTCTGAAATGGAGTGTGGGACTGGAGTAATTACACTACTCTGCAAAAGCAAAAAAAAAAAAAAAAGGAGGGGGGTGACTTAACATCTCCACAGAAGTTTCCCTTATGAAATTAAACAAGTAACTAAAACATGGCTCTCCTGTCTGCCTTATGAGTATTTCCTTTAGGGGTACTTTCTCTCCTTCAAGGCATCTGGTTAGCTCCTGTCTCTTCCGCAGATGTTTAGTGCACGATTCTATTGCATGCTCAGGAGTTTCAAGGCTATTACAGTCACTGCATTTTCCATCAGCATGTTTCTTCAATAAAAACAATGTGCAGTTCAGGTAAGGCCTGTGTGACCAACTCTCATTCTTGAAATTATGTCCTCTTCCTGCGTGCATCTGTGTGTACTTCTGCCCCATCCCACTGTTTTCTGTATACTATAAAGATGTCTTCCAATCTGTCCACTGTCCCAAAGTTCTTGCCACTTCTGCTTTAGTTTGACTTTGACTGTACACTTTAGTTCTGCTTTACTATACTATACTTTACTATACTTAATATGCCTGTCTGCTTTTGAGGGATGTGTTTAGGTCATTTAGATTCAGGTTTGTCTAGTAGGTACAACAAGATCCTGACTACAAACATGCCAAGTTTTAAACCTGTCAGAGCTTGTATCATTTTTGTGCATCAGTTTATATGATTTACCTCCCATACACCCTGGTTGTATTTCAGTTCTCTTTGAATTTCTAGCTGTATATCAACATCTATCAATTTAACGATCTTTTCAGCAAAACATTTTTTATTCAAGAATCCAGTTCATGCACGGGACACCTTATAGATGAGGACAAACATGTTGTTTTAGTTCTACCTCCGGTATCTCAGAAATTTCCCATTAGCAAAGTTCTACCATTAGGCCATGAGCCAGGACCCCAAAATGGACCCCCCGCAATCGAATGGGTGGGCAATTTCTAATCTGTTTTTTTGACTTCTTGGACATCTCAAGTAAACATTTTGGCATGATAACCATTGCAAACAGGTAGCTTAGTGGTAGTTATCATGCGTTGAAATGGTGTACCAGTAAAATGGAAACGTAAAACCTATGCATTGTGGTTCTTTGTTATTATGCAGTTTGGTGACCACACAGGGTCCTTAAATTACCTCAGGGATGTTTTCCCTTCCATCAAGACCCTACAGGGGTTGTTAGACCACACTAATAGGCCTAATAGAATCACCTCAGCAATAGGTGAATGACAAAATGTGATAAAAATGAGAACATATGAAATCCGTTTTTTTTTTTTTTTTTTTTTACTTTTCCTGCAACAAGAAGAACAAACATCATGAACAAATACACATTAGCATGTGATAACAATACACATTAACATGTGATAACCATACACATTAACATGGCATGATAACCATTGCAAACAGGTAGCTTAGTGGTATTGAAATGGTGGACCAGTAAAATGGAAACGTGAAAACTATGTATTGTGGGTGTTTTGCTGATAGGCCCATGACACCTCCAGAGGGTTCAGCAGTGAATCCCAGCGTCCCAGGTTCACTTCCATCAACCACCACACACTTGGAGCCCCAGGTCAGGTCTTTCCTCCTGCTCCACAGCCACTGGCTCCCTTTCTCAGCAGCCTCGGAAAGATCCTTGATTGCCCACCTGTGGGCCTTCACTCGTACCCCCATCTCCCTGAGTAGCCTAGATGTTGAGGTGGCTATGAATCCCCTGCAGCCTACTTCCACCGGGCGTACCCTCACATTCCAGCCTTATTGTTGGTTGCCGTCTGCTGCGAGATCGGTGTATCTCAGCTTCTTCCGCTCGTAGGCTTCCTCTACTGCACCCTCCCATGGTATCGTGAGCTCAATGATGTACACGACCTTGAGTGAGGAAGACCACAAAACAAGGTCTGGGCAAAGGTTGGTGGATATGATTTCCGGTGGAAAGCACAGCTTTTTGTCCAGGTCTGCCAGCCTTTTCCAGTCGTGTGCTCTATCCAGCGACCCAATGTCAGCCCTGCTGGTGATGGTGAAGCTGGCTTGACCCTCCCGGACAAAGAGTGCTAGCTGCCGGTGGGATGGCGGTGGGCGAAGTGCATTTGCGCTCACCCACTGGCATTCCAGCACTACCGCAAGACATCTTAGCACCTGGTTGTGTCGCCAGGTGTAGCGACCTTGAGTGAGGCTAGTCTTGCAGCCCACTAAGATGTGCTTTAGTGTTGCTGGGCTTGGGCACAAGGCACATGTGGGGTCGTCGCCATACCATTGGCTTAGGTTTGCGAGGGAAAGTAAAACATCATATGCAGCCCTGATGGTGAAGCTTGCCCTGAATGCCTCCATCTCCCATAGATCTTTCCAAGAGAGACTCTTCTCTACCCCTTTCCACGTCATCCACTGCCCTTGCTTTGCCTGTGCCACGGCTTGGGTGCGCCTTGCTGCTTCCTCTTCCTGACGTACCTCTTGGACCACCAGCTTGCGTCTCTGAGCTGGATTGGCCTTGCTATAAGTCGGTCTGCTAGTACCAAGGCCAAGACCGCTCCTCCCCTCCTGAACATGTCCCACGATGTCACGGTGTGGGAGTGCTGCCTTTGCCTGCTCTGTTGCAGCCAGCGGGGTCCACTTCCTTCCGGTGGCCAGGATGGGTGCTGCTTGGGCCACAAATGGGTCATAGGAGTCTTGGAGAGTGACCTTGGCGCACTTGTATTTCTCTACCAGGCTGGTGATGGAAAGTTCCAGCATGCCTCTGCCATAAAGCCCAATGCTACTGAGGCACCTGGGAAGGCCAAGTCAAGTCAAGTCAAGTCAAGTCAAATTTATTTGTATAGCGCATTTCATACATAAATGCAGTTCAATGTGCTTTACACAAATTTAAAAATAAAATACAATTAAACATAGGAAGGAAGGAAGAGAAAATAGGTACAACAAATAAAAATGTCCACAATCGTGTAAAATATGATAAATATGCAGAATCCTCCGTAGAGGGCCCAGAGGCTGGCTGGCAGGTTTAGGCCCTCTCGCCCCTTATCCTGCGAGCCAGCTGGATAAATCCTTGGGCATGATGGTGACCCTCTTGGCGTGGATGGCACACAGGTTGGTGTCCTCGAACAGACCCACCAGGTATGCCTCGCTAGTTTCCTGAAGGGCGCCAATGGCAGCGCTCTGGAAACGCAGATCGGTCTTGAAGTCCTGAGCAATCCTTATGGTTTGCTTGTTATTATTCGTATGAATTTGTTTATTGCCTGTTTGATTGAGTTGATCCCTGATCCCTGAGTTGATTTGAAATAATAAAAGATTATCCTAATAATGTTAAGTCCGCAACAAAGCAAAATTCCCTTGGGGCCAAGCTAACTGGGGAACCACAGCGACTTTGCAGAGACAAGCAAGCTGGGTCACAATAACGAATAAAAATAAGGGAAATTTATTATTATTATTAGTTTTTATAGTTTCAGCCAGCAAACAAAGCAAAATCAGTTTGGGGTGATGCAAACTGGATGCAAATTGCCTAGCAAATTTCCTAAGGGCAAAGCTAGCTAGCAAGCAAGCAAGCAGGGGCACAATAATGATTTAAAATTATGGGAATGTTATTATTATTATTATTGTTTATTATTATTATTATTATTGTTGTTGTTGTTGTTGTTGTTATTATGTATTATTATTTATTAGTGTTTATAATTTCAGCCAGCAAACATAGCAAAATTAGTTTGGGGGTATGCAAACTGGATGACCACAGCGAATTTCCGAAGAGCAAAGCTAGCAAGCAAGCTAGGTCACAATAATGAATACAAATTATGGGCAATTTATTATTATTATTATTTATTTATTTATTATTATTTATTTATTAGCTTTTATAATTTCAACCAGAAAACATATAAAATTAGCTTGGGGTGATGCAAACTGTATGACCGACCACAGCGAATTTCCGGAGCTAACTAGGCAACCCGATGGAATTTCAGATGTTAAAAGTCAGTTATCGTTTAGGTAATGACCTATGGCATGGTTCAGTGAAAAACAAGGATCTTATTTTCTTCAAGAAATTGCAGAAGAGCCAGAGTTGTTCTGTGATTAGCTAAATCAAAATACAAAGTCAATGTCTGTGGCCTGTATGGTTCACAAAAGAGATAACTGTAATGTCAACTGTAATGTTAAATTCGATTTCCCTCCTTGCTCACTCTGCACCAGTAGTTTGTGCCAATTCCTCTTGGTTAATAACAACTTATATACAGTACAGGGACTTAAAAAAACTGTAACAGAGATATTAATCATCAGTAGAAGTACCTAAATTGCTATATGTGCAACATCTAAGAATGGGCACCATTGCCGTGTGGAATGCATATGGTTCAAATAAGAAATGCATGACAAATATGATAAAGCTACTGTTCTGCCAAGGTTATCATACCATTCCATAATCTGGACATATATAGCAATAATAAAATACCAACAAGAATTTGCCCACCGTTTTGATTGCGAACGGTGGTCTGGCTCATGGCCTACATAGGGTGTCGCCAAATGTAAAGTCATCCCGTTAGCCTTGAATGCTGTGCAGTGCTTGACTAGACCCATTGTGAATGTCCATATTAGTGGAACCACTGCTGGTGTGTTCGCAAGTGTAGGATATGTGGGATTGTTCATCCGGGTAATTAAAAAGAAATAGCATGTAGAAACTCCACTGTTACTGGCCAGTAGCCTATAAGTCATTGTAGCTTTCAGAGATTCAGGAGAGATTTAATAGGTTACATTTCTACCCATAATTTGTTCATGTACATATCAGTTATCATGCTATCAGCTATCATATAGTATTTGTTGATACATTTGTTAAACCAAGCTTTTGGCTTAATAAAATGACTGCCATGACAGAAAGAAGTGGACTGCTATGCAACCTCATTCACCACAAGGGGGCAGTCATTTCTTAAACATCTAAGAAGAGGCCTGTCCAGTCAGAAACAGCCAAGTCATGAGATTCAAGGTAGTGCCAACCAGCCTTCCACATAATCCACAGACTATGTATCTACAACCTTTTAGATTAACAGTTTTAGTTTTAGACCAACAATCACCAATTTCACTGCATGTCCTACCCAGTATATGTCTATGCATGTGACAATAAACCATACTTGTATCCTTGTATAACTTTATATTATATGCTTTTGCAGCCATGTCCCATGTTTCTCTGCCTTTCTCATTCTTTTTTTGTTTTTTTGTCTCTTTAGTCAAGCACATCAGTGAGTTGTTGCAATAATGTAAGTGTTGCTATGTTTAGTCAGACTGGAGGTGATCAGAAGTTCAGAGGTGGTCTGAGTGAGAAAAAGGAAGGAAGAAAGGAAATAAGCAAACAACGGGGGTTGATGGTTGACATGGTGATAGAGGAAGGAGGCAGTGAGACGCCTTGTCGTTGTTGTGCTAGTTGTTTGTGGTCGCCAAGGCGACCAGATCTTACCCAGTGAAGTCACTGCCTGTGTGCGAGGCTGACTGAGATAAAGTGTATGAGTCTGCCTAAGAGCCATGTCTGTTCCACCCACACGCCACTCACTCTCTCCTGGCGGCTTGTGAAAAAACACTTCAACATTTACACCATAAAATGGACTGGAGTTCAGATGAGAGTCAAGCGTAAGCAGTCTTATAAACAAAAAACATAAAGAATAAAAAAATCTGCCAAAACATAAGAGACATTTAGGAATTACAAGTGCATGGTATGAACGATCACCACTTTTTCAGTGAATAAGGAGTGTGTGTGAGCATGTGTGTGTCTGTGTTTTTATGTGTGTTACACACAGTGCTGTAGGGTGTAGTAGGAGGATAGGATGTAAGTGGGACATTGACAGGACCACATTTTTGTGTCTATGTGTTTTAGCGTGTTGCCTAATGTTCCCCATAATATTTTATTCCTTTACTATGGTTAGTGCATTTCCATTTAACATGTGTATTTGAGTTAATGAACCAGAAAGCCATTATGTGTTTGTTTATGTCTTAGTCTGGTTCAGAATGAGTCACTCCAAAGCCTTTTTGCATCTTGCATTGTACTTTGTTGTTCTCCTCACGCAGTTGTTGTGCATGTAAACACATCGTTGCTACGGAAGCACATTTCAGCTTGAAAATGATAAAGGAAAGCAATAGCTGTGGGAGGAGTCTCGTTTTGCCACTGTTTGCTTAGCAGTATCAATATTAGCAGTAGCAGAATCACCTATAAGTACAGTTTTATGTAAGTACACTCTCAGAAAAGAAGGTACAGAATTGTATGTTTACTTGTCACACCGGCAGACCCCTTAAAGGCACATAATTGTACCTTTTAACCACTGTTTTACAACTAGTTTGTACCTTGTCCGGAGCTGAATAGGTACACATTAATACCTTAAGGTCCAAATATTAGCCTTTAGGGGTACATTAATACTGATTGTAATTTAAAAATACATGTACCCCTATAGTCCCATTATTTCTGTACAAACTAGTTGTAAAACAGTGGTTAAAAGGTATAATTATCTACCTTTACACTAGGGTACAGCCGATATGACAAGTAAAAGTACAATTCTGTACCTTCTTTTCTGATTGTGTAGGAGAAAAAAATTGATTATTCTATCATTCATTTACTGTTGCTAGGCCACTGTGATCTGCTGTAATCTGTTCTTTTTCCATTCATTGTATTTGGCACTTCCTTGCCTCTTGTTGACTCTGTTCTGTGTCAGCAGAAAACATTCACATTTACTGGCAGACGAAGAAAGACCTGTCAGTAAGATCCATCACTACAAAATTTAAGTAACAGAATCCAGCAGGCCGGCCACTTCTCTTACTCTTTTTCTTTTTCTCTCCCCCCTCTCTCTCCCTCTCTGTCTCTCTCTCATCCCTTTCTCATCTCTGGGTTATGTGCATATTAAGCATCTATTACTGCTCTGTGGGTGCATTTAAAAAGTCAAGCCATAAACCAGAACAGACTAGGTCAGCGCAAAAATGCAGGACCAAACAAATGGATTCGAGGACACTAAAGAGGAAAAAAGAGGAGAACAACAGCAAAACTAAACTTCAGCAAAACTAAACTTCTGTGTCCCAAACCAGTGTTCTTAGATCCATTTTCTGAGTAGTTTTTTCCACAACATGAAAAAGCAAGCTTTTTAAAATTAAAAGTCTTTTTTATTTTTCAAAATTATTAATAATCAATATACAATGTACAAAAACATGGGGAATTGAATTGTATAACAATAGTATTTGGTCATAATGTTCATTATGTAGCAATGTGTGTGTGTGTGTGTGTGTGTGTGTGTTTGTGTGTGTGTGTGTTTGTGTGTGTGTGTGTTGGTCCCTGTGCAGCTCCAGTTTCAGTGATTGGCTGAGGGGGGGGCGGGGGGTTGGTGGATATAGGAGATGATGACGAGAGATGAAGTTGTCAGCCTGGTGTGGTCGGGAAGCAGGGCTGGCTTTACAGGATCTGCCTGGGCCGTCCATAGCCTGTCATGCCAGCCTGTGACGCCCCTTTGTTTGTGCCCATCTGAAGACCAATCACACTCTGGCCTTCTTTCAGCTGTTCCTCTGTAAAGTCCCGCCTGTTTTCCTGAGCTTTCCTACAAGTTCACACACACACACATGTTAGGATTGTACATATTTACTTACTCTTGTTAAGTTTTTATTTTTTTATTTTGTATTGTACTTGTGTTTAAAGTGTCTTATCTTTATTCATGACTGACACATTTTACTCACTTGTGAAACCAGGAAGGGTCACCTTGGTAACAGCCATCATCCTTGGTAACAGCCAAGCTACCTAGAGCCATGAGTGTTCTCTGTACTGCTGCCAAATCCTTACCTTAACAAACAAGACAGTATGTAAATACATTTTCTCTCATTTCATTTATAAAACTATATTGTAAATTCAAGTTAAAAACTGTAAAGCACAGCGTAAACACACACGCGTACACACACAAAGACACACTTTCTACACACACTTTCTACACACACACACACACACACACACACACGTCTTACACAAGGTTCACAAGTGGGAAACATGAGTGTCATGTGTGTATATGCTTGGAGCATCAGCAGCTGATCCTGTGTCATACACACCTTCCCAGAGGTCCACGGTCTGGAACATATCAGTCTTGGTGACACCGTAGCGCTCAGCAGCGTTGAGGAACTGCGAGACCAGTTCCATCTGCTTGAAGGCCATCTCTGTCTTCTGAAGCTTCTTAATGGGCTTATTTGCACCATAAAGACTGTTAATGAGATGACCCAGCACCTGAAGGAAGAGAGAAGGTGGAGAGATAGAAAGACATCAAATAGTGCTTAAGTAAGGGATAATGTTTTACAAGGCGGTCATTCTCGTGGAATAAGCCCCGACAGAGTGATGCAGTATACCCCGACACGAAGCAGCTGATAAATAAGTCGTCACAGCTTATATTGCTGATATTCTATTACAATAAGTGAACAGACTAGTTGTGGAGTGATCCGAAAAAAAAAGCCACAAATCCCGTGGTCATTGACAGCGGTCATTAGACTTTTTCATTATACAAAAATATATTTGCCCCCCCCCCCCAACATTGGAGCGGCCTATTCAAAATCAATGCGATATTTGTCAGCATTCTAAAGAGCAGTAAAATAAAGACTTTTATTTGTCAAGGGGTGTGATAGAGTGGCCATCAGGGTTGTGGATGTCCTCTGACTGGCATGCCAACGAGCTGGGCTCTTTGGCATTGTGGTCAAAGCTCACATTTGGTACCCTAGAGACCTGGGTTCAAAGCCAGGTGCGGTGACTTCTCCTCCCTTTCACTACAAGGGGCAAATTGATTAACTTAATGGATAGGTCCTACAGGAATAACTGCTGCATTTTGGCTCTCTTTCTCTCAGCTGTGCACACAAAGACACACACTGTCTGTCTCTCACTCTCTTTTTCTCTCTCCCTCTCTCTCTCTCTCTCTCTCACACACACACACTCTCTCTCTCTCTCTCTCACTCACACACACACACTGTGTCTTGCTCTCTCTCTCTGAAACACACACACACACACACACATGGAATGTTCATTACGAGATGAGAACTCACAACTCCATCCTTCAGCCAGTTCTGGAAGCCTGTCTTGCCAGCCTCGGGCGAGCCCACCCCATCTCCACACTGGGCCATGATCCAGGCCACTAGCCTCTCCTCCAGCTCGGGGTCGTACTTCTTGTCGATTTTGCTCTGCACCTCCCGGGTGAGGCCGTATGCGGGACCTTTGTTTGCCATGTCTGTAGCTTCTGCCAGGACACGGATAGAGGGAGACACAGAGAGAAAGGAAGGGAGAGAGAGGCAGAGAGAGGAAATTAGGACAGGAAAAAACAACATCGCAAGTAGCCAGTGTCATCAAAATCTAAATATGACTGAAAAGCAAGGCAATAGGTTTCCCATCTGTACTTTCGATTCAGAGCTGGTGTTAAAGCAGAAGATAGTTATCAGAAGGCTTGATTATGAATGCATGCATAAGTAACACAATAGTGTTTCAATAGTATTGGATTCATACTAACACATACACAAAGTAAAGTAGTATTTATTATTCTGCATTTATGACATAGGCTACACTTCTCTTCCTTCGGAAACAAAACACCAGCAGCACTGAGGTCATGAATGTGAGTGTCAGAGCCTTCCAGTACACACACCAAATGCAAATGTAAAGCCTACTTGTTATACAGTATAGAAAATGTCATATCATAAGTTACTGACACTTTGAGGGCTGCACTTGGCTTTATTTTGTTTGGCTTGTACCCTCTGTGCAACTGTGCAACTATTTAAAAGGTTGTGGTTATAAAAGAATTGTACAAGGTACATGAATCCCATGTTTGGGGAGTTATATTTTTTTCATCTTCATTTCAGACAGAAATTATTTGTTTGGTGGAAACACAACAGCAACAGCTACAGCAGCAAACCAACATGATTGCTAGGATGCACACACACTTGGACTCTTTGATCAGAATGTCGAGTACCATAACCCGTGATCATAGTTGTGTAGCACCATCTGAATCTTCTGAAACATCACATGACAAAGCTTCACAATAGCAGTCAGCCGCTACTGTATAAAGTGGAACATAATGTCTCGAGTTTCATTTGAGTTTCGCGACTGAATCGACTTGGCTATCCATGACAGTAAGTGCTGCTGTGATGTGTGTGTGTGTGTGTGTGTGTGCGTGTGAGCGTACATGTGCATTTGTGTGTGTGTGTGTGTGTGTTGTTAACAGTTTCCCCTCAGGAGGCCAAACCCTTCTTGCTTTCACAAGGGAAGGAGCGGCGACAGCTACCAAAATCTCTGCCAATGGACACTCCTTTAGAGTGCATACACAAAGTGTTGCAGTGATTTGTAACTGGGGTGTATTGATGTTTGTCTCTCTTTTTCTCAACTGCTCTTTTTCTCTATTTCTCTCTCTCTCTCTCTTTCTCTGTCTGTATGTGAATGTGTTTGAGTAAAACCAAGTTAAATGAGTGCATAACAGTGTAAATTAAGTGCAGTTAAGGCCACTGTGTGGAATAAATTACTCTGGAGATTTCTGAAGCGTGGCAAAACCACACACACACACACTCAAACACTTAAATCTGTTAAGCTAACACAAGAGAAGTTGTTTAACAGAGCCTGGGAAAAGTTACATGACAATGCTAACTGTTACAGATGCTGTACAGTGTGGAAGCACTGATCAGGAACTTGACATTACATGTGCAGTTAATAAGTGAATGACTGGAATGCAGTTAAACAGTAATTTAAGACTGTTGAGCTGACAGCTATGCACAGTCAGTAACTAAAAAGTAACGGTAAAGAGTATTTTGTTGTTTAGATACATGTTGCTCTTTCATGTCATGGCAGTGCATTAGGCCTGATCTTTGCTTTCTAACTGAGGACTAAAAGTAATTATATTTGAAACTTTGTGAGCAATGTGCTTTTCGTCTGTCTCTGCTTAACGAGCTGTGGCTATCGGCGGAGACACCATGTCTTTGTTGCCTCTCACAAAACTTCGATGAGAAGTGAGTGCGGCTAACGGCTACCACGGGGGACCACACAGTGAGATGAAAACATCTCTCCGGAGCGATGTCGTGAGCCAGCACTGTGGACAGTGCGCCAGGACCGACAGCGGGGAACAATAATACTGAGTGCGGAGTATAAATGTATCCGGATAGAGCAACTCCCCAGTGAGGGAATGTTATGACTTACTGCATGACGTTACATGCTTCATCAGGGCTGTAGAACTCTTCCAGTAAAGGAAACTTTGTTTTTTTTTCCGGTTCTACTGTTTCATGAACTGACACAGAAACTTCAGGAGCTTTTCAATCACTTTACTTTGTCAGGAGTTGTTTGCTTTTTATGCATCAATAACTGAAGATGTTATCAGTTATGACACCATACATCAATATCATGGCATGGCAAGGTGTTGGGTCAATGCATTACCATAACCTTAACTGTGCTGTTGCTGTATTTATGTATGTGTCCTCCGGGGTTGGCTGGACCCACCAATAGGCCTGTGCACCCTAAAAGAACACTGTTCATCCCTCAACCCCCCCCCCCCCCCCCCCCCCAACCCCCTCAACCCCCCAATTGCGCCCTCCTGGGGGACAGATGTGTCTCTCCCTCTAGTGCCCAGTCTATTGACATGGGTGTTATCTTTATCTATATGTTCTTATTGAGAGACTGATAAGAGGATATGAGGATGAACCGTTTGAAAGATAGGATATGTGATTTCATCATGCATCCACCATCTGCAAAGCATGACATTCTCACTAGCTCACTGCCTCTTCCTATCCCCACCCAGTCACTTCCTTTACATAGGCCAGCTGTTTCACTTACTCCACCTCTCTCTCTTTCGCTCTCTCTCACTCCCTCACCACTCCTTCTTTATCTTTCTCCTATCTATCCATCTTTTACTGACTCTCCCTATCTATGAATCTTTTACTCACTCTCTCTTTCCTCTCCCTATTGATCCTCTTTTTCTCTCTTGTTTTCTCTTATCCCTCCCTCCGTTTCTCTCTATATATTTGTTCTCCTTCTCTCTTTTTTCTCTTTCCTTCTCCCTGTTCACCTCTCTCTTATTTGGCTGGTAGGCAGGGCTTGCCTGCAGGGCCTTGCTAACAGATAAGATGATTACAGTTGAGAACTGCTGCTTGGCATGAATGCAAATTTAATTACCTCTTAACAAATTATGACTTATCTCTCCTATCTCCTACCTAGTGATGTAATCCTCTGTTTGCTGTTAGTCATGTATGACTATAGAAGGACTCATAACTGACTCTAGAAACACTTTAGCTTGAAAACTGTCATCTGTTTTACGTAACGTACTTAAGCCCACTCTGCTTAAACTGTTTATTTCAACTTCCATTATGTCTACCTAAACAAAGTACCAGCGAGTTAACATATAAATGTGTAATAGGACACCCAAAAATGGAGTACACAAGCAAAGGTCAAAGCACTTTTACAGACCTCGAAAGTTCTTGTCACATAACACTTAAGATGAACATGTGTTACTCTCCTGACATCGTGGAAGATTGTTTCCCAGGAAAGAGTTTCCTTACACACACAAGTCCTGACATCTTTATGCATGGTCTGTCTACAATCTTTCTAGAATACTCTCTGGAGGTAAACTCACCTGAACTAACCTGATCAAATTTTCATTCCATTTTAATTAAACCCACAGGATATGAGGGATCACTCTGTGTCAGATAGTGTGTTTATCTGGACTGACATTGTTTGGGTGGAAGATATTTTGTTTGTTGCATGTGTGTGTGTGTGTGTGTGTGTGTGTGTGTGCGTGTGTGTGTGATAACATTGTACTTATCCAGGTGGAGTGCACAAACACAGGAAGCACATAAACACACACACACACACACACACACACACACACACACACACACACACACACACACACACACAACCTTAACTACAGAAATCACATACATCAGGAACAACCAGCTGAGAAGGGAACATTCTCACAGGTGTGCTATATCAAACATTACGTAATGGTCTACTGTTTCACCAGTTATTTTGCCACAAGCTCTTTTCCTTACGAAACCATTTTCTGAGTGACTCAGGTTCAAGTACAAAATAGCTTCAGGGGTCAGACTACCACAATATGTGGTTAATGGGAATGTGTGTGTGTGTGTGTGTGTGTGTGTGTGTGTGTGTGCGTGTGTGTGTTTGGCTCTGCCTCTGTGTATGTGACTTCCTCACCTCTCCTTCCTCTGGTCTCCTCCAGCGGAAAGTGTGGTAATGTCGGGGCCTGGCTTCCTAGCCTGCAACTCAGCCATTTTGTTTTGTGTTTGTCCTGTGTATGTATATAGATGTTTGTTGTGTGCTTATTTGTGAGTGTGTGTCTGCTTCCCTGAGCCTTGTGTCCGTGCTTGTGTGTTTGTTAAATGCAAATGTTGAAAGAGCATTGAGGCAAGTCATGTTAAGAATGCGGGAGTGAGAAAGGAAATGACTTTTGCTGTTAGTTCCTCTCCACTCATCTCTCGTCTATCCTGTCATCTCAGAGCTAAGAGCCTGACTGCATTCAGTACATTTTTTCCCTTGTGGTTGAGGGGCTTTTGAGGAGAGAGAGAGAAAGAAAGAGAGAGAGAGAGAGAGAGATGCCTCATGGAGTGCCAATCATATGAAGTCATCACCAGAGACAGATCTTAACAATAACAACTCGAAACACACTCGTAAATACCAGTTTCCCAATCCCCCCCGCCCCACCCCCCTCTCCCCCCCCCACACACACCTCTCTCCGTCTCCCTCATGCAAACACACACTGCAACATACACCCACGCACACACACAAACAAATGCAAATACACACAAAGAGACTATATAATACTCTCTCTCTCTCTCTCTCTCCCTCTATCTGTAATTCCCTCTCTGTCTCTATCGCTCTTCTACTCCCTGTACTGTTCTTCTCCCTTCCTCCCTCTCTCTCCTTGTGAATGCGATTTCCCAATCTACAAATCAGTCACAGCATGCCCAGGCCAACGATAAACACAGCCAGGACTGAGACTGAAGAGGCCTGACATGCCCGGGTATGTGCTCTCACATGGGGAGAGCAGTCAGCAGTTTGTCATTTAAGCTGGCTGGGGAAGTGTCTCCCATGACACTGGGACTTGGCTCGGATACACCTTCTGCAGTTCAGCCTTGCATCTCAACCATTGCCAACCATCATCCCCACCCATCCCTCCTTCAGTTCTTCCCAAGAGTCCTCAGCCATGTTTACCAATAAGCACAAGCTTACCTGAAACCCCCTCAAGCACTGCCCAAAGGCTAGGCAGGGCCCTCAAAAGATTGAAATGTGTGATACACAGTTCACACAAACAGCCACATTGTGTAAAGGTCTTGTCCGTGTAAGTGCCAATCTATAACATACACCTTCTGCCGGATATGGGGCTACGTGCCTGACTGTACAGCCCTATCCTCCAGTGGGACAATCAGCGCAGCAGGTCTCCAGTTTAACGCCTCTTGAATTGCCAGATTTTTTTTTTTAAATTGACATTTTTTTCCTGAACCAGTCTTGATTTTTTATGTCTTACTTTGCTTTGTGTTCTTTTCTCTCTCCTTCCCTCCAGTTGGCTAAGACTCTGGAATGTGTCCATTTGGAAAGGGGAGGAAGAGACAGAGAGAGAGAGGGTGAGAGCAGGAGAAGGAAAAGCTCAAAGAGGGAGCGAGAAAGGAAGAAAAAAGAGAGAAAGAGAAGGATAACGAGCAAGCTCTCTGCCTCTAGAGACAGAAAGAGACCGGGAATGAGAGAACAAGAAGCAGAGGAAGAGTGCTGCGCATTCAACTCGGCCTCTGGCCGCTTTGGCAACAGGCTGGGTCGTGATGGAGCCCACATGCCGACATGTTCTAACAGGGCTGCGCCCGTCCCACCCTTCTCTCGCCGGCACTGTAGCGGCACTACAGATTAGAGGCCTCCGCTCTGCCAGGCTATCCCTGTTCGCTTTGTCATCAAACGATCAACCACTCATTATCAATCATCATTTCCAAGCCTAACTCAACTACTTGCTGTGTCCATAAAGCCACAGTTTGTTCCTCTGAAAAATGACGGAAAAGCCTGAAGATTGGCTATTGCTCAACCCAAACCCTATCATTATGCCCTGAAAAGTATTCGGAGCTGGAACGCTAAATTTAGCGTGAAGGACTTAGCATTGTTCTTGTATTTTTTTCCTTGAAATCACTATAGCGAGATCTGTAGAAAACAGGAGCATTTGGGCCACACATTTGCTTCTGTTTCTTCAAAAAGTAAATCTGTTATAGCTGTCAGGTTTAAGCACTTAGATGGAAAGAAAAGAGAACGCCTTTGAGGCAGAAAAAAGAAAAATATTTCAGTGCAACTGGTTTCAATTTTAGTGTAACAGCCGGTTTCTTTAAGAGGAGCCAAGAACCGCGGTACCATCAGTCTTATTAATACCACACTGCATTCTTTAGGTAAGTGAGACGGAGAAGTGAGATATTGGCAGAGGAAGATGCAATAAAGCTGAGGGGGTAGGTCAAGATGGTGCACAACATACGCAGAGAAACATCTGTGTAATTCAGTAAGGCCTCATTCAATTCATTACAATGAATTAATTGGGAACATCGTGTGCATATGCTGGCTTAAAGGCCTTTGATAGGCCATGTTACATCAAGGCTATGGGGTTTCTGGGAATCAATGACAAAACTGTAGTTATTTAAGGGGTTGTTCTGGGGTGCTATACCTATGCCTGATCAATTACAGCAAACAGAGAGAGAGAGAGAGAGAGCGAGACAGAGAGGAGGAAAGAGGGGCAGAGGAAGAGATGCCATGCTGGTATGTAGGCTACGGCAAGCCTACAATTCACCCTGTCCCACTGGGGCCTCTTCAATGTCAAAGCTAACCCTCACAGCTTACTACAAACTAACTGCTGTAACACTGCTTTCACACTCCACCTATCTGACCACAGGTAAGCTACATCAATGATCCTGGGCGTTTTTCTTACTTGTTTTAACGGTTCAGCAAACGGAAATAAAAACGCACCGTTTCGTAATGCACACTGTAAGATAAAAGGCAGTCCAACTCTATCAACTGGTTTCCGCTACTTTAGTTTCTTAAAGTTAGTTTTATAAAGTCGCGAGTTTTAGAACGCTAACCACGGTGTTCTACTTCACCTGGCTCCTTAGGCTGTGCCCAACACACGCGGACTTGCTAAACCCTCTAATATATGGAAGCTACTTCCCTAGCAAAGTCCGTTTTCTGGAAAAATCAAGTTATGGGACTGAATTGTACTGGCGTCATTTATGCATTTTTAAATATAACATTTTGAGGAGTAGTTTTCTAATGTTGATGCTATTTTGTCTATTTTAAAAACAATCCCCCAAAACATACAATCAGTATTATTCACAGAATCTTTCATCTGCTTAATTACTAGCACAATATTGCAGTACTTACTTGTTTCAACGACTTTCTGTCTTCCAACGGTAGTCCTGGGCAAAGGTACGCTCCCCTACGCTGAGGTGTGAATGTGTGCGCGCCTCACAGCTCTCTCTTCCTATTTACTACAGGGGGCAGAGTCCGCGTCTGGGAGTGCCCAACTAAGAGATCAGACATGTACAGATGACTTCACCAAGTTCGCAAAAAAAGAAGAAAAAAAAGCAATGAGAGAGAGAAAGGGTGAAAGAGGAGGAGTGAGAAGCAGAACGATCAAGTGGGAGGCAACCACAGCCCTAAAAGGTCATATAGTTTTTTCACTCCCTTTCTCTGTCTCCCTCCTGGGCGTGCCTCTTCCTCCCTTTCCTGCACTGGTTTGTAAAAGCACCTCCATATTTGGGAGCAGGATTGAGAATGCGGGAGCCCTGCCAAAGGGCTCGGTCAGAGTGTGCAAAAGACAAATTCTCCAAATGCCTCATTCTACCACTTTACTGAGAACAGAGGGATGGAGGGCGGGGGGAACCAGAGACGGGTGCATGGGCAAGGCGGGGTGGGGGGGGGGGGGGGGTATCAGGGGCTTGAATGAAAATGAGGCTGGTGGTATTTGGGTGAATGGGAGGGAAGAGTGTGTTTAATTACTGGGAGTGAAAGATGGACAGACCCGACAAAGTTCTGGGATTCAACTATGAATGTCATGTGAGCTGTGGTTCTGAGGTCTTTAATGAAGGAAAAAGTACACTCTGGCAGGAATGCTGGAAAAGAGGGGCAGAGCCAGAAAGAGAGAGAGAGGGAGGGAGAGAGAGAAAGAGATAGACCATTTATGATGTGTCTGTGAGGGCACACTATATGCCCACACCCTCAGTCACATGTTCACACACAAATGGAAAGACATCCACACACATAGATTATATGAATGCATGTGTGTGTATGTACAGTATGTACCCTATATGTGTGTGTGACCTCCTTACTGTAGACAAATGGGACATTTGATCCCACATCCAGCCTCCTGTATGTATGTAGTGTAACAATATATATTTTGTTTTCTCTCCCCTTTTTTATTTCCCCTTTAGTCATGGTGTACTGTTCCTGCACATTTTTCAGCCATGTAGTATAATATGTCACACAAGTGAAGCCCATTTGGACCAGCTGGAGGGAGGAGATGTTGATGACTAAATAGAGGTGAACTCTCTGACACAGACACTGTGCACAGAAAGCACATGGCATGGAGACAGGAAACACCCTCCTCCAATGAGTTTCTGTGTGTGTGTGTGTGTGTGTGTGTGTGGGTGTGTCTATCTGTCTGTCTGTCTACGCAACACAGTGATTGCTGACGGACGCTCAGGCCTTTAGTCACATATACACGTCCATGCTTGAAGACCCGAGCTGACATCAGGCTGATGAACAAATACTGCAGTGATGTCAGTGTCTCGATTCAAATGCTCAGGATAGATTTACTGTCCGCAGGCAACACCTTACACACAGTCTTCATCCACATATCTACATGTGATCCCAAGCATGTATTTCTCTCAGTTTTGCTTTGCAGTAATCACTAACTATAGAGCTTCTCAAATGTAAAACACAGGATGTAGCCAGTTAGATGTCACATGGTTGGATGCCACCTATCCTTAATGTTTAACCCCTTGATGTTCCTTAGAAAAATTTTGATGTTGGTAAATTGGCATTTTTTACTTTTCCACTCTACAAACTGCAGGAGATACTGAAACTTAACCAGCTTACATCAGTGGACCAGTTTAAAAGTTTGTTAGATATAGCTGATGTGTTCCTGTTTGAAGTGATGCACTTGTTTCTGTTTTATTTCATTCTTATTATTTATTTATTACCTTTGTGATAAGTTCTTGTTTAGAGAATTGCTGTAAATGAGTTGGTGGGATGAGATCCACTCGTTGTTACCCAGTTTTTTGTTTATGGCTAGTGACTCGATTTTGTACGATTTACAGAGAAGAGATTTCATTTACAATTGGGCTGTACATACTCAAATAGTATGGGTTGAGCTTTTATTAGTTAGGAATAGTTAAATATCCAGTTTGTGCTTGTTTAGTCTGTCATAAACTTGAAAAAAAAAGCTTTTTATTGACTTATGTCAATACCTGAAAGCAACTTTTGTATGATGAAAATGAAAACAGACAGTTGACCCACAAATTAACCATCCAAAAGGCCAGACACTACTACTGGAGTTTATCACTTAAGTAGTATGGACATAGTACAGATACAGTCACCACTAGGTGTTCTCAGCTGCGTCTTTAGCTGTTTTTTTTTTTATTCAAGCATACTTTCTGACACTCCTGGAAGCGCAGGAACTAGGGTTGTTTGCTTAATCACTCATAAGTCATTCTGTGGTAGCAAATGATGAAACACAAATTGGTTGGTATTTAAAAAGGCTTGTGACATGTGTCAACTGCCCCACCTCCCAAATCTCTCCCTCTGTTTCTTTATTACACACACACACACACACACACACACACACACACACACACACACACACACACACACACACACACACACACACACACACACGCACACACACACACACACACAAACCCACGCAGACAGATCAAGAAAAGGGACTCAAGAGTGTTTGTTTGATTGGTATTGGCATGTAGCCGCACACTGGTTTTCTTGCTCTGTGTTGCAACATATGTTTGCAGGCACAGTGTTCTTGTGAAATTCCTTCACCGAGTGATGATGTAAGCGCTTGATGCAGAACACTCATCTTTAGTGCGTCAGGAAATACCAATCACACTGTAAAAATGTGCTTAAAAATGACAGTGTGTTGAAGAGGTGTTTTAGGGCTTTTTAAGTTTTATTTCTGAGCTATAAGCAACATAAGACATGACAGACAAGACAGCTACAGATTAAAGTACTGTATGTCTGTGTGTGTGTGTGTGTGTGTGTGTGTGTGTGTGTGTGTGTGTGTGTGTGTGTGTGTGTGTGTGTGTGTGTGTGTGTGTGTGTGTGTGTGTGTGTGTGTGTACATGTATGTAGAGTTGGTCGAAAAGAATTAGCAGGAATGTTTACTGCCATTGGTGGGTGGGTGATTTTTGAGGTCAAACAAGTCAAACAATATGGAGTATGGTCACAGGGTCATACTGTGTGTGTGTGTGTGTGTGTGTGTGTGTGTGTCTGTGTGTGGGTGGGTGTGTGTGTCTATGTGAGTGTTTATTGTGTATGTACCGCCCTTAATAAATGGTAGATTTAAAAGGTGATTTATGCAGGCAATAAGTGCTGTTGTTTGCTAATTACACATTAATTAAGGAGGAGAGTAATTTGTAGCAGTTGAAGGGCTATGTTTGTGTGTGTGTGTGCCTGTGTGTGTCTGTGTGACTGTGTGTGTCTGTGTGACTGTGCTTGTGTCTGTTTGTGTATAAGAGAGAGAGAGAGAGAGTGTGTGTGTGTCTATGAAAGAGAGAGAGTCTGTGTATGTGTATGTGTATGTGTATGTGTATGTGTATGTGTGTGCGTATATATGTGTGTATCCCTCTCACTCTCCAGTAGCGTAGAGGAGGTAGCCACTGAACATATTCCATGTGTGTGTGCGCGCGCGCGTGTGTGTGTGTGTGTGTGTCTGTCTGTCTGTGTCTGTGTGATTGTGCCTGTGTGTGTATGAAAGAGTGTGTGTGTATGTGAATGCGTATATATGTACGTATATTTTCCCCTCACTCTCCAGTAGCGTAGAGGAGGTAGCCACTGAACATATTGCGTCCCAGCACGTCACCACAGAGCTCTCGGCCCGACTGCAGCAGCATGTAGACCTGGTCGCCCCGCGCCAGCGAGAGCAGCACAGTGTGTGTGGCGCTGTCCTCGTTGTCCTCGCGGTTGTCCTCCCACACCGACGTCACCGGGCTGCCGTCCTGCGTCAGTATCACGTGGTGGTACAGCCGGTGGTACGATTGCACCCTGGAGTACACCGTGACGGTGAAGCTGTACAGTCCAGCTATGGGGGCTGTGAAAATGCCTGGGAAACACAGGACAGGGTGTGTCAGTACTGCCTTACAAAGCCAAAAGGCAGTAACTACCAGAGGTGGAAATCCCAGGTTCAGAAAGTAAAAGTCCACATATTTCTGTTTATATATTACTGAACCAGCTGATCCTAGGTAGACGTACTAATTAAAATACCAGTATTGAGAACACAGGCAGAAGGAATACACGGCAGGAGTTTTACTTTGTCAATCCACTTTGTCCGCCTCTGGTGACTACACATTTTGCCAAATTGTGTTTAGACTGGAAATTGACTTTATGTCCATCACCAACATCTCCTCTGTTTTGACTAAATCTCTTTTCTATTAACAAAGCACATAAAAGCATTACCACTATTTTACCTACAATGTGTTTGATTTGGCAGTACTGAAACTTTAAAGGCAGTTTGCTCAGTTTGTATGTTAACGTTGTGTTACTGCATTTTGCCTTTGTAGGGCAGAGTGGATGCCTGGTTGTGAAGCCAACCCAGATACTCTGAATGCTAAATGTGAACGTGAATCAATAACAGTATCTGTATCAAGTTACAAGTCCTATGCACAGCCAGTTTTCAGGTGCCGGTGAAGTGCAGTTGAGGTAATCCAGCGACAGAAAAAGTTGAATCACCGCACAATCACACTGTGCGGTGATTCAACTTTTTCTGTCGCTCAATAACAGTATCTGTTCTATCTATCAAGCAGAATGGCCCAGCAGGCGATACAGTAACTATAGCTGTACATCAAGCCCTATTAGGGATTAGACTTTTGCCTGCCTTTGTTATTAAAAACAATATTAATACTGCTCTGAAAGGTCCCCTTTCAGTGTTTCAGACCTGAGCTGAATATGACATGTTCACTTGTTTACTGTCTACTGCACTAAGTAGGGAACAAGACCATGTACAAACCCATTTAACTCACACCCTACATATGGTGCACTATATAATGGATAAGTGGACATTTTGGATTCAGTTCAGGTCCTTATCTGCCATGGATTGGGTCACACCCAGCTGCCAATTCAGAAGGTTGTTTTACTACATTGACTTTCCTCCTTCCATTAGCTTAATCAATTCCTATAACTCCTCTACATCACACTCAGGCATGTTGCATCAGTACACCAAATATAAATCCAAAGTAGAGGAGAGGAACTGATATTTGTAAATCAATCTGCTAGTAGAAGGCATACGATAGTTCAATAATGGAAAGAATTGCTTGGAGTAAAAGCTTTCAGAAGCATGTGCCGAATGGATGTTAAGATTGAATGCACGGCACTCGTACCGAGAGTCGGGTTGTATCCGCTGGCAGAGTTAAGGGACACCTCCCTGTAAGGGATCGGCACATCGGTGGTGAACGGACCGAAACAGCTCATCAAGGGCGACATGGCTGCGGTGAATGCCACCTGCCTTCCCTCTAAAAACATTTTGCAGGAAAAAACACAGACATGCATCAGGGAGAGGGGCTGAAGAAGGGACTGTCACAATAAAAAAAACAATAAGGATAGTTCTTGAAGCACAACAGGAAACAGGAAACCCATTTCAGTTGAAACTTCCTGGATTCCACCTCCATTTATCACACCTCAGTGTTGTGTAATTTCAGTGGTATAAATGTTAGAGGCAAGGAACATTAGTGGTTTAGCACAGCATAAATTGTGAGGGGCCTTGTGTGTATGTGTGTGAGAGAGAGTGAGAGAAAGAGAAACAGAGAGAAAGACAACAAGAGATAGAGAAAGAGGGAGACAGAAAGAGATATGGGGAATTTGTTGTGTGTGACCTGTTGAGTATCATTATTACAGCTGAGCAGAGTAACTGTGACAATGAATGTTGCTTCAGCAGAGTGGCCTGCACTGGTGGCCTCCACACACCTGCAGTAGCCTTGATTTCCTCGGTGAGCTGCTTGATGGCCCCCCACTGGCCCATCAGCCGCGTGTAGACACTCTGCTCCAGGTCATAGAAGTCCTGCGCAGCACAGCAGCAGCCACGCTGGCGAGTGAACGCACACTCACAGTTCCAGTCTCCACACGGCAGCTGAACGGCCGTCTGCACTGTAGTTACAGGGGGTCAGAACAAGAACAAGATTTTTAACAAGAATAGTAGAGTAGAGATACTTGGTAGAGATACTTTATTCATCCTAAAAGAAATTAAGGGGCAAATTAGAAGAAAAAGAAAGAAAGAGAGAGAGAGACAGACTGAAAGAAAAAAAGCACAAAAGAAAGAACAAAATAAAGCAAAAAAAACAAAAAAAGAAACAATATTGAAGAGAGCGGCAGCAGTGTCATATATTTAAAGCTAATAAGGAGGGAAACTTATACAGCAAAAATGAAAAGGGATCCAGAGATGCAACAGTATTTAAATATTCTACCAGTATTAGGAAGAGGGTCACAGTGCCCTACCATTTTACTTTATAGTAAGGAAACTGATGGAAAACAGCACAACAGAATGGAAAACAGTATGGTGACAGCCATTGTGTTTACATGACAAACAAGGATTAAAAATACACAGTAAGTTGTTTAGCATTACAACAAATAGTGTTTAAATGTGTGAGAGCATCTCAGTTCTTACTTGCCCAACCATCCGAGTTCAAAGTCATGGAGAATGACTTTCTTACACACATGCACAGCACCACCAAGAGGCCAATATATGTCATGTCCACCCTCATCTTCCCAGAGAGCAGAATGCAGACACACACACTGTAGAAGAAAAAAGAGGGAAGTGGGATTTTAATTAATGACCATATACCTGAGACCATCATTTTAACCATCGTTTCAACTACAGAACAGTGGTGTTAAAATCATTATTTATACTAAAAAACATGTTTTTAGTTCAATTTAGGCTACCAGGAGAAATGACACCTGTTACCTGTTTTTAAAGAGTAAAGCCTCTCTATTTTCGTAATCATATAACAAACATACATAAAGCCAAGACATTATGTTTCATGATAAGATTTACATTAAAAGATGTGTCTTTTGCACATTTTAAGAAAAAACTCACCTCAGAGAAATCTATTTTTTCACTTTCTTCTCTTCTCTTCTCTTCTCTTCTCTTCTCAGACTCAGTGAGCCTGACTTATTTGCTGTTTCACTTACTATTGCACACAGACACACTCCTAACTGACCACAGCAAAAACAATGGCAATGTTATCCAGCAAGTATGTGCAATTTGATGTCACAGACTCTAAGACTGTGCTCAGGTCTCCTCCACCTGTTGTTTTTATTCTGGGGGGGTTGTCACTCACAGACCCCTGTATTTATCCACCGCCTCAACCCCACTCCTTCTTATGTCCTCATTTTTGGGTGGGTGGAGGGTGTCCCAGCAGAGGCTGCGACTCTATTATGTCAATCGCCTTTCCCAACAGCTCTCTCTGGAGTCTCTCTCTAGAGAGATCCTGCAGCTCTGTGTATGAGGGCTGTGAAGTAGCTCCAGAGCGCTTGAGTATTGTGTTACGATGCGTTATAAAGGGCAATCCCACAAAGGGGCTCAGATGACCTTTCATAGATGTTGACGGATGGATGTGCTTTATGGGTGTAAGAGAGAGCAGCATAACTGTGGCCTGTGTGTTATGAAAATATCTATTATAATAATACAATTTTTTTTGTCTGTACACTCACAAAAGAGTGCGTTGCCTCTGGCAACAGTGGTGTAGTAGAGGAAAAAAATGCCGACAATATGTACCTCTTTATGTACTTCTTTAAGTTACAATGAGTGTTAGTGTTAAATATATGCATAAAGTTTACCCACCATTTTTGCTGTTGCACTCACTGTTTACCTACCATTCTTTTTACCTCTTTTACCTCTTCTACACCACTGTCTGGCAAGTGCCTGAATGGGGATATCAAAACAAATGTGTGATGTGCTAGCCTATATACTGTAGGAGCCTGACATATACTAATGATGTGTCCTTTAAACATTGACAGGGCCCATATGAGAATAACCCTGTCTCGTGTGTATTATCAGCATTATTCAGTCATCGGAGTCTGCTTTAGAATGGACAGAGAGATAACATCGAAGTGGATGGTGTTTTGTGGACATTAGAGGTCTCCTGTCCATCCCTATGGTATTGCATTTCACCAGGGATGGACTGGGACCTGTGTGGAAGGCCTACTTCACAGGGCAGTTCCTAACACCTGTGCCGTCCCAAATCTGCCTGGGTTGTCTTGAGTATGTGTGCATATGTAAGTGGGGGATGGTCATGGCCTATTATACACATAATAGTGTTAAAGGCAGAGTAAGTGATACTGTTATGAGACATTTGATATGTGAACTCAATAGCTAAACAAAAACACTCCTTCCTCTCTTAACCTCTTCTCCCCAGTGGCGACTATTGGCTGGAATAGAGATGTGGTTGTTGGTAGACAAACTGTTTTTTTTTTTTCATTAAGACTGTATAAGAAGAAGATCAGTGCACACACAAAACAGACAGCTAGCAGATAGTAAGAAGATGTGTCTTGAATAAGCACCACTTACACATTAAGTTAACACACTTAAGTGTGTTAATTGTTTCTATTTGTGTGTCTGTGAGTGCTTTTGTCTTTGCAGTACTATCAGGTATCACTGGTGTCAGTGTGACCTGAGAATCCAAGTCTTTGTGCCAATAGAAGGACCACTAGTCATAACATAACACAAGTAATAACGCAATCATAACCCTACAAGACTTCATTCGGATAGTCCGCCCACATAGACATTACAGACGGTTGGTTGAAATGTAGATTCATTTTGTTTGTTGCTAATGATTTAATGATTTATCACCTCAATCAATCCCAATCACAAATGGTTTATTAAAAGTCAGCATCTGTAGTCTACAGGGCCATCTAAATAATACGTTACACTTTTTAAACCCAATCTTACATCCCTCTCTTACAGCTCAAGTATAGGTAATGATAAAGCTCATCTCCAGCACATTAGAGTTTCTGTCACTCTCACTGTCCTTAGTGTCCTAGATAGTGGATAGTGGAAAATGATGAGGAGAAATGCTACTGTGATAAAAAATATAACTCTTATAATGGTCATATGTTCTAAAAGGAGAAAAAATACCTCAATGTAAGCTCTCATTCCTGTCTTAAAGACAAAGTTAATACAATTCTAAGAGGCAAAAATATTTTCCTCTAGGTGATGTTTATTGGTTTTATATGACTGATTCTTCTAAATATAAAAGTTCAGACTCCAGCACCAGTTCATCTGGTGAGCTTACAGAATTTAGAAGGCACTATAAAAAAAGAGGTGTTATATTGTTTTTTTTAAATGTTTGACTAATGTTTTTGCTTTTTTTTTGGTTTATGAGCTCGCTGTGCATGGAATATCTTTCACTTCTTCCATTATGTTCTTCCATGTACTTCCACAATGACTTATCTGTGCCTAAATCTGTTTGTCTAATCAGTGTGAAGTACACTGGGAGCCTCTTGGGAGAAGGGAGTGGCCAGAACAGCAGAACAGAGACCATCACCTGATTCTGTGTGCCATTTTATGTGAAAAGGAGAAATCTTCTGGTCCCTTATCATGGAGCGTATCAGAGTCACTAGCATGACATCAGCTAGCTTGGGAACTGATAAAGGGGGTCATTGTGTTTCAGGGCATTGCTTAACATGCTTAGATTAGGAGCTAGTCAGGCTGCGCAATGGAAATGAAATGGTTGAAAGTGCCTAAAAATGAATGTTGAAAATGAAGTTGTGATTTTAGCTGGAAGGTTATGTATTGTCTCACAGGATCCAGCAGTTACATGCAGATACAGTAGATCAGTGCTCAAACATGTCTCTCTTTAACAAACGTTCATTAAAAAAAACTGAAATAATCAGGCATTTCAGCATTTTTTTGCTGCTGAATGCCACAATTTTTTTAAAGTTTTATTTTAATATTATTATGCATCTTTGTTTGTCTATATGTGTGTGCAGGCATTTGTGTGCTTGCATGAAGATGTGTGTAAGAATTTCTCTATTCTGGTGTGTGAAGCAGGTTGTCACTGAAAGTGTTGTTATCATTTTGATGATTTCACAGGTGGCAGTCAGAGAGAAGCCCGATGGATTCAGCTGGTCCCCACCACATAGCTGCACCATGAGGACCACACTTGCTGTGTCCTCTTGGTCCCCATAGAAAAGTAATTTCATCGCCCCCTGCTGGGTCCGCTTTGGCAAAGTCAATTGATTTCAACTGGACTCAAATTTTATTAAAATGATATTTCGGTTCACACTCCAATGTGAAGACAGTGGTTTCTTTATGATATGCATGTCTGATAAATCTGTTGATTCTTGCCATCATATACCATCATTATTTTTTTTCCTAAAGGTAAATTGTTTCAAACTTTCTTTTAGTACGCATATAAAGGACCAGACTTACTGAACGTCATGGATGAGTGTTCGCAGGGGAAAGTAGGTGTGACGTCATGATATTTGTAGCCTGTTTCTGATAGCCTGGTAAACCAGGCCCTCGTACTTCATTTCATTTTGGTACAGAGAGTCTGGCTGAGGTTCCATTGACATGTTTTTTTTTAGGCAGAATCTTGCCTAACCAATCAACGAACAGAGGGAGTGTTTGGGAGCGATGATGTTGACTTTGTGTGCTAATAGTCTACACCTTCCGGAACAAAATGTTTCTCAATATAGCACAGCCAGACCCTCTGTACAAATTGAGATGAAATTCGAGGGGCTGGTTTACCAGGCTACGTTTCTGACAGGATACGCACAACTTCATTTTTTTATTTTTAATAAATAAGTTTGATCCTGATCTTGTATTGAAAGGATTTCAAATATATCCTGGTCTATGGTAGTCTATGGGACTTTTTTTTACCGGTAGGAACACTGCCAACAGGGATGCTGGTTTTCACTTTCCCTCCTTATTGTGAAGCTGCATCATGTGGTTCCTCGTACTCTTGCCAACAGTGAAAAAACAGGGAAAAAAAGTAAGTATGGAGCTACTCATAAATTGGCAAAAATAGGTGTTTGCTGTTCATAAGGAAAACTTGACTCACCAACGCTTTGGAAAGATGCTGAAAGGATTTTTTGTCACCAGGGCAAGTGGAAGGTCCCTAAATTTAGCATTTTTAAGTCGTTAAGTTGGCAACACTGTCACTCAGGCCAGTCAGCGCCACAACACTGAGACTCAGACAAGTGCAAGTGGACAAAATAGTCCAAGGGCAGATAGCTTAATCAGTGTCCATGTGTGTTGTGGACATTAACTTTACACACACACACACACACACACACACACACACAGTATCCACATTGCATGGGGATACTAGAGTTCAGGAGCATGGAATGCATACAGTAAGTACACACACAGGCCAATTTAAACACACACACACACACACACACACAGATGTGTGCATTAAAAAAAAAAACCTTATTCAATATATATATATTTTTCCGGCTTCTTTATTTGTCACTTTCTCTGTTTCCACAGATTTCAGTGGGAGATGGCAGCACCTGACACATCTACACAAGACTGAGCACAGAGCTCACACACTGAGGCGAAAGAACAATCACTTTCACATCCCAGAGATGGAGGGAGAGAGGGAGGGGAGAAAGAAAGAAAAGGAATAGAGAGAGAAAGAGGAGAGAGGAGAGGAAGCAGTGCCATCTGCCTCTCAGTCCCTCTTGACCTCCCAGTTCATCTTCCACTCAAAGCACAGTCCTTGCCCACTTCTGTTTAGCTTATCTTGTCTGACTGTAAATTTATGACGGAAATTACTACGTTGTATTTCTATTTATTTCAATGCACCAGTCACACATTACACAGTCATACATACATGCACCTTTAAGGAAGCAAAAGTTGTACAGAGGTTGAAGAGTTTTGATTAGACTATAAGGCATTTTGCATGAATGCATTTACAAGCTAAGGCACAGGGATACAAACAACCAAGGGGACTTTCAATACAAGCATCCATGGCAGAAGAGAGACAAACTCTAGCATTTAAAACGCTCCGGTGTTGTTAGATAGATAGAGAGAAAGAAAGAGAAGGAGCCTAGATGAGGTTAGTATTGTTAATAGTTAGTGCTGGTTGTTTTTGCTTCTGTGGAAATTTATTGGACAGAGCCTTTTCATAACATTTGCTCATATGCATATAATCTTTAAAAAGTACACAATCTACCTATCTTTTGTATTCCTATTCTCAATTCTTTCTCCGTCAAAACCACTTTTGCCCACTCCAGTCCTCTCTCCCCTCTTCTCCCTTCTTCTTTTCTCTTACCTATCCTCTCCTATCCCGCTCCCCTGTTCTTTCCACGCTTTCCTCTCGCCCTTCATTTGTCCTGTTTGAGCTTGTCCTCGTAGGTGCCCTGTCCCTTGTACGCCCCCACAAAGCCGCTGGTGTCGGGGATCTCCTCTCTGCCCTCCTTGCCTTTGCCCTTGCCAGAGTCATCGAAGCGCTCCTTGTGGGAGCCCGTGTACTTCGAGGTGTCCGTCAGCCGGTCCACCGCAGCTGCCTTGGCTACTTTCTGTTGGGAAAGAGGGAAATATGAGAGACTTTTTAGTCTCTACATTTTTGCTTCCAGATGACTCTTGGAAGGCTGTTGGTTTAAATGTAGCCTAAACATAAATCAATCACTCGGTAAAGCTGACCTAATTTATAGAGTAAGCCAAATGTTGACCAAAGTCAGATGTGTTTTTTTTTTTCAGGTTTAGGCTTTTGAATGTTTCTTACACAAAGGTTATTGTGGCTTTTTCTACTTTGTACCTTTGATTTTGTAACTGTGTACTTATCTCCAAAAATACAATCACTTCTGAAATCATTTTAATTGATGTCCCTGGACGATGTTCTGGGACTAAAAGACATTCGCCCATATATGCTTTTATCACAAGTTGTGGGGAAGCAACTGGAAGTCACTCAGAGCCAATCCTAACCCACTAAAAGCTTTTAGACCACAGTGACCACAGTGATGATGTTAACAGGTCTCCAATCAATCACATTGGATTGAACTAATTGTTTGAAATATTTGTGTGGCCGTGTTGACTGCTTACCGTCACGCCTACGTTGGCGGGTCCCTTTCCTGCCATGAGGCCATAGACTAGCTGTACGGCCTCCTCCTGTCCTTTCCCCTTAAAGCGCTTGGGAGCCAGTTCCGTCATCGCCTGCTTGAACTGCTCAAACGTGATGACACGAGCAGTCTTTGCCCTTACACATGAACATGTACACATAGAGAGAGAGAGAGAGACAGACAGAGACACAGACAGACAGAAAGAGATGGAGAGGAAGAGAGACAGAGAGAAAGAAAGTGAGAGAGTAAGAGAGAGAGACAGAATAACAGAGAGACAGACAGTGATGGAGAGGAAGGAAGAGATAGATAGAAAAAGAAAGAGAAAGTATTAAACATATTTGGGTTTTTACAGCATAACATAACACCTATGATGGTATGTGCTATTGTGCTGGAGTTACACATCTTGCCAGTCAAGTTGCCTCACTTCACTTTGCTGAAGACAATGTCGACGTCCGTGCTTGTGACATTTTTTCCGTCAATGACTTTGCAGTCTTTACACAGCTTGACAAAGTTCTTCCCATTCATCTCCTTGCCCGTTGCCTTAGTGTCTCCATGGACCGCGAATTTCTGGAATGCCGCCTCCACCTCAGCAATCGACACAGTGCCTTCAGCCATTCTGTGCCCCAAAACAAGAAAACAACAATGCAAATGGCTCATGACCAAAATCTGAAAGTAGGGTTATGAAGCAGTAGCCATATTGCTGGTAAGTCCAGTATTCCTGAGATAGAACAATTAGAATAGCAATGACACATCTCCTCACAGTGGTGTATCTATCAGAGAAGACAAATAAATTCACTCATAGAGTGTAGCAATATTACATGTAGAAGCATTGTATTATATTTGTGTATGTGTGCACTGTTCTAGAACTGTGGCTTGAGAAAGGGTGGGCCGCAGTGATGAGGAATAACTGGCTGAAGTTCAGGCACACCCTACTGCTCTCCCATGAGCCTTTGCACATTTAGTGATTCCATTAGAGGGGACTGATTCATGGCACAGCTCAGAAATGACCACTGGACATTACATACACACTCATGCGTAAACACACACACACACACACACACACACACACACACACACACACACACACACACACACACACACACACAATTGCAAATGGATGTTTATGCTTACTCCTTTATACAGTACTGTCTGAAAGCATTTTAACATAATAAACTTCGCAAGATCACCATCAATTTACACCCTTGATCTAACTGTTGCTTCACCTGCATGATATAGTGTAGTATTTTACTTCAAGAAGCAACAGTTTCTTCTCAAACATCTATTAGCTGTTTACATGCAGTATATATTACGTATATTTCATATTGTTGTTTATTCCTAGGAATTATTATTTTAACTGCATTGCAAATGTGAGATTTATGATCCGAATGATAAACTGTGCTTTACAAATCATTGTCATGCATAGGGCAGATTTTGAACACCATTTCTGTTATCATCATATCTGTAGTTAACCAGGGTGTCCATGCATCCAATAAAATAAATAAATGTAAAAAAATGTATCCAAGTATGCATGTGTACTGCAAGGACTCCACGAGCTCAACCTCTGGTCTCAAAGTCAAACACAAGCTATCTTTGTGGTAGCTAAAATGAGATCCAGTAGACACATCTGAATCTGTGTGTACGTGTGTGTGTTTCAGTGTGTGTGTGTGCCCTAGTTTGTAAGGTTAACCTACCTGAGGGTAAGGTGACAGAGAATCCAGAGGGTGTCTTGCTGTATTTGTTCAGGTGATGCTGATGCTTCCAGTGCCTGTGTCTCCTCCTCTACCTCTCTCTCTCTCTCTTGGTCTCTTGGTTACTGTGTGATGCACGCACGACAGGAAGAGATGCAGAGATGGTGAGACTAAGGGAAAGCAGAAAAGAGGGCAGGAGTAGGGAGAGGATGAGGGAGCTAGAGAGCTATAGGGATGGGAGGGAGAGATGGAGAGAGTGAGACAGAAAGAGAGGGGCAGAGGGAAGAGAGAGAGAGAGCAACAGGGAGGGGAGGGGCAGTGAGCAAGCACAGCCCAGCACAAATGATGACATCATACTGCTCTGGGTCTGTCGTCCTCTCCTCCCTCTGTCTCCTTCTTTCCATTTCACCTCATCTCTTTCCATCCTTCTTCTGTCACTCCATCCTTCACACCCTCTGAGCTGTTTTTTATTTGTCTTTCCCCATCTCATCCTCCTTGCATCTCTCCCTCCTCCCTTTCTCCTGGTCGTTACCAGCCACACCCTGTGCTCTCTCTCTCTCTCTCTCTCTCTCTCTCTCTCTCCTCTCTCTCTCTCCTCTCGTCTGGGGAAGTACCATTTTTGCTCTCATGAGGGACACTGATGCAATTCTCAAATGCGCTGAGTCTCTAAGAGCTTCCTTGGCTAGCTGTGTTATATCATTAGGCTAACTGCTGCATTATGTAGTCTACAGGCAGCTCTGTTCTATTAGCTAAGTGCAATCACTCATTTACTGCAGGAAACCAATCAAGGCAGGGATAAGACATTTCTGAAGTAGTAACTTTGACAAAAGTGACTTTCTTGCCCTGATTACACTTGTGCTAAAATTTTTATACAGTCTAAAAAATGGTGTAAACCTACACATAGGTTTTTCTGTGGTCGAAGCTAATGAATTTAAAACTAAATTTTTAATCAGAAGGACACTGCTGATCGATTAGAGGAGAAGGAGAACTGACCAATGCCATTCAAAAGGCTAAATAAAGTTGTGGAATATTTTAAGGAGTATGGATTTTGGAGCCTTAGTGCACATTAATCTATTTTGGCACACAATATGTACATAATATTATAAACAGTGAAAATAACACCATGGCCCAATTAAAGATCATTCAGAACCCTCATATACACTAATCCAGGGTATGGTTAAGCATCACATGTTAGATACATAAATACATATGTAAAACATGAGTTGATGAGTTGAACTGATAAATGGGAATGTGTATGGACCTAAAGTTAAAAACAAATACAACTGACTTATAAGTGCTGGCTGCTCAATGAAACGATCACAGAGGAGGTAGGTAATGTTTGTATGTATGTATGTATGTATGTATGTATGTATGTATGATGTATGTATGTATGTATGTAAGTATATATGTAAAAATTGTATTATTTTGTCTGCATGTATGTTTTTTGAGGCTAAATCAAACAATGAAATAAAAAATGCCCAAATTCCGATTTTTTATGTTTTTTTTATTACCAACATCACACAGTGAGATGGAGTTACCAGGGAAGGATAGCACTAAAGAGATGGTAAAACGTGTGTATCTTTCCCTGTCTGTGTGCATGTGTGCACGCTTTTTTGCAAGGGAAGTGAAAAGAGTCATTGGCTGGTTGCATCTAGGCCTGCAGGGAAGCCACAACGCTCTCGTACAGGCTCATGAACCTGGCCTTCAGGTCCTCGAACACGGGAGCGGCCTTGGCCTGGAGGTTCTCAGCGTGGGGGGCCACCTGCTCCTTCAGCTGACCAGCGACCTTGATCAGCTGCTCCTTGTACTCCTCAGCGTAGGGGGCCGCCAGGGTCCTGAGCTCCTCCAGGCGTTCGGTCAGCTTGGCGCGCACCACCTCCACCATGGGCTCCAGCTTGGACTTGGTCTCCTCCACATTGACGACCACCTTCTGGCGCATCTCCTCCATCAGGGGCTCCAGCTTGGCGTGCAGGGCCTCCAGCTCAGCGCGGTTCTTGGCGGCGTACTCCTGGAAGATGGGCTCCATGCTCTTGCGGTACTCGTCTACGTGCTTCTCGAGGACTGCCTGCAGCTCGACGCGGCCTGGCTCCAGCTTGCTGTGCAGTTCCTCAACGTCAGCCATCACGCGTTCGCGCAGGGTCTTGGTGGCATCCAGCAGCTGGGTGGAGAAGGCGTCGGTGTAGGGGGTCAGAGAGTCGGAGGCAGTCTTGGCATAGGCCTGCAGGTGCTCCATGGTCTCGGTCAGCTTCTGCCTGAGGTAGGCAGGTAGGGGAGGGAGGGGAGGGAAGGTAGAGGTAGAAGAAACGAGATAAAGGGATAGAGGAGAACAAGAATGGAGGACAATCAGAATGAGATGAGGAGGCCTTAACTCGGGGCTTACTGCTAATGTTGCTGATATTGGGTGTGGATACATTCCGAAGAAGAAACATAACAATCATTGTTGGTATATTATTGATATTATTTTACTACATAATTGTCTCTTGTCAATAATTCATTTTTTTACTGTATACAAAAGACATGCTGTATTTTCACTTGATAACTACACTGGTATTGCAACACTACTGAGAAACAAAAACTTTGCAAGTATTTTTAGGCATATAATGTCAATTGAGAGTGTGGATGTGATCTTGATTCTATTAAGATTGTGTGAGGCCAATGTACCATCGGCCACACCCCAACTGTATGCTACCATTATCAGCCTCCCAACACCTATCTCTGCCTTGTCTGTTAAACAATAAACAGTTGTCCCAGATTTGTTTATCTTGTTGAGGGCATTTCAGTAAGGACAAACAGATACAGCTTCAAGTACACAGTGACATGGCCTTCAAAGTTTGGAAACTTAAACATACACACACTCCAGTATCCAGTGAGATGAAATGACAGTTGAAGTGACTGCATTTCCATATCACCAGAGGTGGGTATTTGGCTTCAGACAGCAAAAGGCTATGCCAAATCATCTGATTCTAAAAAGCACAGCACAGGCAGGTAGATAACCTATTTAATTAAATCACCTGGGCTATATGCACAGGTAGAAACAATACATGTTACTCTTTGAAGCCAAGCTGCCCTCCCTGGGCCTATCATAGTATAAAGGATGAAGACTATAAGGGTGTTCCTTACTTGTACTGCTCATACTCTGTACCGTCCAGGTGGTCCAGGGTTCTCAGGGCAGACTCCTTCACCTGGGTCAGGTAGACCAGGGTGGCAGCCTTGTAGTGGTCCAACTGAGAGGGACCATCGGCCTGCAGGGCGCGGGCCTGGGAGCCTGGGGGGGGGCAAGAGGCAGAAGAGAACCAAGACTCAGAGTTAGCTAGGCCCTCGTAGAGAAAAGCCATGACAGACAAGTAGGACTAGTAGATTTGCAATGTGCTGCGGTATTCACATGATTCCATTTACATGAATGTACAAAGACATCCACACACTAATGAATTAGCCTCAGGGCAAGCAAATGTTTAGAGAGATCTCCAGTGCAGTGAAACTATTCACAGCTATCACACAAAAAACAGTAAAGTGAAGCAGTTATAATGGACTGGACATTTGACCTTAATCCTGATGCATCTATAAATATATTCTATAGGTCCTACGAATTTCGCCACATAATACTGAATCTAACAGAGGTGAGAATGAAATGACTTGCATGGCCTTGGTGTCCTGCATGCTAACATGAATAAAAGGCTTTGGCTTATTGTATGTAAATGGAACTGTAAAAAGTGAAGCATAGAACCAACATAAAAAATAAGGCAACATGAATCTTTTCACGTTACTATTTTTTCCCCAATATTATGAATATATATGACATTGCTCATGACATTTGTGATACCAGTGACATGAGTAAAACCAATGCAAAAAGATCTATGCATCATGTTGCCTTATTTTCTTAACTTGGTTTTATGCTTTACTTTTAACATTGATTGTGAGACGAAAGTGGAGGACTACTGACCAACAGCCAGGAGAAGGGTCAGTGCAAGGGCCACGAATTTCATGGTGAATCCCTTTCATGGTGTCACAGCATGAAGAAAGACAGGAAAGAAGTCAAGAAATAGAAAAAAGAAAATAAACCATTAAACTTTCACAAACCATTTTCATGTACATTACACTGGAAGTAATTGAGAAACATCACTGTAACAAGTTACTTTCTGAATTGTATTTTTGTCAAATAGGACACATTTTGATATAACACACACAAGACTCTTCTTCCTGTCCTGTTTCCATACTAGCCCTATACTTCTATTTGCATGGTCTAGACCTCATCTCTGCTCCTAATTCATGTCTCATGTTCTAAACAAACATTTCACCTCTGTTCATCATATCATCTCTGAATCAGTTTGTCTTATCTGTCCTGACCCTATACTCATTTCTCTCTACGAAATCAGTGTTTTTTTTCTCTGTCTTTCTCTATCCCCGCTCTCTTTCATCTTCCTTGCTCTGTCCGTGTCCTCATTGCGCGCTTCTGTTCCTCTGGCCTGAGCTGGCCATCTTACCTGAGGGTGCTGCTCGAGGAGAGTGAGACCGAGACAAAGGGCACGATGTCTTTTATAGGCCCCTCTGCTGCCGGGAGATAGACCTCAGACGCTGTGCATGGCAGTTCAAAGGTCACCAAGAGAGGGGAGGGGTTCTGCTTAAGGTATGGAGCTAATCAGCTTACAGTTATATCAGCTTTCAAAACTGACTAGATTAAGATTCTTTCTTCAGTTTTGCTATATTTGCTAGATATTCTCTTTTTAGACAAGTCTAGCAGCATTTTAACATGGCATACATCAGACATTTTATATCATATCATAACTGTGCCTTCTAAATCACATGACTGAATGAGCAGAGTATCAACAATGCACTGACTACAAACAACTGCATTTCTTTTCAACACATACGCTTACTAATGCCAAGAGAAAATAAAACTCACCTCAAGCATCAGGCTTTAGATGGTCTCCAAGGGGTAGGTGTAATCATGGGATGTCCCACAGCACACAACATCTTGGAGAATTTTGGCATGCTTAGTATTTGATGAGTTGGAGAAAGTGGGAGTGGGTGAGAAGGAGAGAGTCGATCCTACATAGGGTATTGTCCTTGGTCTGGCTGATGTGCGCCAGTCAAGAACTCGATTATGTAGGTTCTCTCATATCGCAATATCTGTGGGACAATCATTTTTCTACAGGAATCACATTCCTGATGCAATCCTTGCGCCTTGGGATTTCCTTTGAGTGCAACTGTGTGTACACAAACTTACTTGTGTGTTTGAATGTGGTTGTGTGTCTATGCAGAGTACACGTGTACATTTACACTGCATGGACATGATAAAACGTACAGAACTGCTGATTACAAATGCTGACTTTGGGGCCACAAAGATATTTATGGCAGCTGTAAAAATGTTTAAAGCTTTGACACAACATTACCTAGAAACTTGCCACAGACCATGTCCTACATAATGAACTCACACACACACACACACACACGCACACGCACACGCACACACACACACACACACACACACACACACACACACACACACACACCTAGGTCAACAACTGCTTACCTACATTTACAATCATTACAGAACCTAAATCTCAATTAAACATATCTACATATCTGATTGGGTCTTTTGGTCCAGCACAAAAGTAGGGTGAAGTAGAGGTACAGTGGGCCATCACATCAAATTGGCCAAAAAAGCAGTGCATGTCCCATCTCTTTTAATTCTATTGACCAATCACAATGAATATATTTAATTGTTGTAACACCATTAATGTATATGTTTTAAGTCATGTGAATGCCCTGATGTTTCTGTGATGGTCAGGGTGAACCCTTATATGGACAGTGGCAGAAAAAAGTAAATGGTTGGTGTCTCCACTATAATAAGATTTCTTCTTAAAATGAGGATGATAGAATTTTCAGATGAAGTTAAAACTAGGAAAGCACTGTATTTTAGTTTTGAATACATTCCTTTAATCGGGGAAACATTGTAGCAACATGGGAAATGTTTAAATACCTCAAAAACTCAGAAAACCCATCGGCCCGTTTTAGCTAAATAAGCTAAGGTAAAATGGCCCACCTCTTCCAGCAAAAATAGACCACCTTCTAATGAGGATTTCTATCAGTATATTCTACCTTTTTCACAACAATGTAACCATAATTGAGGAGAAAAGTTTGAGACATTTACTAGACATGTTTGTGATAATGACTGCACCGCTTTTATGTGCACAACAGAAGACATATGTGCTGTGTAGGCTAGGTATAGCTGTGTAAGCTAGGTATATTTAACATACAGACTTAAGACAGACTGGCTTGGAATGATAACATTTAATTTAGATAACCAGAGGGAGACCTTATCACTGAATGACAAACACATGGTTATTCATTTTTGTCATTTCTGTCACACATATTTGATCTAAATCTTTTATGAAATATGTCAATATATCAATAATCATATTAGTCAAGGTGACCTGATCTGTATGGAACTTGTAAACTATTTCAGAAAAATATAGTGTTGCTTTAAACCTAAGTAAGTAGTTTTTTCAGCGTTAAAATAACATTTCCAAAATTGTTTCAGAGGTTCGTCAACTTGTAACAGGGTGAATGGCACATCTGAGTTTGCTTTGCGCCCCTTTAGTGGCTATAACCTCACTATGCAAGTTTGCAGAAGTGGGTTGCTCCAATGTGTAGTTGAAATGAGACATAAGAAAGACAATTTTGCTTCCAACCTGCAGGGCAACCAAAGATAAAAAGTGTGTTAGTGTTGCTTTAAGACACAAGCTTTTGTATAGACAAATAGGCCTGTAGCTCTTGTATAGACAAATAGACCTGCTCTTGAAGTGTCACGGCACCACAAAAAGTGTTTTTTGAGCTGGTAAAATCATGACATGACTAATACATCATCATCAGTGATTACATTGACAAAAATAATTATTTATAGGCCTATAGGCCTTGCTAAAGGCAATAAATTGTTAAAATGATAAAATAAAGGTTAGATATCCTTGTGCTCTCGTGAAATTCTGTGCCTTATTATGCGCACAAAGAATGTCTTGATCACAAAAGAAGCTTATTTGCTGGCACACTTTACCTAATCATAAACTTGACTTTACCTGACATAGAAACACTTTAATATTTATATATTTTATATAGAACACATTATTGTATGTGTTCTAAAAATAGTAGAATACAAGTGACTTCATAAAAACAAACTCGAATTTTTTACTTTTTATTAATTTTTGTCCTCAGATTTCATGGGTCTTTCCGAAATTTGCCAAAAAGTGGCCCAATTTACCTGAATTTACCCTAAATAAAATCATGGCAGAGATGGAGATCGGTTTCAGAAAGTAAAATTCTGCCATGTATTTCTTCTGCCTGTGCAATAAACACAGGTGAATTAGCTGCTCTACCTGTTTCATTGTTTGTTTATGTATAAGGATAAGCTGGTTCAGAAATTGGTTGGATTAAATATGTGGCATGGTTTTTACTTTCAGAAGATGGGATCTCTTACCTCGACACCACAACATGGTGAGCTAGCTGCTGTGGCTAAGGCCCTTTTCTGCTAAAATAAGCTAGGAAGTATGTTCATCCATTTGTACAACTTCTTGTTCTTATATACAGTCTATGGTACAACAGCCACCCTAAAAAAACTCTGCTGACATCTAGAGGTCAACTTCTAAAACTGCAGCCCAGTAAATGTGTTCTCAATAATATTGCCACTTGTTATGAAATCTAAACCAATTTTTACCACTTTCAACTACCTTACTGAATTTGCGCCATAACTACTAAGCACTTTATAATAATTACTTCATCATAACCATTTATTTTGCATTTCTCTCTTATTTAACACTTTGTTCATTTGGTAACCATTGCTTTTACATTATTTTTCATCAGTAAATCATTTATAAACATGTCTAAAATATTAAAGCAGACAGAGAAGGTGATATACAAAGAGGCTGAAAGATAGCATAAAGCCAAACAGTCAGACATACAGACAGCCAACCAACATTCAGACAGTTGGGTCAATGTTTATAAATGATTTACTGATGAGAAATAGTGTAAAGGGAATGGTTACCAAATAGCAACCAGTGCTAACACACTATATTTACCTTGTGTTGTAAGGCCCTCTTGCAAGTGAACAAAGCTAAACCTCACACACATCTTATATTTAAAAACGAGTCTGGTCCACTTCTATGCAGCACAGAATTTGTGTATGTGTGCACTGTTCTAGAACTGTGGCTTGAGAGGGTGGGCCGCAGTGATGAGGAATAACTGGCTGAAGTTCAGGCACACCCTACTGCTCTCCCATGAGCCTTTGCACATTTAGTGATTCCATTAGAGGGGACTGATTCATGGCACAGCTCAGAAATGACCACTGGACATTACATACACACTCATGCGTAAACACACACACACACTGTCGTAGGGTACCGTGACAGGAGGTCTTTTGAGGCAGACGCAGACACAGGAACTTGGTTGAGAGGGAGATTTATTGTACTCCCAGCCAGGGGTCACCCAGTGCAAATATATACAGTGCAATTTAAACCCAAAAATAGAAAAATAAACACTGACACGAGGGTCAAAACAAACAAAAAGAATTAGCAAAAGACAAAAAGTCAAAATGATAATCAAGACAAAACCAAATACTGCTAATAATAGCTCAAAGCAAAATCTCATACACTGAGATAGAGGCTTACCATGCAACAGGTGTATACACATCACTAGCCTAACTACGACTGACTACAGCAGCTCTTTTACAGAGAACAAACTACCGCGCCTCCAGTGGACCATTCCACTTACTCAGGTGAGACGGGGGTAAAAACAAGCATTATGGGCATAAACAAGCAAGGAGTATGGATTTTGGAGCCTTAGTGCACATTAATCTATTTTGGCACACAATAAAATAGAATGTACATAATATTATAAACAGTGAAAATAAGCACCATGGCCCAATTAAAGATCATTCAGAACCCTCATATACACTAATCCAGGGTATGGTTAAGCATCACATGTTAGATACATGAATACATTGTTGTATAGTTGATGAGTTGAAATACAACTGACTTATAAGTGCTGGCTGCTCAATGAAACGATCACAGAGGAGGTAGGTAATGTATGTATGTATGTATGTATGTATGTATGTATGTATGTATGTATGTATGTATGTATGTATGATGTATGTATGTATGTATGTATGTACGTATGTAAGTATATATGTAAAAATTACATTATTTTGTATGCATGTTATGTTTTTTTTTTTAGGTTAAATCAAACAATGAAATAAAAAATGCCCAAATTCCGATTTTTTATGTTTTTTTTATTACCAACATCACACAGTGAGATGGAGTTACCAGGGAAGGATAGCACTAAAGAGAAGGTAAAACGTGTGTATCTTTCGCTGTCTGTGTGCATGTGTGCACGCTTTTTTGCAAGGGAAGTGAAAAGAGTCATTGGCTGGTTGCATCTAGGCCTGCAGGGAAGCCACAACGCTCTCGTACAGGCTCATGAACCTGGCCTTCAGGTCCTCGAACACGGGAGCGGCCTTGGCCTGGAGGTTCTCAGCGTGGGGGGCCACCTGCTCCTTCAGCTGACCAGCGACCTTGATCAGCTGCTCCTTGTACTCCTCAGCGTAGGGGGCCGCCATGGTCCTGAGCTCCTCCAGGCGTTCGGTCAGCTTGGCGCGCACCACCTCCACCATGGGCTCCAGCTTGGACTTGGTCTCCTCCACATTGACGACCACCTTCTGGCGCATCTCCTCCATCAGGGGCTCCAGCTTGACGTCCAGCTTGGCGTACTCCTGGAAGATGGGCTCCATGCTCTTGCGGTACTCGTCTACGTGCTTCTCAAGGACTGCCTGCAGCTCGACGCGGCCTGGCTCCAGCTTGCTGTGCAGTTCCTCAACGTCAGCCATCACGCGTTCGCGCAGGGTCTTGGTGGCATCCAGCAGCTGGGTGGAGAAGGCGTCGGTGTAGGGGGTCAGAGAGTCGGAGGCAGTCTTGGCATAGGCCTGCAGGTGCTCCATGGTCTCGGTCAGCTTCTGCCTGAGGTAGGCAGGTAGGGGAGGTAGGGGAGTGAAGGTAGAGGTAGAAGAAAAGAGATAAAGGGATAGAGGAGAACAAGAATGGAGGACAATCAGAATGAGGAGGCCTTAACTTGGGGCTTACTGCTAATGTTGCTAATATTGGGTGTGGATACATTCCGAAGAAGAAACAGAACTTAATCATTGTTGGTATATTATTGATATTATTTTACTACATAATTGTCTCTTGTCAATAATACATTTTTTTACTGTATACAAAAGACATGCTGTATTTTCACTTGATAACTACACTGGTATTGCAACACTACTGAGAAACAAAAACATTTTTAGGCATATAACAAGTATTTTTAGGCATATAATGTCAATTGAGAGTGTGGATGTGATCACTTGATTCTATTAAGATTGTGTGAGGCCAATGTACCATCGGCCACACCCCAACTATATGCTACCATTATCAGCCTCCCAACACCTATCTCTGCCTTGTCTGTTAAACAATAAACAGTTGTCCCAGATTTGTTTATCTTTTGAGGGCATTTCAGTAAGGACAAACAGATACAGCTTCAAGTACAACAGTGACATGGCCATCAAAGTTTGGAAACTTAAACACACACACACTCCAGTATCCAGTGAGATGAAATGACAGTTGAAGTGACTGCATTTCCATATCACCAGAGGTGGGTATTTGGCTTCGGACAGTAAAAGGCTATGCCAAATCATCTGATTCTAAAAAGCACAGCACAGGCAGGTAGATAACCTATTTAATTAAATCACCTGGGCTATATGCACAGGTAGAAACAATACATGTTACTCTTTGAAGCCGAGCTGTCCTACCTGTGCCTATCATAGTATAAAGCTTGAAGACTATAAGGGTGTTTCTTACTTGTACTGCTCATACTCTGTACCGTCCAGGTGGTCCAGGGTTCTCAGGGCAGACTCCTTCACCTGGGTCAGGTAGACCAGGGTGGCAGCCTTGTAGTGGTCCAACTGAGAGGGACCATCGGCCTGCAGGGTGCGGGCCTGGGAGCCTGGGGAGGCATGAAGCAGAAGAGACCCAAGACTCAGAGTTAGCTAGGCCCTCGTAGATAAAAGCCATGCCAGACAAGTAGGACTAGTAGATTTGCAATGTGCTGCGGTATTCACATGATTCCATTTACATGAATGTACAAAGACATCCACACACTAAAGAATTAGCCTCAGGGCAAGCAAATGTTTAGAGAGATCTCCAGTGCAGTGAAACTATTCACAGCTATCACACAAAACACAGTGAAGTGAAGCAGTTATAATGGACTGGACATTTGACCTTAATCCTGATACATCTATAAATATATTCTATAGGTCCTACAAATTTCGCCACATAATACTGAATCTAACAGAGGTGAGAATAAAATGACTTGCATGGCCTTGGTGTCCTGCATGCTAACATGAATAAAAGGCGTTGGCTTATTGTATGTAAATAGCACTGTAAAAAGTGAAGCATAGAACCAACATAAAAAATAAGGCAACATGAATCTTTTCACATTAATTTAACGTTTTACTATTTTTCCCCCAATACTATGAATATATATGACATTGTACACATTTAGGAAAGTACATCGGAGCAGCACAGATAATAGCTTTTTAACTTTTTAATCAAGTGCACAACATAAGGACTAATGTTTCGATGGCATTGCCATCTTCATCAGAGTCCATGGAAGATGGCAATGCCATCGAAACGTTAGTCCTTATGTTGTGCACTTGATTAAAAAGTTAAAAAGCTATTATCTGTGCTGCTCCGATGTACTTTCCTAAATGTGTACAACTTTAGTCCGGTTTCCGTTAATGCACCAGATAATACCACAGAAGCGCGTGGAATTACTCTCTTATATATGACATTGCTCATGACATTTGTGACACCAACGACATGAAAAAAAACCAATGCAAAAAGATCTACGCATCATGTTGCCTTATTTTCATAACTTGGTTTTATGCTTCACTTTTAACATTAATTGTGAGATGAAAGTGGAGGACTACTGACCAACAGCCAGGAGAAGGGTCAGTGCAAGGACCACGAATTTCATGGTGAATCCCTTTCATGGTGTCACAGCATGGAGAAAGACAGGAAAGAAGTCAAGAAATAGAAAAAAGAAAATAAACCATTAAACTTTCACAAACCATTTTCATGTATATTACACTGAAAGTAATTTAGAAACATCACTGCAACAAGTTACTTTATGAATTGTATTTTGTCAAATAGGACACATTTTGATATAACACACACAAGACTCTTCTTCCTGTCCTGTTTCCATACTAGCCCTATACTTCTATTTGCATTGTCTAGAGCTCATCTCTGCTCCTAACTTCATGTCTCATGTTCTAAACAAACATTTCACCTGTTCATCATATTATCTCTGAATCAGTTTATCTTATCTGTCCTGACCCCATACCCATTTCTCTCTATGAAATCAGTGTTTTTTTCTCTGTCTTTCTCTATCCCCGCTCTCTTTCATCTTCCTTGCTCTGTCCGTGTTCTCATTGCGCGCTTCTGTTCCTCTGGCCTGAGCTGGCCATCTTACCTGAGGGTGCTGCTCGAGGAGAGTGAGACCGAGACAAAGGGCACGATGGCTTTTATAGGCCCCTCTGCTGCCGGGAGATAGACCTCAGACGCTGTGCATGGCAGTTCAAAGGTCACCAAGACAGGGGAGGGGTTCATCTTAAGGTATGGAGCTAATCAGCTTACAGTTATATCAGCTTACAAAACTGACTAGATTAAGATTCTTCTTCAGTTTTGCTATATTTGCTAGATATTCTCTTTTTAGACAAGTCTAGCAGCATTTTAACATGGCATAAATCAGACATTTTATAATATCATAACTGTGCCTTCTAAATCACATGACTGAATGAGCAGAGTATCAACAATGCACTGACTACAAACAACTGCATTTATTTTCAACACATACGCTTACTAATGCCAAGAGAAAATAAAACTCACCTCAAGCATCAGGCTTTAGATGGTCTCCAAGGGGTAGATGTAATCATGGGATGTCCCACAGCACACAACATCTTGGAGAATTTTGGCATGCTTAGTATTTGATGAGTTGGAGAAAGTGGGAGTGGGTGAGAAGGAGAGAGTCGATCTTACATAGGTTATTGTCCTTGGTCTGGCTGATGTGCGCCAGTCAAGAACTCGATTATGTAGGTTCTCTCATATCGCAATATCTGTGGGACAATCATTTTTCTACAGGAATCACATTCCTGAATCAATCCTTGCGTCTTGGGATTTCCTTCGAGTGCAACTGTGTGTACACAAACTTACTTGTGTATGTGAATGTGGTTGTGTGTCTATGCAGAGTACACGTGTACATTTACACTGCATGGACATGATAAAACGTACAGAACTGCTGATTACAAATGCTGACTTTGGGGCCACAAAGGATATTTATGGCAGCTGTAAAAATGTTTAAAGCTTTGACACAACATTACCTAGAAACTTGCCACAGACCATGTCCTACATAATGAACTCACACACACACACACACACACGCACACGCACACGCACACACACACAACACACACACACACACACACACACACACACACACACCTAGGTCAACAACTGCTTACCTACATTTACAATCATTACAGAACCTAAATCTCAATTAAACATATCTACATATCTGATTGGGTCTTTTGGTCCAGCACAAAAGTAGGGTGAAGTAGAGGTACAGTGGGCCATCACATCAAATTGGCCAAAAAAGCAGTGCATGTCCCATCTCTTTTAATTCTATTGACCAATCACAATGAATATATTTAATTGTTGTAACACCATTAATGTATATGTTTTAAGTCATGTGAATGCCCTGATGTTTCTGTGATGGTCAGGGTGAACCCTTATATGGACAGTGGCAGAAAAAAGTAAATGGTTGGTGTCTCCACTATAATAAGATTTCTTCTTAAAATGAGGATGATAGAATTTTCAGATGAAGTTAAAACTAGGAAAGCACTGTATTTTAGTTTTGAATACATTCCTTTAATCGGGGAAACATTGTAGCAACATGGGAAATGTTTAAATACCTCAAAAACTCAGAAAACCCATCGGCCCGTTTTAGCTAAATAAGCTAAGGTAAAATGGCCCACCTCTTCCAGCAAAATAGACCACCTTCTAATGAGGATTTCTATCAGTATATTCTACCTTTTTCACAACAATGTAACCATAATTGAGGAGAAAAGTTTGAGACATTTACTAGACATGTTTGTGATAATGACTGCACCGCTTTTATGTGCACAACAGAAGACATATGTGCTGTGTAGGCTAGGTATAGCTGTGTAAGCTAGTATATTTAACATACAGACTTAAGACAGACTGGCTTGGAATGATAACATTTAATTTAGATAACAGAGGGAGACCTTATCACTGAATTACAAACACATGGTTATTCATTTTTGTCATTTCTGTCACACATATTTGATCTAAATCTTTTATGAAATATGTCAATATATCAATAATCATATTAGTCAAGGTGACCTGATCTGTATGGAACTTGTAAACTATTTCAGAAAAATATAGTGTTGCTTTAAACCTAAGTAAGTAGTTTTTTCAGCGTTAAAATAACATTTCCAAAATTGTTTCAGAGGTTCGTCAACTTGTAACAGGGTGAATGGCACATCTGAGTTTGCTTTGCGCCCCTTTAGTGGCTATAACCTCACTATGCAAGTTTGCAGAAGTGGGTTGCTCCAATGTGTAGTTGAAATGAGACATAAGAAAGACAATTTTGCTTCCAACCTGCAGGGCAACCAAAGATAAAAAGTGTGTTAGTGTTGCTTTAAGACACAAGCTTTTGTATAGACAAATAGGCCTGTAGCTCTTGTATAGACAAATAGACCTGCTCTTGAAGTGTCACGGCACCACAAAAAGTGTTTTTTGAGCTGGTAAAATCATGACATGACTAATACATCATCATCAGTGATTACATTGACAAAAATAATTATTTATAGGCCTATAGGCCTTGCTAAAGGCAATAAATTGTTAAAATGATAAAATAAAGGTTAGATATCCTTGTGCTCTCGTGAAATTCTGTGCCTTATTATGCGCACAAAGAATGTCTTGATCACAAAAGAAGCTTATTTGCTGGCACACTTTACCTAATCATAAACTTGACTTTACCTGACATAGAAACACTTTAATATTTATATATTTTATATAGAACACATTATTGTATGTGTTCTAAAAATAGTAGAATACAAGTGACTTCATAAAAACAAACTCGAATTTTTTACTTTTTATTAATTTTTGTCCTCAGATTTCATGGGTCTTTCCGAAATTTGCCAAAAAGTGGCCCAATTTACCTGAATTTACCCTAAATAAAATCATGGCAGAGATGGAGATCGGTTTCAGAAAGTAAAATTCTGCCATGTATTTCTTCTGCCTGTGCAATAAACACAGGTGAATTAGCTGCTCTACCTGTTTCATTGTTTGTTTATGTATAAGGATAAGCTGGTTCAGAAATTGGTTGGATTAAATATGTGGCATGGTTTTTACTTTCAGAAGATGGGATCTCTTACCTCGACACCACAACATGGTGAGCTAGCTGCTGTGGCTAAGGCCCTTTTCTGCTAAAATAAGCTAGGAAGTATGTTCATCCATTTGTACAACTTCTTGTTCTTATATACAGTCTATGGTACAACAGCCACCCTAAAAAAACTCTGCTGACATCTAGAGGTCAACTTCTAAAACTGCAGCCCAGTAAATGTGTTCTCAATAATATTGCCACTTGTTATGAAATCTAAACCAATTTTTACCACTTTCAACTACCTTACTGAATTTGTGCCATAACTACTAAGCACTTTATAATATAATAATTACTTCATCATAACCATTTATTTTGCATTTGTCTCTTATTTAACACTTTGTTCATTTGGTAACCATTGCTTTTACATTATTTTTCATCAGTAAATCATTTATAAACATGTCTAAAGTATTAAAGCAGACAGAGAAGGTGATATAAAAAGAGGCTGAGAGATAGCATAAAGCCAAACAGTCCGACATACAGACAGCCAACCAACATTCAGACAGTTGTGTCAATGTTTATAAATGATTTACTGATGAGAAGTAGTGTAAAGGGAATGGTTACCAAATAGCAACCAGTGCTAACACACTATATTTAGCTTGTGTTGTAAGGCCCTCTTGCAAGTGAGCAAAGCTAAACCTCACACACATCTTATATTTAAAAACGAGTCTGGTCCACTTCTATGCAGCACAGAAACTGTTTCTCCTTCCCATATATGTTTTTGTACTGTCTTATTTGGCTTTTACTAATAGCTCTACTTCAACATTATCCCAAACACAGAAGGCAGACTTACAGGTGTACCCCTTTATTGGAATGCTTAGAATACAGGGATGTGCCACTAGCCCAGGCAAGAGTGCTCACAGCTCAGGGAAGGGACATGTTAACTTCTGTTAGACACCACCACAGATACACAGATACACACACACACACACAACGCTACTTTATCAAGCTCAACACTGACACATGTTATATACAGACTTAGGCTTATTTACACCTCACCTGGCACACAACACTAACAGAAGCTTATGCATTTTAATGCTTAGATACACTTGTGTAGTCTCTCTCTCCCACACACACACACACACACACACACACACACACACACGCACGCACACACGACCTGTAACAGACACACTGAGATGCAGAGACAGTTGAGAAGCATGTTAAGTGCTTAAGACACTGTGGTCGTGCATTGTATGCTCAATGGAGTACGCTGCATCTATGACTTTAAGGCCAGACACACTCACTCATTCACTCACTCACACAAACACACACATATTTGCAGGGCCACATTTTTGCTTGACTCAAGTGTGTAGGCAATTTTTCTCACAACATTATAAGTGAATAGTGTTACCAAGTGCGAACAGCTTAGGTGTCAGATAAGAAAGAAAATACATAATTTTTTAACTGTACACAGAGGACAAAAAAACAATGGGTTGCAGAGAAAGACTGATAAAGAGAAAGGGACTATAATAGACAGGTGAAGTAAGTGCATTTGCTGTGTGAAAACAATCAAAAGAATTTACATCACATCTGGACCTTATGTATATATCTTCAATGAGGGTGTGTAATAGAGTGAGTGAGTGAGTGAGTGAGTGAGTGAGTAAGTAAGAGAGCGTGCCAGAGAGAGATACGATCACTAAAGGCCTTCTTAGTGTTGTGATCTTAACCGCTACCGTTTGGTGGCTGCTGCTGCTGTTGTTGTGACAAGGCATAAAGATTCTGGCATCGTGAGAGAGAAACACAATCCGCAGGGCAGGCAGAGTTACAAGCCCGACTACAGTTCACAGGTCACCTGGCACGGCTAATGTGGCACTGTGCTAAGTGTACATGATGCGGCCGAGTGCACAGCTCTTTCAAAGCTAACGGTGCACTTGGAGGCGCGCACACACGGAAGAACAAAGTGGAGTTGACTGTTCTCTAAGGGGCATTCCAGAAAGTGGGTTTAGTTACTTGGGTATGTTAACTTAGAGAGAGTGGTACATCTTTTAATAGAAATAGCTCTGTGGCTTTTTTTTGCTGAAGCCTTGAAGTCTTAAGACCCTTCTATTATGAGGTTTACCACTTTGGCTGAGTTAACTTATCTGGGTTAGTGACTAAACCACCTACTTGAAATACCCCACTGGTTACTCTTCATACTAACAATCAGCATTTTTCTATAATGTGACAGGTTAAAATAAAATCATCACCTTATAACCTAATCTCATCTTCCAACAACTTTGAGAAGAGTGAAAAACAAGAGAACACCCCACATCCATTTTATCCCTTAGATGTGAAGTGAATAAAAACTAAAAACCGCATAAACTAAATAGCCTAAATACTTGTTTGATAAATATCAATCAATATGTCTGCACGTTACACTGCTCAGAGCTCTCTAATAGGTGCTTCACATTGCCATAATGGCTACAATATAGAGTGCGTCTGAACTCCATCTGCCAGGGGGAATAAATCATCTTTAGTTTGCATGTCAGGTACTTACCAAAGCAGACACTACAGCAGCCTACAGACCTCTCCCTTGCTCTCTCCCTCACACTTTCTCTCTCTGTGTTTAACATGTGTGCTCTCCCCCTCTATTGAATGACACTTGAAAATTGCTAATGTGAGTTTGAATTAAATTTACTTCCCTCCATTTTTAAAGTAATTTAAGAGCTCTCATTCATCCTTAAGCCCTCCCTTTCACTCCTTCTCTCTCACTAAAATGTTCTTATCATTAACACTTTCACTTCTCCCCCATTCCACAGCTACATGACACAGCCCCCCCCCCCCCTGGAATGACTTAGAGTCACAACTTCTCATGCCAGCCCCTCCCCCACCCCACCCCTTTAGACCAGGGAGGCCCGCCTCTCCTGGGGGGTCTCCTCCAATAGCTGCAGGAGCAGCTCGTGGAGGGGCGTGGCGATGGTGCTGTAGCCGCCGGCGGTCAGGTGCAGATAGTCGAACATGTCCCTGGGCGAGATGGTGCCGTCGGAGTGCGTGAAGGCGGCGCTCATGTCCAGGAACTGGACGGGCCCCACGCGGTCCAGCGTCGAGCGCAGCAGGCTGTTCACCGAGGCGTTCTTCTCTCGTAGAGGGTTGGGCCTCTCCCCCCTCGGCAACAGACCCTGAGGAGAACAGAGAGAAAGAAAGACAGAGAGAGAGATAGAGAGGGAGAGAGAGGGAGAGAGAGAGGGGGGAAAAGAGGAAGAGAGGGAGAGATAGAGGGAAGAGGGACAGAGGGACACAGAGAGAGGGAGAGATGGACAGAGAGAGATAGAGAGAGAACAGAGGGGCCGTATTAATAACAGGAAGACAAAAAAGGGGCTGTCTGATATATGGCTGGCCAAGGCAAGGCATGTAACGCAATTCATCCACACTGTCAAATGGGCAGATAAAAAAATTGAAAAAGGTTTTAAAAAGTTATCAAAAAAAAAAGGAATAAAAAAAAGGAATCAAAAAAAGAGAAGAAAATCTACAACAGTTTGGAGTGCACTCAAAATTCTCAATTCTCCAATCAAAAGTTGTTTTTTATATTTATTTAGGCTTGATTGTGACAAAATGTTAACATCATAACATATTCACATTAATAACAATACAGGGAGACTATAGTACCGCTGTGTTCAAATTTCAGTCAGTTTTGTCTTTTTTCATTTCCTGAAAAGTGACAGTTTTGAACATGAGGTGCCTGCCCAACAGCAAAAGTATAAGTCCAAGAGTATGAGTCTGTGCCATTTCTAAAGACTGTACACTAAGAAGAGTTGGACAAATGAGCTTGATAAAGTAGTCCTGCCATGTATTGGTTCTTCCTGCGCTCCTAACACGGGTGATTTCACCCATATGCTCATCTACCTGGCTGAGGAGTTGCGCTGATTAGGATCAACTGATTCATTGAATTTGCTGGAACTAATATGTGGCTGGACTTTTACTTTCTGATCCCGGGGTTACTTTCTGATCCCACCTCCAATATTAAAGTTGGGTATATGTCCGCACAAGTTCTAAAGTTCTAATGATTCAGCTAGAGCTTCATTCTGAGATGACGTTCATGCTGTAAGACAATAGCTCATTTTGCCCAGAGGCAACATCACATTTTGTGCCAATATTCAAAACATAAGATACAAGGGCAGAACAGAGCTAGCAACTGAATACTTCCTACTACAAGTTTAGAAGAAAACAGCAGAACAAATAAAGCAAAAAGGCTTTGATTAGATCCCTACTTTAAAGGTGGTACAAAAGGTGGCCAAAGACTTTAAGTTAAATAAAAAATAACTACCAACCACCTCTGACTATCCCACACACACTCTTTAAAAGGCTGATATATGAAACACACAACAAGCATGTAATGTTCTACTACAGTGAAAAAAATATATTTTAAAAGTGCTGGCTCCCCTATTAAATCCTTCCCACATTCGAAATGAGTTTTATTCTAAAAGTCTTAAAACTTTAAGAATACGCAATGACAAGATTTAAAAAACTTACCAAGACAACAACTTTAGACCTTGGCAGGCATGAACGCAAATACTGTGTAATGGTCAGAATTCCCCCTGCAACTTGTTCCGCATTGTGCTCATGATTATTGGTTCCTACCCACACCACAACCACCTATGCAGAAAAAAAGGTGAGTTAAATATATGATTTCAACATACCACTCTTTACAAGCCTAATCATTTTGTGTGTTCCTATGCTAAAAACATTTTTTACAAGTTAAAAAAAACATCCACCTTATCCTTGCCTAAAGTTTTTTTCAAGCTCTAACATTTGGAATACAGACATTACAATTCTACTCCTTTCCACCTGGTGGCAGTGTGGGGCAGGGCTGTAGGTGACAAAACCTGCCCATGATGTGGGTAAGTGTAATCTTCGAGCCTTCTCATAGAGTAAGGATTAAAAAACAAACCAACTGAAGTACACACTGTTAAAACCCACATTTGGATAAGTATAACTAGCAAAACATATGATTGCCATTTCCTTCCGTTAGTCTCCTAACATTTAGAACATGTGATAAAAAAGCTGTTATCTTGCGTTTCTTTTCTTTCCTTTTTATATGATTTTTCCCTGTGGTCTGATTACCGCTAACCTACCCGAGGTCTGATGTTGTCCAGTTCTCCATTCTGGAGTCTCCATAGGACATTGCAGGTGGTGTCCCCTCCAATGCCAAAATTAAGAGCATGAAGCGGGGAGAAAAGCTCCCGCCACACCTGCAAAAACAAAAATAAAATCATCCACCATTATCATCATCATCAATCATAATCCTAATGTACTCCACAACTGAAAAACAAGACAATCATCATCATCATGAGAATTATTATTCAAACAGCATATTGTTTTGTTGATAACTGGTATCTGTTCTCCCTACTGGACAGAGATAATTATAGACCTGTTCAACTCCGCTTACACTCTGCAAAGTTGCTTACACTGTTACAGTGCCATCTTACAGCATGTCTTCACAGAGCCAGGGATTATTTCACACGTTGTCTTACACACTAATTGAGGAAGACTCTGATCTTTGACACTGACTGAAAACCACAATGTGCAAGGACACTAAAACGCTGTTAAATATTGTGACAGTCATTTTTGGTTGGGAGCTTAATGTCAAGAGAACTAAAGAATTAGTAATTGATTTCATGAGGGAGGAACAGGTAGGTGATACTGTGGAGATCAAAGGTCTAGTGATGGAAAGGGTAAATACATACAAGCACCTGGCTGTGATCTTTCATGACTGGCTATCATAGGGTGACCATATGCATTTCTTAATGGAAAAAATATGTTTTGTCAATACTGCTTAAAGAAGCTGAACTATTTTAATACGAATAGAAATACTGTAAAGGTTTTTATGTCGGTGGCCTGCAGTGTTCTGTGCTACTGTGTCCTGTGCTGTGGAGAGAAGACTGGGCTAACTGAAGGATGGTGGACAGCATATACAGCAATGATGACATAAAAAATTAAGGAGAATGTGGGTCATGGTCTCCATGATAGTCTTATGGGAAAGTACATAGATGACAGTAGTAGAATAACACCACCTGTTATTTGCACTAAGTGGTGTGGGCTTTCCTTTTTACCCCAAGCTATAGGATACTGTAATAAAAACTTTAGACATACATCTTTGGACTTCATTGTTGTTCTTATCGTGTTCATTTATATTTATATATAATTTGTATTCCCTACTGTTACAACTGTATCTTATGTTAACAGCACTGCAGCAGGAGTGAGCATTGCAGTATTCACTTCGGTGTGCATTTATGTTATTAACCACCAACCTCATACTGTTGCATGAGTTGAATCATAGAGTCTCCAATGAATAGCACGTCTGGCTCAGCATCCTTGCACTCCAGCACAAAGCGATTGTGCTGCAAACACCAACAACAAAAAGGGACAGGGAATAACACAGAGGGAGAGAGAAAGACAGACAGACAGAAAAAGAGATAGATTTTATGGGTTAATCATCATCAACAGTGTAAAAGAGGTAGTAATGTAACTCAGCCCTTATGGGTTAGCTCTCTGTACATATGTTAAGTATTCAGACCTCAACAGATACCTCACCACAGGTATCGAATACTGAGTTTTGAGAAAGTAGTAAAATATACGGCAGTCAAGGATGATAAATTCTTGTTACTGCACACACACACACACACACACCTGAGACATCCACCGTCCATCTCCTTGCACATCCTGGACAGGGTCAGGCACAGCAGCCGGGTTTTGCTCCTCTCCACTCATCCTGCATTTAAGAACAACATTTAGCCTGAAATGATTCAAACATCACACTTAACACTACACTAATTTAATATCTCCGTGTCTCATTACATCACCAAGAACACGAATGTGGCACTTTGTAGAACATTTCAAAAGGATCCTCCCTGGGGGCTTGGCACAGGTGTAAGCACACTGGAGACTACGAGCTCTGAATGTGACCAATGATGCAACCTTGTTACTATTATGACAGAAAACGAGTACGCGTTGCCCCCACGTTGCGCGTTCTTACAAAAACACGCAAACCACAGTGCACTCTTCATTTGCTTTCAATGATTTGTACTCCTTTAGAGAGCAGCCCAACAACAACAATCCGATTAGGAGGTGAATGCACAGAGTTGGATAGCTTCCACTCTGATCTCTAAAGTTGAAAGACGAGACCATATGATCGGCGTATAGCCTGTAACACAAAGGACCCCGGTCAATGGCCCCGGTCATACATGATGCTCGGGGAGCTCGACGCTGACAGATAGCGAGCACACTTCGTCATGGAGGCCTGTGGTGAAAAGCTGATTCACATGAAATCAATTCAAGTCGAATGAAAAAATAATGATGGGTGTGGGTATAAGGGCTTACAACACATTGAAAAAACGATTGCATCTTGTATTCTGTCGATATAGTGACTGCTAATTCGCAAGTAGTCATTTTAATAGCTTCGAAGATCAGAACACACACACACCAGCAGCGTTAACTGCCCGTTTTACGTCTCCGAAGAGACTAATAGCCCCGTTTAGATTTTACCCTGTGAGTTATCAATCAATCAATCATGCCCGTATTATCTACCTACTAGGCGATGAAGAAGATTCTGTCGCGTAGGCTGCACAGTGCACTAATGACAGTCTGATCGAAGATGCTGGTGTTGTGGTGCGGATGTTTCTGTTACGCACGGGTTTTCCTCCTCTCTTATTGTGCTAGATGGCGTCGGAGTAACCAACTGCAGTCATAATACGCCACACTCTATTGTTGTCTTTGAAACAAAATTACGCAAATGTTATAAGTAAATCACGGAATATTTTTTGGCAGAAGCGTGTCGATTGTCCATTCCACCCCTGCCTCCCGCTCTCCTCCAGCGTTACCGCCCTCGCTGTACACACTACTTCCGCCTCCAGAAGTCATCGTCACGCACTTCCCATTAAAACATGCACCGCCCTTGTACCCCACAGCAGCTGAATTGACACCTAGTGGTGATGTGTAGGTAAAGAAAGAAAGCAAGAAAGAAAGAAAGAAAGAAAGAAAGAAAGAAAGAAAGAAAGAAAGAAAGAAAGAAAGAAAGAAAGAAAAGACCACCACAAACTCTGTATGCAGTGGAGTGTTCAATTCACTTTATTTGTCTTATACGTTCCTGCAACCTAGTGGACCTGACCAAGAGGCTGTGGGAATGTGTGTAATTTTAGATTTATGACTAGCCTATTGCACAGTTGACTACAGCAAAACTTAACTTTAGCCAAAATCATTGAAACACCAGATCATTATGGCCACAAGAGCTTTGTGGACATACTATTTTAAATCATGGGACTTGTTGTAGAGGTGGTCCCTTCCTTTGCAGCGATAACAGCTTTCACTCTTCTGCCAAGGTCTTTCAGGGGACTTTAAAGTGTGACTGAGGAAATATATTCCCATTAACTTATTAAGAAGAATATTTGTGAGAACAGCCACTGATGACAGACAAGAAGGCCTTGCTTTCAATCTTCATTCTAGTTCATCCTAAGAATCCTGAACGTAACATCACCAATATGATGCACCATGTGGTGTTGATTTTATAACAGTTATTACAAAATAAATTCACATGCCCCACACAGGAACGTTTTAGAACATCAGAGTACATACCCCCAGGCAGGTTGGTTGGCCCCTGTGAAAGATGTCCTTTGTATAGAGACATGTGCCACCTGGGGAAAGAGCAATACATTTACCACTACGTTCTAACAGTGGAAATTCCATTCTGTTCCATTATGGGATAATCAACTGATCAACCATTTAAATGACCTTGTTTAAAGATAGCCAGATTGATCAGATGGTCAGGTAACACCAACAGCAGGCAATAATTAAACACAATAACAAACAAACTACACAAAGATCACATTTCTGGTGGTGGCTGCCAAATAAATTCATTGTCTGGGCATGCAAAGCCTCAGGATGAAACTAAGCGGAAGTAGGACAAAAAATAATGAAGGGATTAATAAATGAAGGTCCAATTGCAAGGCATTCATGTCTTTTTATTAGTCATATAGGTATTACATTTTAGCAGTTAAACAGACAAAAATGGCACAAAATGAAGTAAATTAGGCATACTTTAATGTGTTTATGCACTGAATAACCAGCATGTAATGTCGACTTGTAACTATTATTTTAATCATTTGTAGCTCTTACCTCCTTCCAACATCAACTAATGCATATGTATTTACGCATATGGCAAAATAAATGTCTGTTTTGTTTGGACAACATTTGTTAGAGGCTATAGACTAGAACGGAAAGTCTTCATGAAACAGGTTTCACAAGACCTAAAGTTGACTCCGCCCCTGAAAGAAAAACTCTACCTTTTGGAAGGTAGAATGGTCAGAACAGCGCCTCACTAGGCTCACTGGTTTCATATTTAACAGGCAATTTGTTAACTGAAAATCTTATAACAGTAATCCTGAAGTCAGTCTCGTTCACCGAGGTCCAGTTCACCACATGATTCGGAAATGGATTTGCTTGTTCGGTGTGTTGGCAAGTATAGCTACACCAGGTGAGTGAGTAAGTTACTGCTCTGAGTTACTGCTCCGTCGACATAAATTCGGAGAAAAAAAAAAACTGGGTTTCTGGAAGTGATTTTCCTACACGATAGCCTATCTAGCTGAGGCCGTTTCAGGCTATGTGTCATTACTTTTTGACCGCAGTTAGACCACAGTCATCAGCCAATTAAGTTTTGTGAAGAATTCCTTAGTCTTTTACGAGGATACGTACGTAAACCTGTTGTCTGTAGCTCACTTGCAACCTGTCCGCCGCCATTAAAGCAGCCGGAATTGCTCACTCCAGGAATTTCGTCTGTTGCGTTTACAACTAATTCTGTTATTCATACATCATGCTACCTTGTATGTTGTATGCGAAAAAGTGTAAAGAGTTTGGTGGGGCTATGGCAGGTGTTGCACTGTGAGGGGCTGACCGTTGGGTTTTTAGTCACAAATATCTGATGCTGACACCTGTCCTGAAACTTAGCCTGAAGGGAATGTGCTTACAACGCAGGGTAAATGGCCAAATCCTTAACAAGCTTTGTAACTAAGTATGTCATACCTCTTTATCCGCCTTATATCTCCATTAACATTTGGGTAAAATTCATTATTACCTCAATTGTCTTAAAATCATAAGCAGACTTGGTTAATTAATTTGAAACGTTTGAATTGTAAGTAAGAGAGTGAGTAATGCAGGACAAAGTCAGGAGTCTAAGGAGTGGCCTGATAATGGAAGTTTCTTCATGACATTATTGTGTTTGTGCAAATCAGTGCTGACACGTAGACTCGGTTACAAAGCTTAGGTGTGTGGCGTTTATGGTGTTTGAGGGGGTGTTGTAGTCTGCATGATCGCAGTCAAGACATCTGTCAGTATGTTGCTAGTTTAAAGGCGACAGTCACAGAATGGTGGAAGTCAGGACTGTATGAAGTACTATTCTGAATTTACCACGCGATATCGTACAAATAAGACAGTATACCTAGCAAACAGTAGTTGAAGGGGTCTATTAAGTCACCTACAAGTCCTGTTTTGATTATAGCCTGATAAAACTCTCATAAGAATTTCATAGGTTTCGGACATGCAGACCAGCTTGTCCATTCACATTCTTACCTTTACATGTTCCCTCTTTCCTGTAGTTCATACCTATCAAATTGTCTCTTATCTTAAAAGCTTAATCTTTGATTTCCTTGTAACATAGTGTTATAATCTATAAGGCCACAAAACGATACTGTCACAATACTTTGGCAGTGATACAATAACATTGCGATTCATTGAGTTTCACAATAAACTGAGTATTGTGATACAGTTCTTTCATACAGTTTAGCATCCCTTCTTTGTGTTATGATTCATGCACAGAGAATCTCAGCATGCCATGGCAAAGATGCAGGGTAAAGATGTTAACTCTGACTTCACTTCCAGTTTCAATGGTGACACAAGAGAAGCATGAGGTCTTGTGCCATATTGTGGATTTACAAAGCAATAATGGCAGAGTATGCATACCAAAATTAAATGAAAATAAACATCAATAATTAAATATTAAAACAGGAGGCCACATGGCCTCAGTATATTATTCCCAAAATATTGCATTACTGTACTGTATTGATTTTCCTCTTTCCACCTCTTATCTATAAATAAACCAAAAGTATCCTGTCTCTTTCCACTAGAAAAAGCTTCTCTCTTTTGACTGAAATCAAAACAGCTCCAGAAGTAAAGCAGTTGTGCTTGCTCTCTTGGCTTAACAAGATTCTTTTAGAATGATTGTTTTTAATGGATGGATAAAGGGTGTTAATATCCATATCCCATCCTAGTGGATGGTTCTAAAGTGTTTTGCAGCAGTATAAAAACAGAATAAATAGCCAATTTCTTAATGAAGCAATTGTAGAATGTCCATTTCCTGGATTTTGCAGCCCTATACATACTGTGCTATAAAACTAGCCTTTTATATAACAGTTAGACTTCCACTGTTCAAAGCCTTTTTGTATCCAGATTGATTTGTAAACAAAGTAAAAATTACTCTCTTTAAGGAAATATGACATATTATTAGCTATTTAACCCCCAGTGCCTAGTGTCTCATAGTATTCCCTTAGTGATGAGAAGAGAACAGTTTTTGAGAAATACAGAGACAGTTGTTACTAGGATACTAAAGGTTTACGGTTGTCATTTATACTGTAATGCTTGTTGTTTTCCTGATCGGTAAATTCCTAGATTAACCCAAGGTCGACCTCCCACTGTTTCTTCCATCACAGCAAGAAAAGTAGTATAATCCAAGCAGCCTTGGTAGTGTGTTTTTGTAACACCTTTTTGATACTGCAGTTGTCATCATACCGATCAGCTTTTTTTGTGTGTGCAATTTTTGGCAGGCACTTTCGCTCTGGATCAGGGCAGAAAGTGAATTCCACTGTGGTAAATGATGACTTGCTGCAGGTGTTATTGCCTGCCTGTTACATGCCAACCTCTTGATTTCAAAGGCAGCTGCTGTGGTGTCGGGGCTTGGTGACCTCACCGCTGGCAGCCTCCTCTGTCATGGGTGGGTTTGGCTCTTTTCGTGCCTCACTAACTACTTAGTAAATTGCTGTGGCTGCAACTTGCAGCCCTGTTTCTGTGCTGCCCAAACTCAATATTTCTGTTGGCTGCTGCTTTCTGTGATAATAGAGATGATCAGGCTGTTGTCTTCAGTCCCCAAACTCAGTAGAAATTTCTTTCTTTGATGGTAGAAATGGTTGAGCTTCTGTCTTTACCATCAGTGCTTTTTTTCACAGCCAGACCTTCTGTATGAATTGGAGTGTATTATGAGGGGCTGGTTTACCAGGCTAGCTGCCACTTCCTCTGATAGTTAAAGAAAACAACTTCTTTAAATATGTTGTGGCTGTGTTTAAGTAGTACTGAGGTCATACATCGAGCAGCTGGGAGCTGTTGTTTTGAGCTTTCCTGTGTGTGGTGATCCATGGACCCACTGGTCTGTGTGAACTGTTGGATGTGCTTGAGATCCTCTACACATAAGGCAAAAGCTTTCAGTGGTTTTTGCTGTTTATTGAGTGCAGCAAATCAATTTTTCATAGTTGTGAGAAATTATTGCCCTGAGGCCTTCATGAATGAGTGTGGGCTTAGGAGTATGTCTCTTTATTTGCAACTTGACTTTTACATTCCCCTTGAAAGTGTGTGTGTGTGTGTGTGTGTGTGTGTGTGTGTGTGTGTGTGTGTGTGTACACGTAAGTGTGTGTTTGTGTGTGTGTGTGTGTTTGTGTGTGTGTGTGTACACGTACGTGTGTGTGTGTGTGCATAGGTATAAGTGGATGTGTGTGTGTGTGTGTGTGTGTGTATACATGCATGCAATGTAAAAAGAACATCATTAGAAAGGTTCATCTGGTATTGCCATCTTTAGCTGTCTGCTGGGCCCGTTGACCACACAGAACATCTGTCCCACAGGTATAGTGCAGGTGCGGGCCATAGAGGTTTTCACCAAGGCGAAGGAGGTGGAGGCAGTGAACGGCACAAACGTGAAACTCCAGTGCACGTTTAAGTCGACGGAGCCCATCTCTGAGGACTCGGTCATGGTGTCGTGGAATTTCAGGCCACTAAACAATGGCGCAGAGGAAGCGGTAAGGCCACCGGGAAATGGGCATTAGAGGGAATAAAGTAATGTGAACACACGTATGGACATAGTTGGGAAAGGGACATGGCAGGGAATACAATAGGAGTGGGAATGGACTGGATGATTGGAATGATTTGGACTGGGGTGATAAACTCCACACACAACGCCAGCATTTGTGATACTCCCTGCAAAAAGATAGAATACACAGCCTGGTCAAAACCAGCCCCTTTTACTCTACTGCATTTTGTACAGAGGGTCTGGCTGTGGTTCCATTGACATGGTTGTCTTTGGCAGCATCTTGCAGGACCAGTCAGCGAACCGAGGCACCGTTCGTGGGCGATGACGTCAACTTTGTGTGCTACATTTTGAATTGTAGTGCGCAGGCATGTTTATAGCCAGGCTAATTGCGTATGTCATGACCAGACGTTAGCGATTGGGGAAAGGCAGATCTGATCGTTTTAAACTTCAGCAGAGTCTACAGTTCCAGGGAGAAAACATTTTTCTATACAGCACAGCCAAACCCTCTGTAAAAATGCAGTGTAGTACTAAGGGGCTGGTTTTGACCAGGCTATATAATATATCCTTCACTAAATGTTCACAGACATTCTTCATGCTCTTTGTAGGTTGTTGTTGTAGGGAGAGCATTTACTGACTAACTGGGTTAAACATGGCCTTGCTAACACTGAGTGATGGCCAGCCTGGCTTCAGAAGTTACAGTTCAGTACCATGTATTTTGTTCCATTCACTAAGTCAGCTGAACTTTTATTGAGCACAACTCTTCAGCCAGGTAGAGGAGTTGGTTAGTAAAATCACCTGTGTTAGGCGCACAGGCAGTACCAGGTGATATGAAAGATGTGGCACTAGTTTGTAGATTCTGTTGCCTTCACTGTTATCGATTCGGTTTTCAACTTGCATGTCTGTTTCCCTCTGGTCTCAGGTGTTCCACTACCAGGAGAACCCTTTCCCCCCCACGGAGGGCCGATTCAAAGGCCACGCCGTGTGGTCAGGGGACATCATGGGAGAGGACGCCTCCATCACGCTCAACGACGTCCAGTTCAGCTTCAACGGAACCTACAGCTGCCAGGTGCACAACCCGCCGGACTTTGAGGGCTTCGCAGCAGAGGTTGTTCTCAAGGTTGTCCTAAAACGTAAGTGAATCGTAAGATGTCATGAATGTTTGACATGCAGTGAAATGTATTAGCATAACTATTTGTGAAATGCTGAGCATAGAGTGAAGTAGAGTACCAATGACTTATACTGTGTTGAGTAAGTCAAAAAAGCCAAAACGGCTTGTTTTAGAAAGCCTTGCATAAAATAATTTAAGATTCTGTATACTCTGCATTTCTGCTGAAAGCACATGTCTTTTTTTTGAGCTGAGACAACACACTGTATATGATGTATTTCTTTATCTGTGTGCCCATGATCAAGAATTGTTATGTTTATGGTATTCACAGAGATGATTTTGAAAGATGGTGCGTATTTTGATTGATGTATTTATACTAACATAGACAGTAGAAAACACCAAAAATCTAAAATGTAGACTGTTAGAAAAAGTACAACACAATCTGTAATGGGCATTGGATTGACTGCATTTAAAATCATGCCCATGATTATAGTAGTGAAAATCAGTAGTCTTGTATGCTATACTTTGCATATGTGCTGCATGGCAGAGGTGGACGTTTTGGCTTCAGAAAGTAAAAGTCCTGCCACTTATTTGTTCTAACCGTTCACTAGACCAGGTGATGCTAATGTCAACTAATCATTCGCCAAGTAGATGAGTACATTTGTGAAGTCACCTGTGTTAAGAGCAGAGGTGGAAGAAATGCATGGCAGGGTTTTTGCCTTCTGAAGGCCACCTCTGAGCACTAGGTGAAATAACACTGAAATTATTAGCCTGAAACCTAATCAAAGCCCCGACATAAAAGATTCATTGAATTTACGTTGGATCATTGTAATCCCGAGCAGAGATGTTTGTGTTGTGCAGTGTCTTCTCTCTCTCCCTGTGTCTCCAGCTTCTGTCTCAGACATCCAGATCTTGGCGGCGTCAGTAGGGGGCGCCATCGCGGTAATCATCGTCATCCTCATCATCTTTGTGCTGGTGCGGAAGCGGCTGCGCCGGAACCAAGACCCGGATGTTGAGGTGCCCGAGCGCGAGTGGAAGGACCCCACTGTCTGGTGAGAGAAGCTTCGCTCCCAGGCCCCTGCCTGAACTTCGGGGCTCCTGGAGGGTCCTGGATGCTGTCTCCTGACTAAGGGAGGCTGAGGGGTTGCGGTCGGCAGGCTCCGTTGGCTGGGGGAGTCTCATCCTGTCTTTCCCCCGGGTCTCACACTTGGTCTTTGGCCATGTAAAAAGGGAGCGAGGGTCTGACTTAGTTCTAAATATGAGTATTGCTTGACTGAAAGAGTCTTTTGTGGCAAATTGCTGTTCATATTCACTTTTATGATTTTTTACTAAAAGCAGTTTATGATTCATTTATGATTGTATTTTTTATATTTGAAATGTTTTAATAACAGAATTTTAACAGAATTTTATGTGCTATTATTTGTTTACTGATAGCTTTTTTATTATTGATTTTTGTTTTGTTTTCAAATTGGCAAACTGCAAGGGAAGATGTGTAAATACAAGGAACTGGTCCAAAACCACAGTGCCATTCTGAACAAATGACCTTTAACTGGCATCAATACAAACCAGGCTATGTGTCCTCATTCACATCTACCATTTTTGAGTCATAATTAAAGTCAATTTGCAGGTAGGAGCAGGCTTCACTCTGTGTTTTGTAAATTACTTTAAGGGTGCCGGCCGAATGGTAACTTCAAATCATAACAAGAGTGGGGCCGCACCTTGCATCGAAAAAGTGTCTTTTTATTTGCACAGACGCGTTTCGGCGTGTGCCTTCTTCAGTGTGCAACACTTATGAGTCATAATTAATAAATCCCTGCATCTGTCATTTAGATATGGTAGCCCAACTCTTTTACATTTACTGTTTTTCTCCCTGGAATGAATAGAGGTAAATCCAGTTAGCAGACTTCTGTGGAGGCCTTTGTAGCCTGGTTAGTGATTGGTATCAGTTGAAAACAAACTAGTTTGCATTCTCGTCCTACAGATCAATTCCATTCATCTGTTCCCTTTATGATTTGTGTCACCAATAAACTTCATGACTGTATGACGAGACTGCACCCCCTCTCTCTCCCTCTCTTTCTCGCTCTCTATCCATTGGGAAACTGATCTGTGGTTTTAAAAAGGGATAGTCATGGTTGTGGTTTGTTTGGGTGGGTATGAATGGGATGAATGTTCTATTGTTTTACTTTCTTCTTGCATTTGGGTCTAAGATACATTGACTGGAAAAGATACATTGAGCTGCAAACGCTTCCTGCTCACATCTGTTTGCACACCGCTGACCCTGTGACTCGGAAGTCAAAGACTTCCCAAACAGATCCAAATTCTCTCCTGGAACATGGAAATGCACAGCCGTCTTGCCAAGAAGCAGAGGGCATTCTGCTGCGGCTGTGTCCTCCAGAGGAAGCAAGTCTTTGGCTCGCTGGGTCTACACTAAGGGCTTGTGCGTAATCAGAGGCCAGCTATGGTTCTTTCCTCAGGCTGTTGTGAGCTTTCACAGACAACAGCAGGTGGTCATGTAACCCAGATGTGAAAAGCAGGTGTCTGTGTGTGTGTGTGTGTGTGTGTGTGTGCGCACATGTGCTTGCATGCATGTGTGAGATGAGGGGGTTCTGTAAGTGTTTTGCATAGCTGTGATTATGTGTGTATGTCTAGACGTGTGTGAGTGTTTGTGAGGGGAGTGGGCTTAATGTTATGTATGTATGTATGTCTGGACATGTAAGGTGCGTGCATGTGTGTAGACTTCATGTACTCACAAACCCTGTATGTCAGCAAACCAGAGGAGGCCATTCACCTGATGGTAGTGGCCAAGGCTGTCGTGGCAGACAGCTCAGACGATGACGACGATGAGGAGAGCGATGACGATGACGAAGAGGATGACAACGAGGATGAAGATGATGACGATGACGACGATGATGATGAAGGAGATGATGACGATGACGACTAGCACAGGTAACCTCAGCACAAATTGCTGAGCTTGCAGTGGAAAAGCACAGACTCTGAGACAGTCCTGTCGATGAACCGGCAACACCTCACCTAGTCATGATGTGCATCTAGTAATGCTGAGTTACTGCCAGATGTTGTGGTTATGTCACTGATAATCCATTCTATAAAAAGTATATCATGCATAACCTAGTCCTTGCAGTTACTTGATCTCCACTTTTTTTTGTTGACTCGGACAAATTTGCATTTGACCTAGTTTCATTTCAGTGCACACGATCTTCTTTTGCAAAGCTTTATTGGAAATTTGAACTCACTTGCTACTGATATCTTTCTAGTGCTGGCATGGACAACATGACGTGGTTGCTGCTGCTGTTGCTGGTGTGTATGTGTTTGTCTGTGTGTGTGTTTGTGTGTATGTGTGTGTGTATCTGTCCCTGCATCAGCAAAGAGGTGTGGCTATGTAAAGGGATTACCATCTGAATGGATACCCAGAATGCTCTTCTATGTACCTTTAGGCATAGTGTATTATAAGAGAGAAGTGTGTGTGTGTGTGTATCTGTGTGTGTCTGTGTGTGTCTGTGTGTGTCTGTGTGTATCTGTGTGTGTCTGTGTGTGTCTGTGTGTGTCTGTGTGTGTCTGTGTGTGTCTGTGTGTGTATGTGTGTGTGTGAGTCAGACAGAGTGTTGACAGCATGAGATAGAAGCGGGGCAAAACGGGCCGAGATTGCTTAATGTATTATGGGTTGTGGTTCATGAAGGGATGTAAAATTGTATGTGTGTGTAAATTTTATTGTAGAAAATTTTTTTGCACTGCCTTTTTTTGATATACCTGTACCCAAATGACAATGACACAGATAAACACCTACACACTTAACATTCCCCATGTACCATAAACTGTACAGACACGATCATATTTTGAGAACAAATAAATTTTTAAGATTTTCTGACTGCTGGTGAATTTCCATTCTTATGAAAGGGTAAGGTGATATCTGGCCTGCAGCATGTATATCATGATGGGACGTGTTGTGCAAACATGCCCATACTTGTGAGAGGACACATTAAGATGTCTTTCAGTAGATCACGCTATTCTTCTTAGTAACAACAAGGTAGAAAAGAGCAAAAGGAGTATAAAGACTCGCCCTCCACTAATCTTTCTCCTTGCGTCTCATGCTAAACTTGAATTGACTGAGTTTGAGAAAGGTCATGGAGTCTAAACCTTGTAGGGCAACAACACCTCATTGCTACCTTTCACATTTGGGATCATTAGGATTGTTTACCCCTGTCTGCCCACGCTTGGCATTAAGGTTTGTTTGAATAGCGACTTCTCCTCCAGTGAACTAAGCAGATAACAATCAGGGTTTATATGACAGCCCTCTTCATGTAACACCCATTACAGTGTGTGTACTCTAAATAGTCATTCAGTTATATTAAGTCTCTGGTTCAGGGTTAGTTCATGTGGTTCAGGGAATAGGGAGCTTTACTCAGTATTTACACACATGTTATTTAAAACCATCTTTAGACTCAACTAAATGTGCAGTGGATGATAATGCAAGGGGAAGCATCAATATCAGCTCTACTGATGTATTTAATGTAAACCCTATCATAAATATTTACAAGGGTGTGGTAAAATTCTCAGTTTTTCTGTTTGAACTATGTGTCCATTAGTTTATGAAGGTTTCGTCCTGGATTAACAGTGCCAGTTTTTTTTCCTCCAGTAGATGGCACACTACTCAACACGAAATCTGCTCTATGTCTGCTCATGTTGGGTTTAAGCCATATGCTCTCACACACCCAGTGAATTGACAGTCTGGATGCCCTCTGTGGGTGTCTTTTTGCAGGCTAAGAGAACATGCCAAATGACAAGAGGAGGAAAAGGATTAATTAAAAAAATGAGGAAGTGATGTTGATATTGAGGGCCACCAGTGAGTAGTTTTGATATTATGCATTGATGCATACGGGTACATTGATATAAATCATGAATACACCTACTCAGAAGTGTACATACAATTACAACCCAACCTTTACTAACCGTTGGTCCTTTTAAAAGGTAAGAGTTACATATAATTACAGATAATTTACTGTGGCACATCTACACCAGGTTGTGCTCATAAAATGTTACTAGTTTGGCCCCATTCTGGTCAAACAGGGTTGTTTTCCATCTCCCTAACTCGTTTGAATATACCGCTGACGTGCGCCAGTGTACTGTGCCGGCCTCTGAGGTCAGCAGCTAGTGCAGGTGTAGCACCTGCATGGTGAGTCAGAGGCTCGCTTCCGCAGCATGCCCGGACAAGAGTGCTTCTGTACAGTGAAGTGATCTCAGTGCTGCTATTACCTGGGCTTCGCAATGCTTTAGCAATACAGTATAACATTACAGTGCTGTTAATAAAGCTCATTTGAATTTGAGAAGAGGCGGTTCTCTGGTTTGCTATGGTATACACTTAGAGTGAAGAGGCTTTTAACAGCAGAAGTTCCACAGAGTGATGATGATTCAGCGGTGGCTCCCTATTCTGGTGGGCACCTTTCCCTGCTGCAGATACCTGATAGAGCTCATCCCCAGCACTCGTTGGTAGTCAAAACTATATAACTGATTTGTCCAAGATTCCAACATGAGTTGTGACAAGAGCAGGCACAGATGGCAGTTGTGGAAACTACACATATACACTGCAAATGATCTTACATGGTTTTAGATAACTAAGCAACTGAAATGAAAACAAAAAACGAAAACAGCATGACACTGTATCTACAAGGTGGCACGCACGTCATTAAAAGACTGTTTTTTTCTGTCATCTGATAACTCCGGGCACCCTGTGACGACTGTGAAGGACATCCGGTGTTTGCCTGCTGTGGTGCTCATATTTCTGTGCTTGTTCAAGGTTGCGTGTTGATGGTCTGTTTGTGACCACCCAGAGCCACGTTCTGGTGCATTATGGGGTGCGTGTTCATATGAATACAGAGACCCGGGGCAGGCAGTGCTCAGCATCTGGCCTTTAATATATTCTGTGACCTTGACTGAAACGGAGAAGAGAGGAGCAAGAGAGGAGAGAAGGAGGGTGTTGTGATGAACACTCGGTACATACATGCACACATCAGGGAGGAGTGTGTGGGGTAAGGACCCTAATACTGCCTTACTGCACACTTTTTGGATTTTTCATTTCAACCTTTTTTAAAATGTGTATATTTCACATGACTCCTCAGTTGTGTGGTCTATGGTACAGGGAGGGAGTAAGATTGGGTTTTGAGAAGACATTTAATATCTATCTATCGTATGTGTGTGTGTGTGCGTGTGTGTGCGCGCACGCCTGTCTGTGTGTGTCTACTACGCCTTGCTGCAGTAAGCTGCTGAATGCAGAGGAACTCTCTCTTCTCTTTCTCTCATTCCGGTTTGTTAAGCAACTGCTCTTATATCCTTTTGTCTGTTTATGCTGCTCCATTCTGTATGTGTGGTGAATCTGGGTCCTACTGTCTCATTCTCTTTGTATTCTTGTGTATGTGTGTGTGAGTGTGTGCATGTCCGGTGTGGTGTGTTCTTTAAAAAATTGACTAGACATAGGACCTGTGATAGAGAAAAATTGCAGCAGCACTGGGAAGCCTTCCAGGAAAAGAGAGAGAGAGAGAGAGAATCTTCACCGGGGGTGGGGGGGGGGGTGGGGGGGGGTGAGAGAGAGAAAGAGAGAGAGAGAGAGAGACAGCATATTCAGCAGGAGGAGAGAGAGAGAGAGAGGGAGGGAGAGAGAGAGAGAGAGAGAGGGAGGGGGAGAGAGAGAGAGGGGGGAGAGGCTGTACTGCAGGACCGTGCCCCAGACTGAAAAGTTTGCTCACAACTGCATCACTGCAGCCTTTACCCGTGGCCAAAACAACGCTCACAACTGCACCACTGCAGTCTCCCCCACACTGTCAGAGCCTGTCACTGCTAGCCCACCAATTTAACTGTCCTGCATAAGCACATGATCATACTCCAACCTCCCTCACAGTATCTGTAACAGATTTATGCGTTTGCAGTACCATTGTGCCCAATATTTTACCTCTAAGTGTGAGATTTTAATTATAAGATTCTTCTAGCTACCCGATCTGGTAGATGTGTGCATGAATACTCTGTTAGCAACACAGTTGCATGTAATTTATTGTAACAGCATTTAATGACTGTTTTATTTGCACTGTACTCTGATCATTAAATGCAGAGTATGGTCCCAGTATTTTTAATTTTATGTTAAGTTTTTATTGTCAGGAAGTATATACAAACATCCATCAATGTAGGCACCAGATACATATAAAATTGTAAATACAGGCAAACCTAGGACTATAAGATTTCTAAATTGTAGCTATTGCAGTGAGTTTGTAAAGTCATTTTTAGAATTCTATTATAGAATTAAATTTGTTGACAAGTTCATCAGCTATAAAAGTTTAAACTGACCAGATCCATGTGATCGCATACCCCTCCCTCCACACCAACAACCCTTTCTATAAATAGTTTTTGAACCCAGAGGAACCAATGATAAATAAGTCATTAGCAATATAACCATATCTGTGACGGAAGCAAAATATTTAATGCAGAGGCTGGCACAGACCTGGCACCAGCCATCCGCAGCTAAGCAAATAAAAAGTTTGAAGATGCTCCATCTTACCTACCCTCTCCCCAACTCCTTGTAGAGGTAATAAAAACACAGGATACATGAGGAAAGGTTGAAAAAGAAGACGTGTTAGTCAATTGCAAGTGGTAGTGGTAGTAGTTGCAGAACAATAGAATAGTACAATGCAGCCGTACAGAGAAGAAGGAAAGAAGAGAAAGAGAGATGAGAAGAGATGGAACGGAGGACTCAGGTGAGACGGAGGCAGGTTGTGCGAGGTAAAGTGCCTGTCTCCCCCATGTGATGTGCTTTTTCTCTCATATAGGCTGTCCAGCTGTTTTCAAGTGGTTCTTCATGAACCCCCTCCCTCCTCTCTCTCTCTCTCTCTCTCTCTTTCTCTCTCTCTCTCTCTCTCTCTCTGTTCAGTTCTTATTCCATCTTTACCTCAGTGTGCCAGTCCCTGCCTGACCCCACTCCCTTCCCTTTTGTGAATGTACAGGTGTCTCACAACCAGTCTCTACACACACATGCAAACAGACACACATAAGTATGCTTCACAGTAATCCTTTTTTAACACACACACACACACACACACACACACACACACACACACACACACACACACACACACACACACACACACCCCTAAACTCAACCACTTCTGAGCATGTATATCTACCCCCAGACACTATATTTACTCACTTATCTTCCCCACACGGATATGCCACCCCCCACCCCTTTTTTACTTTAGCATTCTGGGAAGCTACTTTAGGGGTTTTGGCTTAATGTGATTTGTGTCGTCAGTACAAGGACATTTACAGGCAGGAATGAATGCCCTGACTTCTGTTTCCGTAGTAGTCAGCTCTGTTTCACTTAAGGCTGCTATATAGAGGGTCCTGGGAACTGATGTAAGATGACTCAACAGATATTGTATGTTTAGCTGCTCTCTCACTCCCTCGCTCACTCTCACTCTCTCACTCTTTCTCTCTTTCTCTCTCTCTCTCTCTCTCTTTCTCTCTCTCTCTCTCTCTCTCTCTCTCTCTCTCTCTCTCTCTCTCTCTCTCTCTGCCGCTCAGGGTATGTGTGTGTGTGTGTGTGTGCATGAGCGTATGTCTGCTTGGTATGTCTGGCTCCCCTTTCTTATAGTTTACTAAACAGTCAGGAGTAAGCATTTTCCAGACTCACACAAGTATGACGTACTTCACAGTAATTCTTTTATTAATATTTATACATTCACCCTTACCATTCATATTTTTCACACACACACACACACACACACACACACACACACACACACACACACATACACACACACACACACTCTCAGACACACAGTCTCTCTCTCACACAGACACACACACACACACACACACACACACACACACACACACACACACACACACACACACACACACACACACACACACATACACACGTGTCCATTGGGTATTCTCCTAGCCTCAGGTGCAGATAGTCCTGACTCAGTAAAATCTGACACTCGGCAAGAGGAAGGGGAAGGAAGATCCCCCAACCCACCCCCACACCGTGGCATTCTATCAATAACACCATGTGAAAATGAGAGAGAGAGAGAGAGAAATGTCGAGTCATAAGAAACTAAACTCTGTCAATCTATCATGTGAAGAGGATCAGGGGTGGCGGGGATGGTGATGAGAGAGAGGGAGAGAGACGGAGAGAGAGGGGTGGGGGGTGGGGGTGGGGGGGGGGCAGCCTTCAAAGTCACAGTCACTTTGCAGGTGAATGCACCTGCTAACAAATGCTACCCCTATAACATCCACAGCCACTGTATGAAGCTACTACCTGTTTATATTTCTCTAACACTGTCCTGTCTCACATGGTCTTGCTACAGCCTAAACACACAAGTTACCATAGGATGTTAAAGCATAATACTGCACTGCCAGTCACCCATAGCACAGGACGTTGTCATACACATGTAGTCTGTGACCCGGTGGATGTAAACGTTGAGGCAAAGAAAAAAAAAAAAACATCACATGAGGTCCCAGTGGGCTGCCCACCCCGTTGCCTGCCTCAAACCTGCATTGCAGAACTTCCTCTTGAGCCCCAGTAACACTGCCTGACAAAACTGCCTGAGTCTGCAATCGCACCTCTGAGAGATAGAGGGAGGGAGGGGGGAGAGAGGACGAGAGAGAGAGAGAGAAAAGGAGGGAGGGAGAGAAACAGGAGGGAGGAGGGATAAGCAGAGCAGAGGAGCAGAGAAAAGTTGAGTGAGAGCCAGATTCTGGCTTTTCTGCAACCGGGAGAGACAGAGAGAGAGAGAGAGAGACAGAGAGAGACAGAGTAAGACACCGTACCCTTTTGCCTGCTACAGTTGTTGGGAGGAGCCGGACTCATCTCTCAGCCCAGGAGCCATCAGGTCTGTGGCTGACATCCTCTCCTGTCCGCAGCGCTTTTATCCAGGAATACACACACGCACGCACGCACACACACACACACACACAGGGACACACACACAGGAACAAACGCAGGAGCAGGGATGTCTTGGAGTGGAGTGCTGCCTGATCTTCCCAGGGACACTGCTTGACTGACTGACTGACTGACTGCGCTCTCTTGTTCAGCCTGCTGCCTGCCATCCGCCTGGACTCACTCACCTGCGCAGTGGAAGAGGTACACACACACACACACACACACACACACACGCACACGCACACACTTAGACACACTCACACAGACATTTAAACACAGACATACACTTAGACACCCAGTTTATACTGTTGTTTTTTTTAACCTTCAATTCTCAGTCTGCATCTATCCACAGGTTTAGCATGCTGGTAGAAAGACAGAAGTCCATGTTCTTGTAGGAGTTTAGCACATTGGAGTACCTTTGCTCAAGTTAGCAGCTCCTCTCCAACTCATCTTTTTTTCCCCCTCAACCTCCTCCAGTGCACCCACCCCACATCCATCCCATATACCCCCCCTAACTAACTTCCACTATCTCCCCCCCTCACAGGGCAGCTCTCAGGGGGCGGCAGCCAGCCAGACAGAATCAGGCCAGACGGAAGCCGGTCTGACGCCACAACCACAGCCACAGCCAGTGCGCAGCACATAGGCTCTGGCAGGGCCAGGAGCACGGGACCCACGCCCTTGCCACCGCCCCCTAAAAGACCTGGAACATTTTGCATCACAACTTGTTCAGCGGAAAGGGGATATCGGAAACCAGTGCAGAACGTCCAGCCAGGACAGGACAGGACGGTACGGGTTTGTGGACATAGACACGTTGCCATGGAGGCAAGGATTACGGTCACCGGACCCCAGCATGGGTACCACCCGCCCCACCTGAGGACCAGTCTGCTCCTCGCCCTCTTCCTGGGTAAGGCCCATAGCCTCTGCCTCTTCCTGGACCCCACTCACCCACACCCACTGTCCCAAACAGACCTAACTGAGCCTAACACCCCCATTGCCAAATCTGAAATGTTCACTCATTTGCTATACAGTGCACTATGTAGTGAATCAACCAATGTCACTGGCGCAGTAAAGTGTGCAATATATTGTGAAATAGTGAACATTTCAGAAAGAGCACCTTTCTTTCTTACTCTGATTTATTTCTGTGCATTCTCTCTCATTCTATCTGTTTTTTTTGTAGCTCTGTAGCTCCTGGTTTGTGTTTTGCACAGTCGATGCTGTATGTTTCATATAGAATTTCAAATCTGATTCAGCGCTTTATGGTGATGCATGCATGCTTGTGTGTCTGTGTCTGTG